>JALMGJ010000001.1:173602866-173690366 GCA_023362775.1 Charina bottae
AAGAACATACCTCAAATGACTGTTGTATATAAACAGCCTTGAACTATTGGCAGTTTTCAGAGCAATGTAGGTTTTCTGGTTTCTCCTCTGAAGCCATTTTATCCAGATTACAAGTTCTCTACACTTCTTGATCTAACCATGGATGTAGTGCATGACTCACAATATCTTTGTTCACAGTATACTTGTTGGTCAATTAAAACCACCTCAGTTAGGTTGTGTCACCTGGAAAACTCAGTTGACCTCTCCACACAAATCGGAATTCCATCAATAGATCTCTTTGTAACAATCCAGAATATACAGTACATTACCTGTTATTGAGAATGATAAAGGGGATAATGAGAGAAAATGCTCAACCCTGGGTTTAATTAGCATACATAATTAATAGCATGTGCTGCTATGAATTGTGTATGCAAATTATTTCTAGTTCTAATTTCTTTAACTTTGTGAAGTATGTCACAATACATGTATGAATGCATACATGTATATACCAGTCATGCTATTAGCTTTTGGAATAAGCAACATTATACAAAAAAAGAAAAAAAAAGGTAAGAAATGGGGAAAAAATAAAGATAGGAAGATAAGAGAAAAGGAAAGGAGGTCTAATTTAAATCTGGTATATAGCAATACCATTCATTATACATTCCAGTATTTTTCTGTTCTTACCAACATCCATGCTCCCACCAAATCCATACACTAATTCATACTGTATATTGCATTTTGTTCTTAACTTATAGCCTTCTTTTCTGAGGATCTCATCTTATTCTAATCATCTAGAATTATTATTAAAATTGTTCATTGTATTGTCGAAGGCTTTCACGGCCGGAGTTCAATGGCTGTTGTGGGTCTTCCGGGCTGTGTGGCCATGTTCTGGAAGTTGTGGTTCCTAACGTTTCGCCAGCATCTGTGGCCAGCATCTTCAGAGATGTGCTCCTGCCCTCTGAAGATGCTGGCCACAGATGCTGGCGAAACGTTAGGAACCACAACTTCCAGAACACGGCCACACAGCCCGGAAGACCCACAACAGCCAAAATTGTTCATTGTTTCAAACAGACGCATTAAAGTTTGATTGATTCTGACTTGTAAAACTGAAAATAGACTTAATATGTTTTGGTCATTATTGTAACACCTTAAGCATAATGGTCTCTCTTCATATTGTATCTAGTGTAATGATGCTCCAAAGAGCCTTTGTATGTCCAGTGGGAATAATTTACTTACTTTTTAATTTTCTTTCAATAACTTATTTCCATTTCAAGTTAAATTTTGCTTTGGAAAGCCTATGACTTCTTATCCGGTGGTATGGAAGAACTGTTGTTAATAAACACAAACCCAGAGCCCTTGGGCACTACGGAATAGCAACTTGGGATCCAAAGTTGCATATCCCAAGTTGCATACAGTATCACAAAAGTAAGAGTATTCTTCATATTGCTAATTTCCTACTTCTGATGGGAAGTAAACAGTGTTACTAACAGTGTTAATAAAATACATGTAGTGACAATTTATTTATTTATTTATTTATTTATTTATTTATTCGTTTAATTTATATAACCGCCCATCTCCCCCAACGGGGAACTCTGGGCAGTTTACAATAAAATAGATTAAATAAAAATATAAAATATGAAATATAAAACCAACAGTTTATACAATTAATATAATAAATGGTTATAAAATCCAATGTACTTAAGTTAGAAAACTGCTTTGGTAACTGGAGGAAACTTTTCTTCATTCAATCCAATTTCAGTTTTATCCTTCTGAATACAATCTGAACATTCTTTGTCAGTGCAAGCTGAAATTGAAACAATTTGCTGTTTGGTTTGGGAACAGGAATGTTCAGGAAAATGAATCCTGTGATTCAATCCTGTACATATTTATTCAAAATTATACCATATTGACTTCATTGGGAATTACACATGAGGGTCTAGGAATGGATTGAAATCATTAGAGGTTAATTCCCATGTTAGAGAATAATCCCCAGGCATACAGTAGGATTAATTTCTGAATATACATGTTTTGAATTGTATTGTAAAGGCCTTATCATGGCCTTATGGAATTAGTTTCATATGAAGTCGAGCTCAGCTCAAGAGCTTCCTTTCCTTTTTTATCTATTTGGATCTCGGGCTTCGCTGTGAACTTCAAAAGAACTTGAGAAGAAAAATAAAACTGAGTGGAAAATACCAGAATTCTGTTGAGAAATATATGATATATGCTAAACGATTTGAGAGACAGTTAAGAAAAAAAAACATTCAAATGTTTTTCTCATTGGCAGGGAGTAGCAGAAATATATTGGAAATGAGTAATATTTAAAGAAAAATTCATTACGGTTCTCACTCTTTTTGTCTTCTCTGTCCTCTTCTCTCCCCCCCCCCCCCCTGAAAATCTGCTGCCACAGCGATTGCATTTGCCTCCAGACTTGTCGGACACAGTGAGCCGCACAAGCAAACAGGATCTGGCAGTCTCTGCCAAATTGCTGAGCTCAGAATGTAGTGCGATGGCCATGGGCAAGAAGCACCTGGACTTCTAGTGATTTCAACTTAGCAGCTTCACTCCAATTTATATGACACTCTAATTATGACTGTTAATGACTTTTGTAAATATTTTTCTTCATCGTTGTGACCCAGCAGTCCTTCAAAAAAAAAAAAGTAACTTGCAAGCTTTGTACCTATCTTTCCATTCTGTTATTTTTATGTATGCAGGTGTGGTGTTTCGACAGTAAACAAATGCGTTCTGTACTGTGAGACAATTTTAAAACCTAAAAATAAATTGCCCTTTTGAGAAATTAATTTTCTATTGTCAAAAACTGGACTTCCATTACAGGTAAAGTTCAAGATAGTGACAGAGCAAAAGATTTTTAAATGCTTAATGGAACTACTGTTTTTGTAAATCAGTACTGTTTTTTAAAAAAATAAGGAATTATTTGTGGTATGTTATTTTGATATCAAAAGCAGTATCTCAAAAATATACTGTTAAATAAAATATGACAAATTATTTTATATATGTGTACAGGTTGTTCTATACCAGTGTTGTTATCTGTAATTTAGTAAAGATATTTTATGATAAACATTCACATTATTTTATGAGTTTGTCTTATAGGCTTATAAACAATTAAAGTGCTTGAGTTAAATTTAGTAAACACCAAGATTTTTTTAATGTAATTCAAAATAGTAATCCTAAACAACTGATGTCAGCATAGTGAAATTATGTCAACAGAATGAAAATCAATCTGACAGCTACATTAATACTAAAAATTGAGGGAAGTGCAGTGGAGCTTGGAGAAGAGAGATCGTAGAAGGAATATGGTGCAGTAGAAAATAAAACCAAGATTTCATACTTGTGTGTGTGTGAGATGTATATGTATATGTGGTGTGTGTGTGTGTGTGTGTGTGTGTGTTGTTTGTAAGCAGCTATAATATATATGTACAATATATGTATAAGTATATGTATATATACATTGTATGTGTATGTTATGTGTACGTACATACATACATACATATGCGCATACACACAAAAATGCACCATAAACATATCAATATTTCCATCTATGAAATGGAAATATTAAATACATAAATATGAAAATATATATTTATTGGGGGTAAAATTTGCATATTTATATAGAATTAATATACTAAAGGGATCATTTGGTGAATATCAGGAAACAGGGAACCTGCAGATTAAATTTTAGATGGCATCCTGTTTTAGGACTATTATGATCCTATGTTAAATCATTTCCATTAATTTCACTTTGGATAGTTGAGATCATACTTCAAACTATAATTTTATATAGATAGATTAAAGCACTGCTTCTCAAAAAACCTTAAACACTGACTACATAAATAATAATGTATTTTGATTGGAATGGAACTAAAGTGTTGGTTAAACGATTGACTTTTTATAATGCTGTGAGTAAAATGGAGACAGCTTCTACAATTGTTTAATATGAATGTCAATCATTTAAAAGAATCTACTGTACTATAAACACATACTGTATACAGCGTTTATTCTGAATTAGAATAATTGAATCAATGTCAGTGATTTGCTAGAATGTCAAATCTATCCATCATATCTTTTCACTACCAGTTTATTTTTTCTGATCAAAATCAAATAGACTACTGGTTTGTCTTCCACTATTTCATTAGAATTAACAATTGAGGCTTTTTTTTTAAGATATGTCTTTTTTTTATTTCTGAAAACAAATCCTTTTTAAATCTATTCAAAATGAAATTCCAGAATTGAGCTGACAAGTTTCTTAAAGATAATATATATGTACATATGTATATATTCCTATATCTTTCAAGCCATACCTAATATTTATTTATTTATTTATTTATTTATTTATTTATTTATTTATTTATTAATTATGAACCAGAAATCCTCAACAGAATTTGAATGGGGACTTAAAAAGAGAGGGTAAGAGATAACAACTTAGTTACTGATTTATGTTTTTATGAGAAATGGGAAATAGGAATTTTACATACACTTTTTCTGTAAATCCACAAAAACTATATTTATTAAATCTGCTGTGAACTGTTTATTAATAATGATATCAACATCCTAATAAAATCATTTAGCATACAGTTTTCCAAATATAATTAAATAGCCATTTTCTAGTTTATATATTACTTCAGAATACATATATATGTGCATGCATATTGAACTCTAACCTACATTTATGAAAATCTCAAATGATAAAATGTCATTGGCAAAGAAACCTGTAGAACATATTTTTAAACAGGAAGTACATTGATTGGATATGTGACTGAGACACAGTACTCAGTCTTCAGTTAAGACAGAAAAGATTGCAATATCTTTATTTTCCGAATATAACTGGAAGTCGTTTGCCATATGTAGGACAAATGAAGGATAAAATACTGTGCTTCATAAATATATTTTTTTAGAAATTCTGTACACTATTTTAAATAACTATAATATGGCATGAAATGAAATGACACAATTTTTACATGACATTTTTTCTTTCCATTTTATTCTTTTTTCAAACCGGAAGACTTACATTTTCCAGTGGCAAGGGCAGTGTCACAACATTGGGAAAGTGAAACTCTGCCAACGATACAAGATTGGGAGACCAAAATTTGTGAATATACATCAGTGGCAGAACTGACAGTATACAGTGTATTCATGACAGAAGTTTAAACAAATTTCAGCAGGAATGGCTGCCTTATATAGGACACATCACACAGCAACCAGATTCAGACATTTGGAGTACGGCTTCTAGAGAAAGAGTTAAGAGACTAATTAAAAACAACAGATAAAATGACTTAAACTGTGATGGAATGTGTCTCTGAGGGGGAAGGTGATGTTATGGAGATCGCAGGTGAGGAAGGAGGGGGCGCTTTCCAGGGAGAGAAGCGCGTTCACAGTGCCGAGGACCTTGGGCGCCCAGCCAAGAAAGTCAGGCCAGATCCGCCTTAGGGCACCTGGGGTTTTTCCCCAGAGAACTGGTTAGCGTAGCTTAGTTTGGCAAGATTCTGTGTGAGGCAGAACAATAAAGATCTAGAGCTTATTTCTGGGCTCAACATCGTTCCTTTGCCTAACCCACGACATAAACAGATAATAAGCAAAAATCTCCAAGTTTAATATTAAATATTAAAAGTATAACATAAATATTTCAGTATTTGTTAGTGGTTGTGAAAAAGAAGGGGAGAATGTGTCACCAAAATTTCCGTTCATAGTGTTTTTACTTATGTTGTATTTTTCATTTTACTTTTGATATTTTTGTTCTTTACTTTTTTGTACTCTTTAAGCTTATGAAAAACAATTAAAATTAAAGAACAGAAGACTTACATTTTCTTCATCTATAGCCGTCAAGGTTTTGTACCAATGGTATAAACCAGGGCTTTCCAAAGTTTTCCTGCGGTGACACACCAACCGCCGTTGGTGTGTCACCGCGGGAAAACCCGGAAGTGCTGCCATTGCGGCAGCGCGCAAAAACCCGGAAGCACTGCTGCCGCTTTCGGTTTTTGCACACCGCCGTTGGTGTGTCGCCGCGGGAAAACCCGGAAGCGCTGATGATGATCAGCGCTTCCGGGTTGTGTGGCGACACACCAGACTGTGTGTGGCAACACACTTTTGTGTGGCGGCACACAGTTTGGAAAGCTCTGGTATAAACCATTGACAACAGAATATTGCTGGCTGCAGGCAGAAGTTGCATATGGTTCACTATAACTGTTTTTTCCCTATTTCCCCCTATTTTAGAGAACGTATTAATTTATATGCAACATTGAAATAAAGATCTAAATATGAGCTTAACAGAGTGTTTCAGCCCTCTTGGTCTTAATAATAGCTTAATAGTACATGTTTGCCCACCAGTACACAAGCAGTAAAAAATTGAACAGTTTTTATTCCAGTCCCTTGGCAAATAGGGAATTATACTTACATGGGAATCAGCAATAGATTGTGCCTAAAAGTCTTTGAAAGATTATATCTCAGTTGTAGAGAACTGGGTCTGGTCTAAACATGCAGCAATAGGTGATGGTTGAAAGGCTTTTGCTATTTTAAAGTGGTTAGCATGGGGTCAGATATTTAAATCTTCCCTATGATAATGTTATTTTTTTAACTTCTATCCCAACCTTTAGGTCAAACTTACAAAATGGTTTACAATAAAAACATTGAAAGCAATACAACTGTGAAATAACATGCAACATAAATGTCTGGTAACAAATAGCAAGTGTCAGATAACAAAGAAACAGCCTTTCCTCAATTATGTTTGATAGAATGTAGGACTGATACTATGCATATAATTCTGAGGGATTGCAGTATTTTGAATTAAATGCAAGTACAGTTGGTTCTTTCATTTTTAGATGGGAAGCAGATAAGGCCTATATACAGTAGCCATATTATCGCATATGCATCATATGAGGAAAAAACCTTGAAACCAATATGAAAAGTAAGATGGAAACTCTTTGGGCACAGATAGTTAGCACTCCTACCAATAGTTCACGTAGGGAGATAGAAGCTTAAGCTAAAACTTAAGCTAAATAATATCACAAAGATCTGGATTTGCTTTAACATACAGTATGTATACCAAATGTATTGGGGAAATGATGACAGATATGCCAAATAATTTGAAGAAGAAAAATAATGAAAACATTATTATACCTATCAAAGATAAGAAAAATATGGTATGTAGTTCCTCTGAAGATGTCACATTCCAAGGTCTTAAATTCTACTCAAATCTGTCAGTCTGTATCTCGTGAAGATAGACTTTTTGTTGTTAAAATAATCTCCCACAATTAGATTTTTACAAGAACTAATAGCTCCTTTGACTATTTGTTGTTGTTCAGTCGTTTAGTCGTGTCCGACTCTTCGTGACCTCATGGACCATAGCACGCCAGGCCTTCCTGTCCTCCATTGTCTCTTGGAGTTTACTCAAAGTTTACCTTTGACTATTAGTGAAGTTAAAACTGTGATCCTAACTTTGAGTAATGGTAAAGCACCAAAACATGATAGATTTTCTGGTGAATGGTATAAAATATTTTCTGACACAGCTGTTCCTAAACTTTGATAGACTGATTATGTGCTATCAAGTTATTTTTGACTCCTAGTGACCACATAGATATATTTTCTCCATGATGATCTATCCCTAACATGTTCTTTCACATCTCCCAACAGGGCATTCATCACCACTGTAACTGAGTCCATCCACCTTGCTGCTGGTCATCCTCTTCCTCTCTTTCCCTCCACCTTTCCCAGCTTTAGAGCCACTTTACTATTTATACAATAATATTTTGGAATATAGCATTTTATTATTATCATTTAATAAACCTTATATTACAGTTATATAATAACGGGGGGAGATGGGCGGTGGTAAAATTTGAAAAAGAAATAAATAAATAAAAATATAACACAACCAGGAAAACATATTATATTTATACTTCAAATTTAATCACTGCCCATTTCACTCAGGGAGCAACTCTGGGCGGTTTACAATAAAAACAAGAATAAATAATCATTAAAATATAATGAAACAATATTCTTACATAAAAGTACAATCCAAGACAGAGGTGTTAAAAAGATCTTAATTTACGGGAGCATCTTCAGGGTGCTAACTCCTCATACCCCACGCGAGCTGGCAGAGCCAGGTCTTCATCCCTTTCCGGAAGGCTGGGAAAAGTGGGGGCTTGTCTCACCTCTGGGGGGAGAATGTTCCATAGGGCAGGGGCCTATTGTATGTTCAATTTATTGGCTCATCTCCCTGATCAATGTAGATATCAACATTCTAACAGCTGTCCTAGCAAATAGATTACAAAAGGCATTATCTTCAGTGGTCAAGAATGATCAGGTTGGTTTTTTTAAAGGCACACATGGATCAGACAATATTTTACTTGTAGTAGATCAGAATGTTTTGAATAAAGATCGAGAGTATCAAGATGGGATTATCTCATTGAATGCTGAAAAGGCGTTTGGCAAAATTTCTAGGCAACATATGTTCAGTATTCTAGCTAACTTGGGATTTTCTGAATAATTCAGCTCCTTCATCCAAATTGAAACTCAGTAATTTTAAATCCATTTTTCTCATTTATAAAGGCACTAGGCAAGGATGCCTTTTATTTTTAATATCTGTTTGAAAACACTAGCTTGTTCTATTAAACAAGATTATAATATTTATGGTTTATATCATAATTCTTTAGAATATAAACTAGTGTTATATGCTAATATTTTATTATTTATATCTGCACTTTATGTCTCAATTCCAGCTTTGATATACTTGATAAATGTTTTGGAAAAATAGCAGGATATTAAACTGCTCCAATAAGCAGTCAACTGGCCCAAGTCAGAATTGATGCCAATAAGTAAAATTATCTTCATTAATTCATTAAGCATTTATCAGTTTTGTATTTGTAATTGATGCCAATAAGTAAAATTATCTTCATTAATTCATTAAGCATTTATCAGTTTTGCATTTGTAATATATTGATTACAAATACAAAACTGATAAATGCTTAATGAATTAATGAAGATAATTTTACTTATTGGCATCAATTGGGGTCCTCATCTCTTATGATAGTTCACAGATAATTACTTTAAATATCAATAAAATATAAATGGACCTCTTTGGATATCTATATCTGGCAGCCTTTAAACATTACCGCTCGGGGCACGGTTAATCCTCTTAAAATGAATTCATGTTCTATGGAATTCCTATGCATGTATCTGCAAAATAGTTTCAAATATTTAATTCAATATAAATGCTAATAAATAAGGAAATTTGGCTATCATATATTGAAATTCTTGTGTAGAACTTTTATGTATGTATCTGTATCTATGGATGTATGCCTGTATGTTTTTACTGCTTTGATTTTTTTGTTTGTTTAGTTTACCGTATTTTCCGGCGTATAAGACGACTGGGCGTATAAGACGACCCCCAACTTTTCCAGTTAAAATATAGAGTTTGGGATATACTCGCCGTATAAGACTACCCCTCTTCAAAACCTGCAGCTTGCTCCGCCCCGGGGTGGAAAATATCCACGCCAATCAGCTGTGTGGTGGGGAAGCGGAGTAGAAAGTAAAAAACTGCAGGGAGGAAACAGGGAAGCGGAGTAGAAAGCGAATACCGTAGTAATGCGAAGTGCAGCAGTGCGGGGTGTGTGTGTGAAGGAGAATATTGGGGGGAGGGGGGAGAAAGCTTTAACGATTTAAAGAAAGCTTTAATTACCTGGGCAAGGCAGAGGGGTGAAGAATACATTTCCAAGCTTTAGCGGAACAAACCATGAAGGAGGAGGAGGAGGAGGAGGAGGAGGAGGAGGAGGAGGAGGAGGAGGAGGAGGAGGGTGATGGGGGGAAGTTTGAAAGCAGATCCAAGCGCAAAAGTTACTGAGTGAGTACTGAGCAACTCCACTTCCCGCACAGCTGATCCCCGGCGCACAGCTGATCGGCGCCGAGATTTTCCACCCGGGCCCTCCCCCCCCCATACATCTCCAAGCTTTAGCAGAACAAACCATGAAGGAGGAGGAGGAAGAGGGTGGTGGTGGTGATGGGGGGAGGTTTGAAAAAGCAGATCCAAGCGCAAAAGTTACTGAGTCATTTCAGCCTCCCTCCCTCTCGCTCTCTTTCCCTGGTGATGGATCAGTGCGGGGGGGTCCCTCCCTCCCTCCCTCCCTCCCTTGCCGTTTCCTCCCTTCCCTCCCGACCCCCCCCCGGCACTGATCCATCACCAGGGAAAGAGAGCGAGAGGGAGGGAGGCTGAAATGACTCAGTAACTTTTGCGCTTGGATCTGCTTTTTCAAATCTCCCCCCATCATCACCACCACCCTCTTCCTCCTCCTCCTTCATGGTTTGTTCTGCTAAAGCTTGGAGATGTATTGGGGGGGGGGGAGGGCCCAGGTGGAAAATCTTGGCGCCGATCAGCTGTGCGCCGGGGATCAGCTGTGCGGCGGGGAAGTGACCCGCCCTATAAGACGACACCCGGCGTATAAGACGACCCCTGACTTTTGAGAAGATTTTCCTGGGTTAAAAAGTCGTCTTATACGCCGGAAAATACGGTACTTTTTTTTTCTTTATAAATTAGTGTGCTGGTTATTTTTCTGTTTGTTTTTTGTATCAAGAAATACAATTTTTAAAAAATTAAAAACAGTTACGTAAAAGGTGCAAGAAAGGTAACCATACTGAGTATTGGGAGAAGAAAACTCCACATCTCTAAAAAAAAATAAGCTTGTATATAGAAAAGTACCAAAAACTTGTAGGGATGCATATCCATTTAATCTGGTGCTGCAGTTCAAGATTTCGTGATAGAAAGTTGGATTTTTTCTCTTTTTTAATGTGATGAATTATATCTTCCACCTATATTTTGGAGTATTACAACCCATGTTATCATCATAAGGCCAAACCAGCTATACTATTCTGGCCGAAAAGATTCCTCTATAAAGTAAGTGGGATACAAGAGACACATAACTGAAGATAATTTCATCATTGTTTTCTAAACAAATTCAGCCAGCAATCAGAGAGGAAACTTTCCCAGTTTCATGCTTTCCACATGTGTTGCCACTCGTTTTCACAATTCCTAGCCAACTGTAGTTCCAACACCTGTGGAAGACCTCAAGTTCTGGAGTCAATCAGCTTTTTTAATACAGGACAAAGTGAATCCTTTGCAGAGTAGGTCTTAGAACTAAGCTTATTTTGGAATGCTGGCTTCTTCCATTTAATTCCTCCATTTGTCCATACAAATACCTAGTTGCCTCAGGAGCTGAGAGAAAACATACCTTCAGAGCCACTGCCTTTCCAGTCAAGGGAAGTAATTATTTTACTGTATTATTCTTAGAGCACACTGTGAGTAGAGTGTCTACCTCTAGGTAAGACACATTGAGAAGGATTCAGGGAAACTGGTACAAGTTCAGAGAAGGGAATCAAAGATGATCAGGAGACTAGAAATTAAATCCTATGAAAAGAACTGTGTTTGTTTAACCTTGAGAAGACTGACAGTGGATATATTATTCTTCAAATATCTGAAAGGATGTTCCACAAAAGAGAGTCAGAACCTTTTTCTATCATCCCAGAAGGGAGAATATAGAATAATGGATTTAAGTTACAGAAGGCAGATTCCAACTGAACACTAAGGTGGGGGGAAAAGGCTCATGAGACTTATTGTAGTTAAAGAGCTGGTGGGCTCTCCTTCACTGTTCAAGCAGATGCTAGACCAGTGATTGCGAACCTATGACATGCGTGTCAAAGGTGACATGCCACATTTTGGATGACATGCCAGCGTTCACCAACACCCAACAATAACTATTCTCCCTATTTGAGTTACCAAAGAAACTGAACGAAAGGCACTGCAACTCCCCACCACCACACCTATCTCCCCCCCATCTCTGCCCTTTTGGCTGCCCAAAATTGGATTATATTTTTTTTTAAATAAATGAATATGTAAAGAATTGTTTCTCTTCTGTTCAGGGGGGGTGACATGCCAGCAGAGTCAAGTTAGGCATTTTCCAAATTTTTGACACACTGAGCCCAAAAGGTTCACCATCACTGTGCTGGACAGACATATGTCAGGGATGTTTTAATTTGGATTCCTGCAGTGAGCAAGGAGGTGAATTCAATGGCTCCTTCCAACGATATAATTCTGGATCCTGGATACCTTATACTGAACTGAACTGCATCTGTAATTTCTTGCTCTTTTGGAACTCTTTGAAGCCCTTGTTGATTTTTGCCATGGTAATAATTTGGTGGTATTTGCAAATTTGGCCACATCACCACTCATCCATAATACCAGACTGTGTGTATATGTATAACATAACCACTAATCCCTATTCTTGTGGAATTCCACCATTTCCCTTATTGCTAGAACCATCTAATTATTCCTATTCTTTAACCAGTTGCTCCAGGCAGGCATTGGATTTGGCCAAATCTCGAACCAAATAATTATCAGGAGGTGTCAATAAAAGAGATGATAAAAACAAAGAAAACATGAAAGAGACATCCAGAATCTAGAAGTGTCTTTAAAATGGAGATCTTAGCTAATAAACTGCACCTAACTTTAAAACAAGTATTATTGACAATCCAAGGGAAAGGCAGACCTACAGAGAAGAAAAAAACTGTAGCAGAATGCTATCAAGGAAGTATTAGTCTGTAAGGAAAAGAGAGAGAAGACAACAGTGTAAATAAAATGTAGATCCTAAAATTATACATCTAAGGCAGAGCTTTCCAAACTGTGTGTCGCGACACAAAAGTGTGTCGCCACACACAGTCTGGTGTGTCGCCACACAACCCGGAAGCGCTGATCATCATCAGCGCTTCCGGGTTTTCCCGCGGTGACACACCAACGGCGGCGTGCAAAAACCCGAAAGCGGCAGCAGCGCTTCTGGGTTTTTGCGTGCTGCCGCAACGGCGGCACTTCCGGGTTTTCCTGCGGCGACACACCAACGGCGGTTGGTGTGTCGCCGTGGGAAAACTTTGGAAAGCCCTGATCTAAGGAAAGAAGAAAGGCAAGAAAAGGAAGTGCAGATAACTAGGAAATGTTAGAGGAATGTGACCATGTTTGAAAAGCAGTGTTCATTTAAAAAAACAAAATGCTAGGAACTTAGTCCCTAAATTAATAGTATTCTAGAAATAGAAAAATGAAAATCATATGAGAGAAAGAATATTAACAGCAGGTATTACAATCAGGGCCAAGCCAAAGCTTATCCTAAGCCTCAATTCAAATGGGGACTTATATTTAGACTTTTGCTAATCTTTTTATTTAAAAAAAAATCTTCACAGTATGTCTCACTCTTTTTTATGTGTGTGTGCTTTCCCTTCTTTTCATTTGTTGCCATCTTTATTTTTATTTTGTCAATCAAAATGGTGAATGTAGCCAAGAAATTAAACGCCGAATCATGCTGGGTCGTACAGCAATGATGACTATGAATCAAATTTGGAAAAGCAAGGATGTCAGCTTGACGACTAAGTGTAGACTAGTCTGAACTATCATGTTCCTCATAACTACTTATGGCTGTGAAAGTTGGATGATGAAAAAGTTGGATAGAAGGAAAATTGATTCTTTTGAACTATGGTGTTGGAGGAGGCTCGTGCGAATCCCTTGGACTGCAAAGATAACGAATAAAGAAGTATTGAAGCGCATAAAACTGGACATGTCACTAGAAAGAAAAATAACAAAACTTAGACTTAGTTACTTCGGTCATGTCATGAGATCAACATCGTTGGAGAAAGACGTTATGCTTGGAACGGTCAGTGGCAAAAGACGAGGATGCCAAAGAACATGCTGGTTGGATGTAATCAAAGCAGACACAGGCCAAAATTTAAAGCAACTGAAAGAAGCTGTACAAGATCAGAAATCATGGAGAGAGCTGGCTTATGGAATCGCCAAGGGTTGGATACGACTGAATGGATAATTCAATTCAATTACAATCAGGGCCAAGCCAGAGCTTATCTCAACCCTCAACTCAAATGGGGACTTATATTTAGACTTTTGCTAATCTTTTTATTTAAAAAAAAACATCTTCACAGTATGTCTCACTCTTTTTTATGTGTGTGTGCTTTCCCTTCTTTTCATTTGTTGCCATCTTTATTTTTATTTTGGCTGGAGGCCTTAAAAGCTAGAGGTGAGCTGAACCTCTTTGAATCTCTCAAAAAGCTTGATTACAGTGAAAAAAGGAAGGAAATTTTAAGCATTAAGCTTTATGGTGTCTGAGAGAATATACAAAGACTAGATAAGTCAATGAAGGTTCTCAGTCATCCAGGTGGAATTGTCTGTAGCTTGAATCATGTCAACTGGATTTCTATTTTCTCAGTGGAAACGTTTCGCTCCTTATCCAAGAAGCTTCTTCAGTCTGAGCAAAGTTTGTAAGGGAATCCTTAAATATGTTTCTAGGTGGCTGTGTGACCTTGCACCTGGGGCTAGGTCATGGTTATTTGAATAACCATGACCTAGCCCCAGGTGCAAGGTCACACAGCCACCCTAGAAACATATTTAAGGATTCCCTTACAAACTTTGCTCAGACTGAAGAAGCTTCTTGGATAAGGAGCGAAACGTTTCCACTGAGAAAATAGAAATCCAGTTGACATGATTCAAGCTACAGAAAAAGAATAGATAAGGCAATATGAGAAAGAGAGAGAGAGATGGAATTTATTTTATATTATACTTTTGGATGTGCCGGAGCGCTTCAATCACCTGCTGTTTATATGCTCCAGAATGCCCTAGCCTCATCTGGATCCAGAGACCACCTTAGGAAATAAAGGTGATGTGCAGCTAGCAGCCAATGCTTTGCTTTCAAGCACCTCCTGGCCACTCCTCTCTGCAAACCAAGGCAAGCTGACAGCTTTGGACTGAAAGGAAAGAAGCTTGAAGATGGCAGTCAGGTCATTGGCGGGTGTGGGGTATGCAGCTGAGGATGACCCGAACTAAGAGGAAAAGGAAGTCAGGAGAATATGACCCCACAGACTGGGAGGAGGAAGCAGGAAAATTCAGTATGGAGTGCAGAGGGTTGGGGAAGACAGTAGGAGATCTAGGAAAACTATTATAATTTGGGTTGGGGAAAGTAGGGAGGAGATCTATATGTTTTTGGTGAAGGCTATAGCATGTATGGTTGTGAGAGTTGGACCATAGGGAAGGCTGAGCGCCGAAGAATTGATGCTTTCGAACTGTGGTGCTGGAGAAGACTCTTGAGAGTCCCTTGGACTGCAAGGAGGTCAAACCAGTCAATCCTAAAGGAAATCAACCCTGACTGCTCATTGGAAGGACAGATGCTGAAGCTGAAGCTCAAATACTTTGGCCACCTAATGCGAAGAGAGGACTCACTGGAAAAGACCCTGATGCTGGGAAAGACTGAAGGCAAAAGGAGAAGGGGACGGCAGAGGATGAGATGGTTAGATAGCATCACCGATGTAATGAACATGAATTTGAGTAAACTCCAAGAGACAGTGGAGGACAGGAAGGCCTGGCGTGCTATGGTCCATGAGGTCACGAAGAGTCGGACACGACTAAACGACTGAACAACAACAACATAGCATGTGTGAGTGTACATGTGCATGCTTGTGAGAAAACATAATAAATAAGTACTTTAAAATATTTATTTATTTTATTTATTTATTTGTCATATTTATATCCCGCCCATCTCCCCCGCAGGGAGAGTTATCTTAAAATAACTTTAAGATCAATATTTTCATATTGTTGGTCCATCAAATGGTATCATCTAGTGCCATGAACATAAATAAAACTGGTGGGTGAATGTGTGGAAAAAATGTTGGGATGCATGGGATGTTTTGTGCCTATTTCTAAAATAGACTGGTAAAATGTATTTTATATACAGTATAAAACAGAAATAATAGCAATATTTTAAAAATGCAAAAAGGCTTTGGGGTGGGATGCCATCAATATGCTGATGACACCCAGTCCTATTGCTCCCTATCTTATAATTCCAAGGAAGCAATGAGTACCCATGAACGTTGTCTAATCTCAATAATGAGCTGGTTGAAGGAGAATGAGATGGAAGTGCTGTTGGTATGGAAAAAGCAGGACTCTGTCACTTGTTGAAGCCTCTTTTGGATGGTGTTGCACTCTCCCAGAAACAGCATGTTCTTACTTTGAGAGTGTTTCTTGACCCTCAGCTGCCACTGAGTTTGCAAATGGCAATTGTGATGAGGAACATGTTTTTACAGTTATAATTAGAATACCGTTATCCTTCCTGAGCTGGTTGGTCATGCAATGGCCATCCATATCTTAGTTACAACTCATTTTGACTACAATGTTCTTTTCATGAGGCTACCCTTGATAAGTGTCTGAAAATTGTAATTACTAGTTGCACTGTAATTAGTGCAAAATGAGTGGCTAGGCTATTAACTAGTGCAAGAAACGGGGATTATATGAAGCCTCTCCCAGGTAATCGTGGGCTCAACTCATTCAGGCAGCCATACATTAGAGCCAGTTTTCACCTTAGCGTAGGCAGCATGTGAACTGAAGATGGAGGATATTGTAATTAGGCCTTTGCAATGATAGATCATTCCCTGATCCAGATGAGGCATGTCACCACTGCTGACTCCACAAGGTGAGGGAACAGATTAAGATGGTCTGCATCAGATTCCTCATGGATCTAGATACATTCCAGTGGGCATTGGAGGAGGAGGAGTCCCAGTAGCCTGGCATGCAATTCTGCTGGTTTCTAATGGAGCTCAGGAATTCAGTGGTGGCCTTGATAGAATTGCCCCCATGTGGCCTCTCCATATTTGCTGGGGAATGTTTTGGCTTACCAAGGAACTCCAGGAAGAAAGAAAGAAAGAAAGAAAGAAAGAAAGAAAGAAAGAAAGAAAGAAAGAAAGAAAGAGAGAGAGAGAGAGAGAGAGAGAGAGAGAGAGAGAGAGAGAGAGAGAGAGAGGAGAGAGAGAGAGAGAGATTATAATTCACATTTTCAAGGTCACCCAACTCTTTGACAAATCTGAGTGGTATACTGAATTAAAAACAGAGCATTAAAAACAAAAGCAAGCCTTTGGAGGAAGGGTATAGAGAAAGTAGTAGGATTTCAGTTGCAGAGTAAATTAGATGAGGGAGGTTAACTGAGTCCCTTTCAATCAGGGTTCAGGCATGGGCATTGCATTGGTCATGCTGGCTGAGTTTATTTATTTGTTTGTTTGTTTGTTTGTTGAATTTCTATAACCGCCCATCTCCCCCTCAAGGAGGGACTCTGGGCGGTTCACAGCATAATATCAACAAAATACAATAAAAACAATAATACAAATACAAATACAATAAATACAATAAAAATCCAATAAAATCCAAGGGGCAGGTGGTTCTTAAAGTGACGTTGAATATATTTTAAATATTTTAGATATTTAAGTTCTTGTTGAGACCTTTTATATCCTTGTAACTACTGTACGCTAATCAGTCCTTGTATAACACTTTTAACTACTGTATTGTAAACCTATAGGGGTCATCTGAAGTGTGGTATTCTATAAAAATGGTTAATAAATAAAGATCTGCACTAAAGACACAGTTTAAGATTATGGTGTTTGCCATTAAACAGCCTAGGGCCTGATTATCTGTGAGACCACCTCTTCTATTATGAACTTACCTAATTACTTAGAAGGGCAGGAGAGGTCCTTTTGAAGCTTCCTTAGATATCTAAAACTTGGCTGTCAGAATGTGGAAAAGGGCATTCTCTGATGTAGCTCCCAGGCTATGGAACATGCTCCTTAAAAAGATGCATTTTGCCCCCACTCTCCCAGTACTTAGGTAGATGACAAAAACACTGCTCTTTTCCCAAGCTTTTACTTGTTAATTATTTAACATCAGTTATATGTTTAGGTTTATAATTTGCTTTTTAAAATGGTTGTAAGTCATCTTGAGAGCTGAAATAAATAGAAAGGGATATAAATTCAATGCTATTTTAAATGCCATACAGAGTTACTTTTGAGATAATCAATTCAGGAGAAATACATGTCAATATCACTCAGCCTAATGTCCTAGGTGCTTAGAGAAGATTCTTTCATAACCGAAAGATCATTGTTCTTTCAACAGAGTTTTCAAGGTATTTATTTATACAACCTTTTAACTCATAAACGTCCTGTTTTGTATAATTTCATAGATAATATTTAAACTGTGTCCTATCTTCTTTCAGATTGAAAAGCATACTGTCTGAACATGAATAATACCGTTTTGAAGGGCAGGAAACAATGCATTATTACATAATAAACTTTTTTTTAAAAAAATCAATTATATATTTAGATTGGGACATGCAACCTAATAGTTTCCTGATACTTTGGACTACAACTTCCACATTTCCTTCCTACTGGCCATGCTAACTAGTGCTAATCAGAATTAAGTTGCAAAAAAATCAAAAATTGTTACATAATTTCAGTTTATTAATCCAATAAAAAATAGTTGTGCACAATATATACACCAATGTTCCAAACATTTCATTTCAGCAAAATATGAAGTAGAAGATGGAAGATTATTTTCTCTTTCTTGCTCTCTTTATCTCTCTCTTACTTTAACAATGCAGTTCTATATATATTTAGTCAGAAGTAAATCTCTTCATCTAAATTATGGTGCTTAATTGTAGGTAGGTATGTAAAAAACTGGCATACAGACAGTTTGGTCTAGCGGTTAAGGTGCTGGGCTAGAAACCAGGAGACTGAGAGTTCTAGTCCCGCCTTAGGCATGAAAGCCGGCTGGGTGACCTTGGGCCAGTCCCTGTCTCTCAGCCCTAGGAAGGAGCCAATGGCAAGCCAGGAGGCTGTGAGTTCTAGTCCCGCCTTAAAGCATGAAAGCCGGCTGGGTGACCTTGGGCCAGTCACTCTCTCTCAGCCCAACTCACCTCACAGGGTTGTTGTTGTGGGGAAAATAGGAGGAGGAAGGAGTATTAGGTATGTTTGCCGCCTTGAGTTATTTATAAAAATAATAAAGATGGGATAAAAATTGAATGAATGAATAAATAAAAGACTGCAGGAAGACAGAACCAAAACAACAAAGGATCGTGTGATCCTTAAAGGCTAACAAAGTTATAAAACTTGTTGTATAAACATCTTCTCGGACTTCATGTTCATCAAACCTTATCCATTGCATCTAATATATAAGTATTCTCTGAAATGAGGCACATGTACATGAACAGTGCCCTTGACAACCCTGTATTCCAAAAATCAGTTCAGTTGAACTGCCTGCCAGATTGCTGGGGAAATCCCCAAGTGCCTTCTGGAAACCCATAGCAAACGTAAGGCTCCTCCCTAATCAGTCTCTTCTCTGCAAAGCTGCAAAGATTGTGGACAAGCTTCAGGATGATCAATTGTGATCTGACCACAACAAGGGACTAACAGAAATATCTCCAATGTATAGTCGAAGGCTTTCACGGCCGGAATCCGATGGTTGTTGTGGGTTTTCCGGGCTGTGTGGCCGTGTTCTGGCAGTTTTGGTTCCTAATGTTGGGACAGAGAGAATCTTCTACCTGTGCTCCTGTCCTCTGAAGATGCCAGCCACAGCTACTGGCGAAACGTTAGGAACCAAATCTGCCAGAACACGGCCACACAGCCCGGAAGACCCACAACAACCATAGAAATATCTCCACTTTCAGGTCATTAATTAGCTGCTCAAAAGTAAAAAGTAGATCCCATGTATGGTCACCTGTATGAGTGACTTAGAACAAACTCAGGAAAACCTGAGCCACTCAGCTTTTCAGTGTCCATGCTTCCAAAGAATGGAAACTGAATATCAGCCACCAGCCCTGACAGCTGGTCAAGAAGCTCAAGTAGTGGTACTGCTGAGCAGCAAGTTTTTCAGTATACCAGCAGCATTGCCAATTTGTCCATTGAATCCAACTTCAAATATAGAGTCTCACTGCCACTCATCTGTGGATCACGGCTAAGGTGTCTCAGGAGTTCATCACCACTCCACCTCCCTGGCTTGGGTGACATGGATGTTTATTTATTTTATTGCAAAAACAGATATGGCTGCCTCTCTTATTCATGATTATCCTATGGTAATCCCATGATAATCTGCTGGCCTTGATGGAGGCAGTGGTACATCCTTCCTCAAGAGATCATCACTGGACCTCTCCATTCTAGATAATTATCATCTAATCTCCAATATCCCCTTTGTGAGGAAGGTTGTGGAGAAGGTGGTTGGATAGCAGCTATAGAGGATCTTGAAAGAAATGGATTATCTGGACCTGTTTCAGTTGGATTTCATACCGGAGCATAGTACAGAGACAGCGTTGGTCATGCTCCACCTTTGTCGGAACCAGAATAGGGGTGATGCAGCCATCCTTGTGCTCCTTCATCTCTCAGTGGCTTTTGATAAGGTCAAGCATGGCATCCTTCTAGACTAGCTCTGTGGGAGTTCGGAGTGGGAGGCACTGTGCTACTGTGGTTTGCCTCCTCAGTCAGTTGTGGGTCCCAGTCAGTGTTGATGGGGGGGGGGAGGTTCCAGCTGCAGTCCCCCACTTCAGGAGTGCCTAAGGCTTGACACTCTCCCCTCTCCTGTTTAACATGTACATGAAACTGCTAGGTGAGGTCATCCATTACTTCAGGATACAGTATTATCAAGTACACTGATGATACACAGCTTTATATATCAACCCTGTGCCGTGCAGGTGAAACTCTTGATGTATTGTCCCAGTGTCTGGAGGCTGTTCATGTCTGGATGGAGCAGAACAGGCTTTGGCTCAAACCTGACAAAACTGAGTGGCTGTAGCTGCTTGGCCCTCCCTGGGCTGGGGACATTTTTATTGTTAGACTTGCATGGGGTAGCACTTCCCCATTTGAGACTGGTATGCAACTTGGGGGTCCTCCTGGGCTTTCAGCTACTGCTCAAAGAGCAGATGGCAGCTGCAGCCAGAGGACTTTTGCATAGGCTCATCTCGTGCATCAGTTGCGCTCTTTCCTCGACCGGGAGGCCCTTCAGATTATTACGCATGCCCTGATCACCTCCTGATTGGACTATTGCAATGTGTTCCACATGGGGCTACCCCTGAAGACCATCGGGAAGCTATAGCTGGTTCAAAATGCAGCAGTGCAAGCAGTAACTGACACTTTTCCTTATGCCAATGTGTCACCATTGCTACACTAGCTGCATTGGTTACCAGTGTTAGAGATATCGGGTTTCAACCAAACACGTCTCACACAAGCTTGAAGGAGTGGCAGCTCTGCTGCAACCTAATCTTACTGCTTTGTGTGGGAGGGGCTTGACTCCCGGTTTCCTGTTCCTCTCCTTCCTTTCCTTCCTCCCCTTTTCTGTTTGAATCTCAACCGGGAAGGATGGTCATCCATAACTGTCCTCATGGCTCATACCTCCATTCAGCAAGGCCACATTGAGAAGACTGTGGGTTTGGTCAGAACCTATCGCTCGCATGCATGGACCGTTTCTACCATGAAACTGTAACAAGATCTTCAGTGAAACTGATATGTATCCAGAACTACAATAAACTGTAAGCTATTTTTACGTTACTTTACATTAATGTGTGAAGTGTGTTTATTTTGTGTTTTTGAACTGATTAAGCCTTGTGCAAGTTACTGGCACGCTTCTGCTCTGCTATAAACTAATTAAAAGCTGCGTGGATTCTGTTATTAGCATTTCAGAATTTCTACAACCAGTTGGCTTCCAGATACAGTTCAAGGTGCTAGTCATCACCCATAAAGCCTTTCATGGCATAGGGTCTGGTTATCTGAGGGACCACCTATCTCCAATTGTTTCTGCCCACCTGCTACGTTCTGGCACAGTTGGTATGCTCCAGCTCCTCTATTAAACACTGTCATCTTGAGGGACTGAAGATGTGTGCCGTCTGTTGTGAGCCCGCCCTCTGGAACAGCAACCCCCCAGAGATACAGAGAGCATCCTCCCTTCTGGGGTTCTGCAAAGTGCTTAAGACCTGGCTCTGGTCCCAGGCCTGGAGTTAGCATTGCAGGGTGGCCTGTTCTGTTTTCTTATTTACTGTTATGGCTGTTTTTACTGCTTTTGGATTTTGTAAGCTGCCTGAAGTCTGCTGGAGTGGGTGGCCATAACAAATATAAGTAAGTAAGTAAGTAAATAAATAAATGACAGCTCATAGCAACATGCCATAAACACAAAAAATAAATACTGATACAGTACTCAAAATGCAATCAGACAAATTTCTGACAAGACAATCCCCACCCCCGTCCTTGTCCAAACAAACCAGGTTTGCCCTTTCCTCCTTGATAAAATCCGGAGGGATATGGATATCCATGGATCTGAGACTTAGCAACAGCCACTCCATAATCCAGTTTATGAATCACACCTTGCTGGACTCGAAACATTATGGTTTTTAGCAGAGTAGGAAAAGCAATTGCTTGTGTTACCCCCGTCTTAAACTGAATTCCTGTTACCTAAAAAAAAATGGAAGGAAAGTCCTGATTGAATTCACATCCAAATATTACCTTCCTGGGTCATTTCAGGAAAGCAGAAACATAGTAATATTTATTACTAAATTTATTTAGTAATAAATATTACTAAATAAATTTATAATTATTTAGTTTATAATTTATTTATTTATTTATAAATTATAAATTATAAATTTATAATTTATTAAAATAAATTTAATAAATAAATTTATTTATTACCAAATAAATAATTCTAATATTTATAGGCTCAAAGAAACAGGACAACAATGCTGATTTTAAAAGGGGTAGGATATCCACCAATATCTTGCCCAATTGTTTCAAAGCGTTCTTCTTCTCTCCCCCCCCTCCCAGGCTGTTCTTTCATAATACGGAACGAGTTACGATAATCCAGTCTTCTGAACTGGCATAAACAGAAGATGTCAAAGTAGACATTTCCAGGGAATCACAGAATGGGCAAGGACATCTAAGCCACTGGTCCCACACCCTGCTCAGTTCAAAAATCTAAATTAAGGCATCCTTGACAGGTGGCTGTCCACCCTCTGTGTGGAAGTCCCTTGGATTTGCGACAGTTCCAAGATCCAGTTCACGCGTATGCCAAGCCAACTAAGCACATTCTATACCTCTGCATTTGATTTATTTTTCCTAAATTGGAACTGTGCATTTGTCTCTGCTAAATTTCAGTCTGTTATTTTCAGCCCAGTTTTCTAACTTATCAAGATCATTTCTAATTCTGCTCCTGTGTTCTAGACTGTTAACTATTCTGCCCAGTTTTGTCCATCAGCAAATCTGAGAAGCATTCCCTCCATCTCTTCATCCAAGTAATTAATACAAAAAATATTAAAGAGTCCCAGACCTAAAGCTGAACCTTTTGGCACTCAATTCAACATCTAACTCCAATTGTCTTTATCTGGCATAGTATTGGAGCATAATCTAAAGCATTCCTTCTGACAGCATGCTGTTGTTTAAAAAATTATATTGACTATCTAGAAAATTCACCCCTCCCCAAATGCATATTTTTCAGACAGATTCTGATTGCAGGTTCTGTTGAGCAGTATCCGTTTCAGTTTCCACAATGGTGGGCTGCAGAAAAGCAACATTTTCCTTTAAGAAAATAACGGGAAGAGATGCTTCTGCCTTCCCAACCAAAACAAATAAGTGAAACAGAATGTGTGGCATTCTTAGGTGAAAGCTGAACCACTCTTGTTAGCCTGCCACACAAAAGCAAACAAGAACAAAAGGAAGACAGTGTTAAGCGTCTGTCATAACATCACCCTGTAAAAAGAGCTTATCCCCAAATTAACACAAACCCCTGCAGGTGTTGCGCTGAGAAAATTAGATCACACAGTGTGATTGGAAAAGGGCAAATCAATCTCAGGCATCTTTGGGTAGCCATGATGGACATACAAGATGTATGTTGTTCTATTTTAATTGATCTGTCCTTTTCCAATCACACCATGTTATTGGTGGCTAATTTAATTCCCTGAAGGTGTCAAAAGTCATTTCTGGACAACGGTCGTGGTAGAATCTGAAAATCAGCTACTGTCTATATTTATTTGCTTTTTACTACACTGATTATTTAGGAAATACTGCAAAACATATACTAGAAAGCATCATTTGGACACACTTGATCCCATTCATTGGATAACCTTTCTAATTGTGTATTAAACATTTTTAATCATGTATCAAAATAAAATGTAGTTCTTCACTTTTAAATTTAATTTTAAGAGTTTGTTCACCTTGCACCTGAAATTAGTAAAGGATGTCCTAAAATAATGTCATTCATGCCACTTTGCCAGTATCTGTAGCTTGAATCATGTCAACTGGATTTCTATTTTCTCAGTGGAAACGTTTCGCTCCTTATCCAAGGAGCGAAACGTTTCCACTGAGAAAATAGAAATCCAGTTGACATGATTCAAGCTACAGACAATTCCACCTGGATGACTGAGAACCTTCATAGACACTTTGCCAGTATTTCTAATCCTATTGGGAAAGTATTTAATATAATCCAAATCCTATCCTACATTTATATGATCAAATAGCTTATCAGTTCGGTGTACTGAGCTCTCATTTTCTGTATATTGTGCAAAGACATTTAAACAGATTATTTGGGAGAAATTCAACTTTTCTGTATAATTGAAACCTTGAATTCTTTGTTTTCAAGTGACATCCTGGAACAAGAGGCCCTTCGAACGGTCACTTATGCCCTGGTTATCTCACATATAGACTACTGTAATGCGCTCTACATGGAGCTACCCTTGAAGAGTATCCGGAAGCTTCAGCTGATCCAGAATGCGGCCGCGCAGACGATTTCGGAAGTCCCTTATCGGACACATGTAACACCTTTGTTACGCGAGCTGCACTGGGTTCCAGTTTGCTTCCAGGTCCAATTTAAGGTGTTGGTTATGACCTTTAAAGCCCTTCATGGCATGGGACCAGGTTACCTAAGGGACCGTCTTATCCCCATTACATCGTCCCGTCCCATCCGGTCATGCAGGGAGGGCATGCTACGGACTCCATTGGTTAAAGAATTCCATCTAATGGGGTCACGGAAGCATGCCTTCTGTGCAGTAGGGCCTGCTCTGTGGAATATTCTCCCCCTCGAGTTAAGACAGTCCCCCTCGCCTCTGGACTTCTGAAAAAAACTCAAGACCTGCTTCTGCGAACAGGCCTGGGGCGGGAAGAAGAGTGTACACTCTTGGGGATGGCTAATACCTTAGGATGGCCCTAGAATGCCCTTTCCATTGTTTTAAAGAAGATACTACCATCTTGATTTTATTATATTTATTATATTTTTGAATTGCTTATTTTAATGTTTATCTAATTTTATTCATATTTGTATTACAATTAATTGTGTTGGATTGTAAACTGCCCAGAGTCCCTTTGAGGGAGTTGGGCGGTGATAAATCAAATAAATAAATAAATAAATTTTCAAACATCTTACCAGCATTAAAATAACATTAAAGAATCACCATGTTGATGCTATAAAAATATTTATCTTAACATCATATCATGGGGTCCATGGCGAGGGTCAAAATAGTCAAGATGGCCATCATGGAATCACGCTCAAAGCCCTGCCCTTTCATATGTGCATGCAAATGTCAACGCATTTGCAAAAAGGCCGGATCCTGATGTAGTGACTGCCACCTTGCCTATTTTGACACTTTCCCCTTTGACAATTTTGTCTTTTAAAGATGCATTCTTTCCTAGTTCCTACTAATGTAAATGAGATGGTTTCAACTCCTTGTCTACTAGCATAACATTTTGTGAGTGGACTCCCTTTATGATCTTATTGGCACTTCCCCCATTACTTTGCAGAGCATTCCAATCCACTGAAACCAATCCGGAGGTCATCACAGACTGCAACAGAAGGGAGTTCCAATGCAAATGATCACTATATATGTTCGGCTGTGCAAGAAACAGCCCTTCCATTCAGAGAGACAGTTTCCAAATCCAGCTTCATGAATGTACTCCTTGAAACCATGAGGTCATCAGAGGGACTTGCCTTCAATTACACTGCAAAAACATTTTATGTAAAAATGTAAACTAAATTGCCTAGCCCAAGAACATGCATAGATACAATGTCGTTGACTCTGAACTAGCCTATGCAAAGCAGAGTTCCAATTATAACCTGATTTTAACAAAATCAAACAAACAATGGTTAGTCAGTTCATAATTCATTCTAAAGAATTAGATTGATAAGTGATGGCAGTAATGAAGAATTTATAACTCTATGCATGTATAAATTAATAAACTATTCTATTAAGGTTTGCTGAGATTGTCAAGAATTGATCGTTCAGAATAACGTTTTTTTGAATGAACAAAAAGCTTCTGCTGGTGTGCCTAGAGCATAATGTATTTAGAATTATTTATTTTTACCAGAATTATCATTAGGTTAAGAGCACATAAAATGGAAATGCACATTGCTATTTTCCAGAACAACAACAACAACAAAAGGTTTCAGGAAAAATCAGGATAAAATCCTCTTAAGTTTAATGGGAGGAAAAAACACTACGTAATGTTAATTTGCAAATGTTTATGTAAAAATAGTCTGCTCATAAATGAAGAGTTTCTGCCATTAGGAACATGCTCGTAGCACAACTCTCTTTTTATCAACCACTTATTAAAATACGTTTCTTGTAAGCTTGTAAGTCCTACCATATCAAGCAATGTACTTCTCCCACCTGGATTTTAAACTACTGGAACTTGCTCGGTGCACATGATTTGCTTGGTTTACTTTAGAATCTAGCATGCCCCTGAAAAAGTAAATAGTAAAGGAATTGAAATGGAAATTCACACAATTTGTGATGTTACATTCTTTCTCCCTACTCTTCCCTTCTCAGTTAGAGGTCCTTGTCTTGTCTTGTCTTGTCAAGATTCTTCCAGCACAAAGTTGGGCCCTTTCTGGTTCTCTAATTTACGATGGCCCTTGGAGGAAATGGCCGCAGCCTTTCTAGGCCAGCAGAGCTCATGGGCCAGCATACCTCATCTTCATCCTACCGAGCCATAACTCGGCACATCCTGTTGAGGAGGAGCGGGACCTAAAGGAGCCAGAGAGCTCAAAATGTCTCCCTTGCTCTTCACCAATATGGAAAATGTACAGTCAGTCTTTCACATGATAGTTTTAGACCATTCTTGGAATGAAGCCTCTGGAAAAAGAACCAGATGCCACTCAGATATCAATTAATGTTGTGGCATTTGATCCACCCGGGAACAGTAAGTGATACAGGTGTGGCAGCAAGGTACAAAGAAGCTGAAAGACAGGAGAAGAGAAGGAGAGGTAGAAGCTCTTTAGATATTTTTCATGACCCCTTCAACGAAAAATAACCATGAGGAGATTTCTAAGTGCAGGCAAGGGGTGCTGTTCCAGTGGAGCTGTCTAAAATTATCTATAGAATAGCTCTGAAGGTACATTCTTAAGATCACTTAACACATTTTACCCTTTAACACATTGTAATAACCTATAATCAAGATGGTTAAAAACTTAGATTTTTTTTTCACACATTCATTCCCTGTTCAGATCTAGCATGCTGATTATTATAATTCTGTTTTAGTGATGCAAAGGACAGAAGCAGAGGAGGGTAGTGAGATTAATTAATCTGGAACAAAACAGTGTGATCTTGTGATATGCCCTAGGACAGGATTTGGCTCCCATGTTGATACTACCTAAAAGGAGACAATTTCTTCTTCTTTTTCTTCTTTTTTAATGAAAATCAAAATATTGGATCATTTGGAAAAGATGAAGCTTCCTGATTAGGAAAAATATGGAAGGACATTTAAGCCACTGGTCCCACACCTATCTACCATAAAATGATGTTTATGATAGAATATGCACATTCTCATTCATAGACATAACAAGGAAATTTCCTTCAAGATGGTTCAGGAGAGGGTTGGACCTTGAAAAAGATAGTGTTACTTTCTTAAAGACTAGCATTGCATCTATACACATCCTCATAGAAGAAAATCCAACTGAGTTCCAGTGGGAGAACTCACAGGTATATAAATACAGAAACACAGCTTAAGAAAGCTAGAATTTTCTTCAGAGTTGCTAGCATTTCTTTGAAATGCTATGTATTGTTGTTTTTCTTGGTATCAGCTGTCTAATCAATCATAGACATGTAATATTATTCTGTACATGAAATATCCTGTTGGTATAAAGGTAAAGGTTCCCCCCCACAGTCATGTCCGACTCTAGGGGGCGGTGCTCATCTCCGTTTGTTAGCCGAAGAGGCAGCGTTGTCCGAAGACGCTTCTGCAGTCATGTGGCCGGCATGACACACGTGGAATGCTGTTACCTTCCCACTGAAGTGGTACCTATTAATCTACTTGCATTTGCATGCTTTTGAATTGCTAGGTTGGCAAGAGCTGGGGCGAGTGCGGGAGCTCACTCCGTCACGCGGGGCTAGGGTCTCGAACGGCTGAACTTACGACCTTCCGATCGACAAGCCTGGCGTCTTAACCGCTGAGCCATCACGCCCCCTCCTCTTGGTATAAATAACATTAAAATGAATTTACAGAAAACCGTTTTGAGTTTTATTCAGAGTACACCTTTTTTTTTAAATCAGATCCTTAACTGTGTTTTTTTTTACAGAGTTTTCTAAAAAATATAATAAAATTCATCATCCTCATTTCAGTTCATGTTGAGGGTGTGTGCTGTAACTAAAGCTGTGTTACACCCTCCTGCATTTACCATGGATGCAGTTCATCCCTTTGGATGCTTTCATAGAACCAGTAAATTAAAATCTGTTTCAGGGCAACTACAATTTTTCTAAATTATAGAAAAACCACTTTGATTCAGAAGTTACACCATGGAGGAGAAGGAAAGAATCTCCCCTGTCTTTTAAAGACATTGCTTGAGGTATTTCCCTTGGATTGCAGACTCCCAGGGCATGGCTTTTTACACATCATCAGATCTCTTCTTCCTTGTGGTGTTGCAAGTAACAGCTGGATCACAATGAACCTCCTTCATAGATGTAGGAATGTTTATATTTAAATGCTAGAGACTAAAGGCCCTTTGCTTTCACTAACCAGTCACAGTGTGCATTGTTGTTGTATAGCTTATTTCTCTTCTCTAATTGTTTCCTGATAATGCACCTTTTCACCCATGCCCACACTTGTGCAAAGGGCCCTGAAATATTAGCCAGGTTATAAGTTCATTGGAAAATTATGTGAAGAATGTGTGCTTCGTGAATACATGTAGGGAATTAATTTCCTTAGAGAGCTTTGCTTTTGTTATAAACATACCCATTCAATAATTTAAAAAGAAAAAAAACCCTAAAAAGTTGTAATCTTGCAACCAAATATTCCAGTTTAATCCCATTAGCTTTAAACTAGATTTATTTGAAAATAAGTGTTTTCAGCATTGCAGCTTAACTGAAATAAATAGAAAATATTAGTCTTTTCTCTAAATTCAAATTTATCCAGCGTAATTTAAAATGTAGCTCTTCTTTAAAAGTTGTTTTCTCCTTATTAAATGCTTCTTTATATAATATTTCATTGCAATTGGAAAATGTTCCCTTATTATTATATATAAAAAGGTTTTAATACATATGTCTGATGTTCTAGCAAACTGTTAACTTTTCAACTGAGATTCCAAACTAAGCTGTAAAATCTATAAAAATTATTTTTTTGAATTCTCATTTTCAGTTGGCAATAATGTTAACATAAGACTTATTTTTGTGTGTGTGTAAAAAAAAATAGTTAAACCCTAACAAGGAACAAAATTTGCCACACCACACTATTAGGTTAAAAATAAAATAGTATAATAAAGGAAATACAAAGGCTTTGGCATGGTTTTTACAATCAACAATGGTTAATTTTGATATGTCGTTGTGAACAACTTCAAAACACTTAAGTTTAAAACTCTTGCAAGCACTTTTAATTGATTAGGAATGAATTATAGATGCACAAAATGATTGGACTGTGAACAGTAGTACAACTATAGCTAAGAACAATTAACTTTTGTTGACCAAAAAAGAAACGTTTGATGCATGAAAATGTGTGTAAAACATCTATAGAATATTCTTGTTGAATATAAATGAAATTAACTTTATTATAGAAATCATTCTGGGAGATTTCTAGGGAAGACAAATACTTACATTTTGACATAAAACAAATTGGATTATATCGGAGACACAATCTACCCTTTTCCTATCAAACTTTTCTTCTTTGAAGTTAACCCTATGTTTGCAAATAAGCATCATCTGTTTATAACCTTTGGAAATTTCAACAGATATTTTCCTTACAGAAATATACTCTGAATTGTTCCTGGTTGAATTATATGCAGTGAAATAATACAGACTTGGAGCATAGTCTGGAATCTGTGAACAAATTGGTAGAAGTATTCAATATAGTTTGATAAAACTCTTAATTCGTGGCAAAGGTTGTTGATCATGGCTTCCTTTAAAAAAAAACTTCATGACCAACACAAAAGCAAACTTCCATTCAGTCTACATTGTTCTTTCATTATAACATATAAATGCCCATTTACAAATAATACACCAAAATGAATAAAAGTTTGGATACCAAAATGAAGATTTGTTCCAACTGATATAATGCCTTCAGTATACAAAGGTCCATGTTAAAGTCTTTCCCCATGTGTTACATCATAGGATGCAGTTGTAGTACAGAAGTATGTGGAAAGCCATTCTTCTTTTAGAAATACAGATCAACCTCCAACTGATGTCCATAGAGCCATTTACAAAATCAGCCCATGGTTTACTGTAACCTTGGCCAGTACTGAGACATATCAGGTTCACTGCCAGGAACTTGAACAGGAACTGACACTCCAGGAGAAATTAGACCTTGAAGGAGGGGAAAAAAATGTGTTTGGGTGTGTGTTTATAGGTGGATGAATGGATGGATGGATGGATGGATGGATAATAGACAGATAGATATAGGTAGATGATAGACAGACAGACAGACAGACAGACAGATATAGAGATGATAGATAGATAGATAGATAGATAGATAGATAGATAGATAGATAGATAGATAGATAGATAGACAGACAGACAGACAGACAGACAGACAGACAGACAGACAGATAGACAGACAGACAGACAGACTTGGCCCTATGTCAAGGGACACTTTGGGAAGCCAGTGAATACTCCTACGAACTGCTACTTGTACTGTTAAGGCACTGTGCCTTCTTAAAGGCTCAGTGTGGCCACTTCAATAACTTCTTCTATGCATGCACAAAGATCATTGTGAAATGACAAGTGGTTTTATTTTGGGATGTAATCCTGGTAGAAGTTCTCTCTGTGCATGTATATAAGTGACCAGACCATGCATGCTTCTTTCGCTTCCCAACCATCCTTCCCAATGGTTTGCATAATAATAATAATAATAATAATAATAATAATAATAATATCCAATTATGTCCATCTATTGATAGAAAGATATCCAGCACTACAACAGATACACAGGATGGTGCAGGGAATGGGAGAAGGGAGGTAACATAACATTGGATACAGTGCAATTTAATTCTGTATTATATAAACATGTGCAAATTATATTTCTGGCTTTTTTTTATGTTATCCCTTTAAAAAGAGGCTAATAATTTAATAAGTAAAACAGAGACACTTCAGATAACAAGGAAGTGAATCATCAAAATTCACATAATAATAATATGCTAATTTACATAATATGAGTTGTGCTTATTATTTATTTGGGGTACAACACAACCATAGCTCAGCACTTCAGAGTAAAATAATTAGGTATGAAAGTCTCCCACTGAAAATAATGGAACTTTGAAACTTCAACTGAGATAGACAGACAAAAATGTATTTGATTAATGATCAGAACAAGAAAAGGGTTGGACAACAAAATTCCATTGCAGTGGCTGGCCTTTTGGGTAAGATCAATCTGTTCCTCAACTGAGCTGAGTTCATCTCCTTGAGTTCCATAATGTTTATCCCCTTCTCCATTATGGAGACAAAAGTAAGTTAAAGCTTGCCATAAAACTGTCCTACTAATTTATAATTACTGTACATATTGTTATATATGATTATAAACACAGGTTACATCTTTGCACATCTTTTTATGTTGAGATACCCTCCTTTCACCAAATAAGCAGAAAAACACAAAACCTATCAGTTATTCTACATGGTTAAAGAAGTGCTGAACCACAGCATTTCCATTAATCTATAAATGATTTACATTAACAGAGGATCTCTAACAAAATAGGGCTTTCTTTTTAATTGGGCTATTTTATTCATGATCTCCAATGCTATCTAATTAGACTCTTAAAACTTTTATATGTGATTTCCTCTTGTTTTGTTTAACAGTTGATAATCTATTGTGGCCATTCTTATTTTAGGAAATTAATCTGCTTAACCATCTTTAAGTATACTGGAGAATATGTGTTTGGTAGTGTAGTACAGAAATGTAGCATAGTCCATTCCCTACATTAAATGTCTGCATCTTTTCAATTTACTCAAATTTTAAAGATGTTTGCATTCTAATCTTACTGTTATCCATTCAAGGTTCTTGAAATGGGGCCAGATATAAAATGGGACAAACAGAAAAATTAAGGAATGATTTTTATTACTGTATTAAGAAAAAGTAAACAAGTAATGTAAATTTCCACCAAGTTAAATGTTTAAATTTGAAAGTGAGACTATTATTTTCCAGTAACTGGTAGCAATAGGTTTTTAATCTTTTGAGAGAAAACAAGTCATCAAGTTCTGCACAAAGGAATCAAAATTCAGATTCATTGGAGAAGCACTCCTACAAATTATCTTTGATGAAGATACCAATGGTTGCTCACCTGTTGAAGTGGTTCCAGAAGTGCCCATTGGCTGGCTGTTCATATGTGTCTGCATATGAGGAGGGGTGTATGTATCATAGCTCCTCCCATTTACTGATGGACTTGTGGGCAACATGCAAGAATAAGAGGAAGTCTGGCTGGGTACTGGGGGCTGTGAGAGAAAAGACCAATATAATGTTCATGACTTTTAACATCGTTTTTTGTTTTCTTTTTTTTAATAGATGGTGCAAATGTAATCTCCACAAATTCATGCAACCTTCATGTTCACTGATTTGTTCAGATATGTTGGATGAGCTTCCCCTTTTTGTTGCAAGAGGGAAGACGGATGCCCAGCTGCATTCTCTAGCATATAGAGCTTGGCTCTGTTGGCCAACACAAGTGACTCAGCTTCTCCCCAGGGCAATAAACTCTCCCCCATGTGCCAGCAGCCACTGACAGGCATCAATAAGGCAGCCCTGTAAATGCCATTTTTAAGTCCTCCCACTCACCGCAAAGCAGGCTTAGAGGCTGTTTTCCCCCATTCGAAAAAAATAATGGGAGGGGGAAAACATTGATGGCCTAATTAGGTTCAGTGCCACTGTGGATGGAGTCAGAGGGAGGGCTTTCCCATGCTGACCCCTCTTTTCCACTCACCGCCAACCCTACCCCATTTGTGATGGTCTCAGAGGGTGAAAAGTAGAAAGGAAACAGTGACACAATGCCTAGAAAAGCTGCATTTTTGCAGGGCCCTTCTACAGCTTTGTGTCAGTTTCAGAGACAAAGGGTTACTTCTTTGTTAACCCTTTCAAACCCTGTTTTCATGGAATGATTGACTGGGAGAGGGGAGATTAGTTCATCCTAAATCCTTCTAGGTTAATTTTCCAGGTTAGTTGACAAGCTTATGGTGATGGCACAACCCAGCCTCTGCCCAATTAAACACATCACGGAAACAGAGCCATTGGATCCTTTCGTTTGAATCTTAGACCCTGCTTTCCTGAGTATGGATAAGGTACACTCCACCTCTATTTCCATAAACAGGATGATACAATTCAATGCAATTGAATATATAATTTTATATTGTTTATTATTGATATTTATTGTTTTAATTGATTTTAAACTTGTTGTGAACCGCCCAGGGTCCCTCCTTGTGGGGGAGATGGGCGGGATATAAATGAAATAAATAAATAAATAAATAAATAAATAAATAAATAAATACATACATACATACATACATACATACATACATGCTTCCAGAACATTCACAAGTTGGGGAACTAACCATGAAGTATCTCCAATCAGAACTGTCACTGAATTGGAATTTAGGAGAAAATCCTTGATCTTTTCATGATTGTTCTAAGTGTCCATCAAAAGCATCTACTCCATATTAATCATAGGAGGAAATCAGGCCACCTAGCTTTCCAGTTTGCAAGCCTAAGCAAGAGCACAAAGGACTGGCTTCCTTCAGCCCAAAAGGGAGGAATACATTTCTCCCCATTCTCCCCACCCTGCATCTAGAATAGATTCTGGAGCATGTAGGAACCTGGGGAGAGGGAGAGAAAAGAGGGGAAATGGCCAAAGAGCTAAGAGGAGTCAGTTTGTGCAATTTTCATTTCACTCAAAAGTGAAAAAGAATTTTCTTTGAGGTAGTAGTCATAAACATCCAAATCTCCCATGCCTCAGCCTTCCATTTGAAAGCCACTGACATATGTAGAATATTAGCCATCTGGGTAGGCATGAAAGCTGTATCACTCACACTGGCAGCGCTTCTCAATTGGTGCATTTTCCCATATATACTAAACCTCACTGCCTACAACTGCTAGCCAGCATGAAGCTGGGATTTATGAGAGTTGAAACTCTTTGACATATTTAGATAGCACCTGATTAGGGAAAAGGCAAGAATTTAAATGCAAAATATTTCATTTTGCATCATAATCCTATGCATATTGCCTCCAAAGTAAATTGCAACAAGTTCCTCCCAGTATTTTAGTATTAACTGAATTTAAATTGATCTGATGGTAGGGGGATATATATATATATATACAGCATACGGCCTGATTATTACAGAGGCAGATGTAACATGATAAATTTTCTAAGTGCAATCATACATAACTCCAATAATTTATCCCACTAATTTTTCCTCAATTAAATAGCTATCTTCAACCATTGGAATTTGGGGAAAAATACTTAAAAGATCTCAAAGGTATTTAATCCCTAAATAGTTTTTGTATTTGCAGACATGTGTTCTAAACTCTGTACTTTGCAAATATAGGTTTCTTAATCCTAGTCTGTTTAGGGCTTTCTGTAAGTAGTAGTAGTTCAAGCTCATTCATAGAATATCCATAACCTGCTATCCTCCTACGCGTGTAACAATGATCCAGGCCCTGGACCTGTATTCTTTTCCTGAGTAGTTATTCGTATGCTTACAAGCATGAGGGTTAGCAGCAATATTCATTTAACACAGCTATTTAGAACTGCAGGTGCTGTTCACATCCTCTGCTTCCCCTTGGGTATTTCTAGGGTGCCAATAGCCATGGTGTCTCATCAGCCAAGGTGTAAGCCTGCTAGCATGTTAATAAGCTCTTTCTCCTCACCAGCACGATAGTAATGAGTTTTTCTAGTTAGATACATTTTTAAACAGATATTTTCTTTCTACCCAATCAAAACTTTCTGCCTTTTGAATTCAGAGCTTCTGGATAATTTTATCAAATGCTTTCTTCCACTTCCCAGGCCAAGCTGTTTGGGTTAAGAGTTGGGGAGCTCTTCCCAGGATCTGCCTTCTTTCTTCTATAATATCCTAGAGCAGGGGTACCCAACCTTTTTGGCACCAGGGACTGGTCGTGGAAGAGAGCTTTTCCATGGACCAGGGGGGGGGGTTGCAGGCGAGAGCCAATCGCGTGGACCAGGGGGTGGGGTTTGCAGGTGGGAGCCAATTGCATGGATGGGGGGCGGGGTTTGCAGGCAGGAGCCAATTGTGCGGCCCACCACCGCTCACCTGCTGTGCAGCCCACTTCCTAACAGGCTGCGGTCCACAGGTTGGGGACCCCTGTCCTAGAGCACAAGTTCTATTGGCTGGATGGAATGACAAGCTGAGGATTGGACTAGAAGTTGGGCTGGACTAGAAACCAATTTGGAGAGGGGGGATTCTTAAGAGGTAAAATGGTGCTTCAACCCTCTGCTATGCTTAGGGCATCCTTTGTTTTCTTTAAAATTTCCCCCAAATAAAACAAAAATGGAGTAACCTTTACACTTCTCTTTCAATGGTTGCAGAAATTTCTATGTTACTTTGGTTTCTTCTACAACTTTGTAATCAGTTTGATAGTTTAAAGAAGCATAGCTGAATAGATAGGATAGATAGCATTCAAGCATTTCCAGGGATCCAAATGCAGTCCCAAACCAAATGTGTAATGCTAGCAAAATAATCTTATTCATCGAGCCTGAACTTACTGTCCTCAGTCCAGAAGAATGGGATTACATTGAAATATTACCAAAACTGATCAGCCAATTCACAGCAAGCCATTCTGTTGCAACAGGCATTCCATTACACTATACCATGTAGGTACGAAGAAAGTTCCAAATATTTATACAATCCATCAGCATCACATAAACAACAAATCCCATTGTAATCAAGGAGTCATTAGTCACAGCTGACTTAAACTCAATGGAACTTTCTTTGCTAACTTTCTTTGGATCAGGACCAATGGCCACAGTTCAATAAAGACAAAAAACACCTATCAGTCTGCACTGGACTGCATGTTTTGGTCACTGGTCAGGTCTACTGACTTTCTGATAAAAGGTGTATAGCATGGAGGCTTGGGGAAATCCTTGTGGATTCCTTGGAAGTTAACAAAGCACTCTTTAGCTTCTTGTTCCTGTTGCTTAAGCAAGGTTGCCTCTTTGAGATCAGAGTGACTTCCCTAGGCAGTAGCGGTGGCCCATGCAAATTTATCTTTCAAGTGTCTCACAGCCTATGAAATTGGGGTTGCAAGAATATGATTACAAACTTTATTGATATTAATCTTCATTTATGTCAGATTAAATTAATTTGAATTAATAACTGCCCATGTTGTATACTGTGCAATATCATTGTAATAGCGCTGCAGTTCTAAGCATGTATTTAAAAAGAGGGAACATTCTAATGCTAAGAAGAAATGCAAACCCAAAGAATATATGTGATCAGAGCCAGTGTGGTGTCATGGTTAAGGTGTTGGAGTAGGACTGGGAAGACCCAGGTTCAAATCCATTCTCAGCCATGGAAACTCAATGGGTGACTCTGGGCTCCGCACAATCTAATATGCCAAACTAACTCACAAGCTTGTAGCTTGAATCATGTCAACTGGATTTCTATTTTCTCTGTGGAAACGTTTCGCTCCTTATCCAAGGAGCTTCTTCAGTCTGAGCAAAGTTGGTAAGGGAATCCTAAATAAATATTTAGGATTATATAAATAAATAATATAAATAATATAATATATATATTATTATATAATATTATATAATATAATATTATATTATATATAATATATAAATAAATAATATAAATAAATAAATAAATAAATAAATAAATAAATAATAAATATTTAGGATTCCCTTACCAACTTTGCTCAGACTGAAGAAGCTCCTTGGATAAGGAGCGAAACGTTTCCACAGAGAAAATAGAAATCCAGTTGACATGATTCAAGCTACAGACAATTCCACCTGGATGACTGAGAACCTTCATAGACATAACTCACAAGCTTGTTCTTGTGGGGAATAACTTAAGGAAGGAGTGCTAAGTATGCAGGCAGCTCCTGAAGACAAGTTGGGTCATAAATCTAATTAATGAATAAATAAATAATCAAGGAGTGGCAGCTCTGTTGACCATAGATAGCACTACAGTAATACTATGATTCCTCTAGCAATAGAAGGCCCATTATCAGGATGGTTAGGAATAGTGAAGTCACTGCAAGCCAGAGAAATTGGAAGCAAAGCAACTTAGCCAGCCATTTATTGGCAACTTGTTCAACTTATTTCATTTAAAGCAAATCTGGGTCTGGAGATCCTATATTGCAGTAAAATCTGACCATAGCTATGGTACATAAGAGCACCAAAGGGAGGTGTAATTTTTTTTCTTAATCATTATTTACCAGTTCACACTTACGCTTTGCAGTTCTTATTTCATTTATTTCCACAAAACCCCTGTGAGCCCCGTGCTGAGCAATGACCTGAACCACATTAAATCAACACTAGCTGTGCCAATGTTTTGGCTCAGATAATGTAGATAAATCAACCAGAAGAAGCAATCTACATCTTTGCCTGAAAGTTTCAGATGTTTGCCTTCTAGGTTGCAACTCAGAATCCCCGTGTGAGCTCTGAATGCCTGTAGAAGCTGCTGAATCTCACCTATCCTAGGAAACTTTCTATTTTGTTACACATCTACTCATTGACTTTAAAACACCTTGCTGAAATAAAGGCAAGATTCCTGAAACAAGCAATCTGTGGACTACGGCCTTGGTCCATATGGGACTTAAAAACAGAGATGGGCAGACTTCAAACTTGCAAGCAATACAGTGTTTCTATCACCAATGGATTGGGTAAAAAATAGGAAGAAGGACAGTATCAAGCATTTGACGCAGTTAGAATTAAGGAGCAGGCTGCCTTTTTGCTTTCATACCAGAACAGAATATATAGTTCTCCCTTTCTTAAATGAAAGCATTACTCCTAGTTTTCTTCATCTGGGCACACCAATTTAAGTTGTAGATTCTTTTACTGTTACCATACTCAAGCTGATAGGAATCAGACGCCCCTGTATATCTATCACAATTCACCATGAAATCTACCAGAGATCCCAATTTACTTTCTGCCTACTTGCTTAAGAATTTTTTGTCCACTAACAATTGGTAGCTTTAGCCATCTGTCATAACCAAGATAGTTAAAACACAGCAAAAAGATGTTTCAATATGTTGGTAGATAAAGTGGAGATTCTGACCAGCATGATGGATTGTAAGCATCTAACCATCCACGCAGGTTCTCTTTTTAATGTGTGTGTGTGTGTGTGTGTGTGTGTGTGTGTGTGTGACAAGATCTTGCTAAGTAGTCCAGGCTTCCCCATTTTGTTAAATCAGACTGATAATATGCATATGATCCCACCTAGACTGGGTAGATTGCACACTTGGTAATAGCAGCATGATATGGAAAATCCTCTTAACCCTGGAGAAATCTCCCTTACAGTCTGGAATTGTTTCTAACTTCAAAGGACAGAGATTCTGCCCAGTGATTACTCAGCTCAGAGAGCATATTAGTGGATTATACTTACTTGCATAGGCAGGTTGTTAGCCATTGTGAAACTAGGCATGGGTGGCAAAGCACTGTATGTGTTTGTTAGCGCGGTGTCTGTTCTGCCCAGCATTGAACCTGATGTGAAAGAGGAAACTATAATAGAATAGATAGATAGAGAGGATGGATGTATTAGTTACACTTTGATCAGATGACTGCATTACTTTTGGCAGCATTCCCCGACTTGGTGACTCCCACAGGTGTCGAACTCTGTCTCTCATAGTTCCCAGCCAATGCACTTGGAAGTCTCCAGGTTGGGGAAGGTTGCAGGACAGTGTTCCATGGTATTGCCCAGAAAGGGTGAGTGATTGCTTGATATACTTCTTAAAGCATATTACCCGGTGTTGTAGGTTGTGGGATAGGTTGGTAGACACTTGTGCTAAAACTACTGCTGATGGGAATGTGACTCGGCGTGTTGCTGGCTTGTCTTCTCTGGTTTCTTAGTTTCTCTTCCCGTCTCCACTTTGCCCTCCTGTTGGAAAACCATACCTGCAAATATAATATATTTCCCATTAGCCCAGGGAGGAGAAGGTACTAGTCTACAATGCATCATACAAAGGAAAAGACTCAGTGGTTCTCTAGGGCTGTAGTACTAATAGGAAACATTCATGAAAAGAAAAGGATGATCTTCATGAAGAACCCTCTTCTATATTTTTTTTCATCTGTTACCATACTGATTGGGGCAAAAAGTTTAGCAAAGGCCATATCAGATTGTCCACCTGTGTGGTAGACTTTCCAAATGGGAAGTTTACAGTTCATTCATTGGCGATCACTCGTAGCCGAGTAAGATTGTCTTCCAAAGGTAAAATTTTAACAGTGGATCCATAAGTGGCTATAAAGGCCAATTCTGGATCCGCACAACCTCCCACAGTGAGGGCATAGGTTTCCGGGTGGGAGACGGTCATGATGAGGGTTTGCCTGACGTGCCTTCCTTTTAGCTCTTTTCTCCTTTTCGCCCTGTACTCGTGCTTCTTCAAAGTCCATAGCGCCATTAATAAAGGCTGACCTCCAATTGAAACGCTCATGAGTTAGGGCTTCCCAGTTCTCAATGCTGATATTACATTTTTTTAAATTAGCTTTGAGAGTGTCTTTGAATCTCTTTTGCTTACAGTAAAAGTAGAAGTTTACAGTAGGTACATATTTACTATAAATCTGAGTTACAACATCTCTGTAGGTCCAGATGAGTTCTAGATTAAAAGTGAGCATGTACACTACTTGCTTTTGGTGCGATGCAGATAGCTTTATGGGAGTCTGCATATTTTTATTTTATTTTATTATGTATTATTGAATGGACAGCTGCTTTTCTGATTATCTCAATACTATAGGTGGATTGCAATGCAAGAAAATAGAGGGTACCAAACAAAACAACCCCTAATACAATTAAAATCAGAATTAAAATAATTCATTACAATTATTAACAATTAAAAGCTAGTGAAAGAGATGCACTTATACCTTTTTCTTGAACATGAATGCACCCTCGTACAGAGATGAAAAAGAGGAAGCATATAGCAAGATAGGAAGAGCTGAAGAAAAATACTGTATAGTCACTTGCATACCTGTATTCTTGCTTCAGGCAGGTCTATTTTGGCAGCTAGTCTCTCTCTGGCAAACACATCAGGATAATGGGTTCTCTCAAATTCTGGTAGAAAAGAAACCCATGGAATTTGCATTAAAATAGGTTTCTTGCTTTTAACTTTCTGAATATTCTGAGTGCACTTGGCATGCTAAATCTTTTATGAGGAATATCATCATGGGAATGCTTTGAACAAGATCATATAATGTGGGTTTGATTCAAAAGGGTGAGATATTATTACTGAATGATTCCTTCCTGAATTAAGTGATTCATATTAAATCATATGATTACAGATTGTGTTCAGAGATAAATGGTTAAGGAGAAATCAATGAAAAGTACTGCACGTTTGGATGCATTTTAAGCAGTTAACAGATAACCCCTGTAGTAACTTTCCATGCTAACTTTCAAGACGATTTCAAATGACAAGTCTGTGAAATCCAGGCCTCAAATCAGACGAGTCCCAAATCAACTATACATGGGAGCAATGGAATTGAAGGATGCTAGACTGAGATTTGTGCATATTTTATCATCTTAAAAGTGGAGATGCAAAATTGCAGCCAAGAGTCTCATGATAAAGACATAGCCCTTATCCAATGACCACACTGTGGCTTTGGGATATTTTTGAACTTCCAGTTTCAAAGGCTTGCAATGCTGCTTGTATAATCACTTCATCTCTAAGCTATAAGAAAGATCTTCATCTCTGTCCCAGATTGATCATACCATGCCAGGACAGAAGAGGCAGTACAGTACATTACATATCCCTTGTTCTGACTTTTGATTATGAAAAGTGAGTCCCACCTTTCTCAAGTGCTTCAATTTGTTCTTGGGTAAAGGACGTCCGATTTCTCTGCAACTTTCTTTTCAACTGGAGTCTCATCTGGGCCTCATCTGAATCTTCTCCATTTGAACTGATGGAATTGGTATTTTCACCCCCTCCTTCTTGCTGTGGGCAGCCATCTGCAAAAGAAAGAGGAAACCGTTCTAAGAAAGACCTTGCTGAACTGATATGCCATGGCGGACACAGCCAACCATGCTTCAGGACCTCTCTTTTTCATTATCCAGAAGCGACAATGCAGTAACCCAACTGCTCATTCTGGGGGAGGTACACCCTATGTTGAATAATAATTCTTTTGTAGCTCAATCCATATATCACTTATCTGGATTTAGACTGGTGTATGCACTAATCTAAAATATATCATATGCTACTTCTGCAGTCTACGTCTCATTGAGATGACGTCTTGCTAATTTGTACATGGTCATTTTGATCCAGTTTGGCTGCAGGACATGAAACTGTTGTACCCAAAGAATGTTCATGAGATTGGCACTAAACTGAAATGCAGAAAGCTTGTAGATGTCAGGACTCTCTGTGTTCATTGTATCACATATGGTGATCAGAAGGTGGTTAGGACTGGGGTGACTCCAGTATCTACTGCAATTATTTTATTTGTTTGTTTGTTTGTTTGTTTATCAAATTCCTATCACCGCCCATCTCCCTCTTCAGGAGGGACTCTGGGCGGTTTACAATAAGATAAGACAAGAAGCATAAAATATAAATACAATATACAATTATTAATAATTATAAAATCAGAATAAAATCCAAATGGTAAAAGTAGCAAAAAGGTCTAACTCAGTCTATGTGTGTGAGGAGCACTCTAAGGCACTAGCCATCCCCAAGAGTAACTACTCCCTTCCTTCCCGGCCCCAAGCAAGGTGGCAGAGCCAAGTTTTTTATTTGTCTTATTTAATTATTTGTCTGTTCTGAAGAATACAGAGAATTCCAGGGTGGGGAATTTTGGAAGGGCAATTCAGTGACTTCTTCTAAGCAAAAATCAATCTGGGATCCTTAATTGGAATGGTAGCAGAAGAGAGATAGAACTTATTCCTTTCTACAATACAGTGATGTTCAAAGTAGCTGGCAATAAAATATTAATCAGTATGTAACAATGGGGAACAAAAAACGTGTTCCAAGGTAGAAATATCCAGTTCAGAAATATCTAAACAACACTTTAAAAATACAGCTGAATTATTTATGCCCCTTCTCACATACAACAAGCCAAATAAATTGTTCAAATGTGTATGGTGCAACTTTTCCAGCATGCCTTCCTAAGATATTCCTAATGAAATTTATTTACCTATTGGTACATTTAGAATAGTGATGCTCACTTTTTCAGATTATCTATAATCAGTAATTCCTATCTAATCAATTAGATGTTGATAGGTTTGCAGAAAATGCTATTAAGAAGCCAAACCAAGCTTGTAATCTTTTTTAAAAAATATTTATCTAGTTTTGATTTGAATTCTGCACAGTCAATTTCATTTTAAAGGTTGTGAATTTAGAAGTGCCTGCATTGTTCTGCAGTTTTATTCAACTATTGTATGAGTGTGCATTGCCTTGACACCTATTACAGAGCACAGCTGTAATTATATCATCACCAAGAACAGGCTATAATTGCTGAAAATGGAATTTTATATTTAGATAAAAGGACTGTCCATTCTTTGTAATGTGTTGCACCAGAGAAAAGTAAGATTTCTTTTAAAATTTTAACATGTAATTTTAACAAGAAATAGTAGCGAGTTCGCTAAGTAGCTAAATATGCTATTCTGCAGCTGAGCGCCTGGCATATCATTTGTGGTACATTTTTAATTAGGGCATTTCCACCACTTTTAATGTAATTTCTATCATTAAACAAGAGAAAGTTTTATTGTTTTCACATAGCTGCTGGAGGTAAAGATATGCTCCTGGTTGAGCTGTCTTTCAAAGTGTCTGCAGACCCTGAGGAAAATGGGGGTGGTAGTGGAGAGAAAGGTTTCTTCCTCTCCTTTTTCTGCTTCTCCCTCCCCCCCCTTTTTTTTTTACAAAAGAAATGGACATTCCTGTAGAAGGAGAGAAGTTGTCAGTAAATTAACTCTCCCTTTCCTTTCAGAGCATAATTTGGAGTGGTTTTGAAGTTGCTAAATGAAAACTAGAACAAGGGTTTCTTTTGATACATGTCCTGAAGAAGGAAGGAGAGAGGGAGAAAGTTATGTGAAAAAGAAAGGGACAGCCTTTTCTCTCTTCCAGCCTAGAAAACAGATTTTTGTGGGAAATCAACTTTAGAGTAATATATCGCTTATAATCAGCCAACAATGGAGTCTAACCTTCAAAGCCCTAAAGAGAATTGTGACAGGATCTGGTAGAGATCTTTTCAAACATTTTGAAATGTTTTTAAACCCCAACTTTCTCCCCCATTTAAACAGTTGGATTCATCTCCAGTGGTCACCATATGGGTGTTTGGAGATCTATTGAGATGACCACCACCACTTGAATAGCGAGGGGGGGCTGCTTTTCACCAGGACACAATGCCAGCAGAGTAAAGGAAACTATTAAACTCTTGGGGCAAGGAGGAGGGTTGGCAAACTTTCGTGGGCAGAATTTTGAGGACACAATCAGGCAGGCCCAACAAAAGGATTCTCTTGAGGCGTGCAGTGGCCCACATTGTATCACGAGGATCCCAGTCAACAGACTTTTCAGTGAAGTATGTTAACCTTTAGGCACTACTATCATTAATCACTGTCCCCTGGGCTGGGCTACTCAATGCTCTTTAGGGTTTTTTCCCCCTTCTATAGGAGCCAGGGAAGAAAGAAAGAAAGAAAGAACACCCCTAAACCGGTGAATAGACCAGCTCCACACATTCAGCCTGTTTACTCAACACGGGGGGGGGAGGAGGGGGAGAAGAGAGAACTACTTATCTTAGATTAAGTAAGCTTCAACTAGCAGAGAAGGGTCTAAGACAAGAGCCCTGTTTCCAGATATTAACCAAAGGTGACCGCTGACTTTTAAAGCGTTTTCAGCGTAAGGACTTCTAGGTTGAGATTTTTGTGAAAAGGAACGGCAGCTTTGTTGCCTCACAGCCTCTAAGCCAGTGTTTCTCAACCGTGGCAGCTTGAAGGTGTGTGGACTTCAACTCCCAGAATTCCCCAGCCAGCATGCTGGCTGGGGAATTCTGGGAGTTGAAGTCCACACACCTTCAAGCTGCCACGGTTGAGGAACACTGCTCTAAGCCAAGCTGCTGGGATTCTAGGACCGGCCTTTACAAAATGTTTCGCCACCTTAGCTCCACACACACCAGCGTACCTCTCCCGCGGTCAGGGCCCCGCTCTATCTCCGAGGTGGTTGGGGCGCAGTGCAGCCAAAGGCTGTGCCACTCGCAGCTGCTGGGAGGCCTCTCTCCTTTCTCCCGCGGCGCCGGCGTGCCCAAGCAACTCAGCAGGAGCGTTGGGGTTTGGGGAAGAGGAGTGCCGTGGGAGGGATCCGGATGACGGCCCTGGACTGCTCTCTCGGCCTGCCTCAGATCCACCGCCGGATCGCCTTGTGGCAAAGACGCGGCGGGAGAGGCGCCATTTGCTCCGCGGTTGACGCCACTTCGCGCGCGAGGCTGGCAGCCGCCAGGAACCACCTCGATTGGAAGGCAAGCCCTGAACCTTCAGCGGCTTTCCCCAAACAAGGAGAAACCAAAGATGGGGGCGGGGGAACGTCATGTAGGCTTGTTCGGGATTATGCCCCCAGGGAGACTCAAAGAGCTCCCGGTTCAATCATTGCAAGTTAACCTTCCATCTGGCCCAAGCGGGGATAGGTTTGGGCGCCTTGGGGGGTCCTTTTGTCACCCAGCCCAAGCAAAAGAAAGCCAAGTGGGGAAGAGGGAATAGAAAGGAGCCGAAATTGGGCTGAACCCGTTTGTGGATCGGGCGGGAGACCAGCCGCTCAAGCCCCGCGCGCCCTGCCGCGTCTCCCCGAGGCCCTTCGGTCCCCTTCAGGTCGACCTCCCGATTGCTGGGCTACGCCAGGAAAGGCCAAATCTCTCTGGCGGATCCCCTGGCTTGCTCGGCGGTTCTCCCTCCAGCCAGATGGGGATCCAAGCGCCGGGTGTCGCGTCATCTGTTGTCAGCTCGCCAAAGGGGACGAAAAGGCAGCTCCGTTTACAGCTGAAGAACAAGAAATAAAGCAGCCTCAAACCGAGGTGTGTGTGCGTGCGTGCGTGCGTTTGTGTGTTGGGACTAACAAGAAAAATTGGCGGCTTTTCAGCTCAAAGGTTAGAGAGACTTGAAAAGAAATCAACAAATACATCCTCCAGAAGGCTGTCCTCGCTCAACCGGCATTAAAGACCGCAAAGGTTAGGATCCAACTCCATTAACATCAATGGAACATTCTCCATTGACTTCAGTACGATGTAGATTCCCCCTAAATCAAGATTTTCTTCCAGTAACATTTATGGCGACTTTTTCGTTCGCTTTCATCTCTTTTCTTCCCTCCCGCGCCTCTCCTCCTCAAAACCCCACCGATGTCTGTTAACTCTATTTAAAGTTTTGATCGGGAAAGACAGATATGTTTTAAAAAGAAAAAGAAATGACAGACAATTAAGATATCTTGCTTTCTTTTAAAGAGAGACTTTAAGGGAGAAAGCAGCTTTATAAAAGAGTGAACTCAATAGTCCGTTCCACCTTCTCTGGACCTAATCCGTAAGAAAGCGAGTGAATATGCTGCCCCTATTATCTAAAAGCTAGACCATCTGACGCTGGGTATAGGATTTGTTTCCAGGAAAGAAAAAAAAAAGGGGGGGGGGATAAAAGACGCTGGGAAATAAAATCATTCCTTAGTTTCTTAGTGTCTTAATCAGTGAGGCGGAAAACTAGCAGAGAAAAAACCAAGCAAGCAAGAAAGATAGCAAACCGATTGCGGCACCTTTCAGCTGTGGAGCTGGAATCAAAACATTGTAGCATCTGTTGAAAGAGAAAGTGTCTAAATCCTATAGAAGGCTTTAGTCTTATAAGGAGGGGAGAAGGGAGCCGGGCGGGGGCGGGGGCGGGGGCGGGGGCGGGGGGAGCGATAAGAAATGGTGTCTCGGTGATCCCTAAAACCACTCAATCACTAGAGAATTTCTCCCGGATAGAGATGTCTCTTTTTGTTCTGTCAACCCTCGCGTAGCCATTATTTTATTTGCTGCTGCACGGCGTTTATCAGATTGAGACCGTATTTGTCCCCCTCTGAGACCTAACCTTGCCTTATGCTTTGGGAGTAATGGGCTCTGAAAATCCAGGCACCCGGAGGCAGCCCTGCGAGGGGGAAAAAGAACATCAGAGCTTGGCAGGGATGTTTCAGGGCAAAGCCCTTGGAATCCTTTTAAACCGGGAAGCAACGCGTCGAAGTCTGCTTCTCCGCGTCCCCCCTCCCACGCCGGGCTCCCGCTTTCCCCTCCCTCCCTCCCCATCCCCTCTACATCTTATGCGGCGAGTCCAGGCCAGCAACAAGCTCCCACCCAGCTTTCTGGCCAAGCCTTGGTCTGAACTGGGACCGGCGGTTAAGGGCAGGGGGCGGGGGCGGGGGGAGAGAATCATTTGGAAGCCGGGTGCCCCAATCCTGAACAGGCTTGCTTCAAAGGATTTCAGAATGAATTATGCTCGATTTGTAGAGCTGTGGGGAAAAGATCCGGCCCAAGGCAAGCGTTTTTAAGGTTGGAATTTCAAAAATTTAATACTGGGCTGGGCAAGGAAGCCCCTGTACAAAACAGAGAGCTGCTGCCTAGGGCCAACTGGTGAGCGGGCAGCTGGTACCCCCTTGGGAGAGAATCTAGCATGTGCTGCCTTCCTCCAGGATAATCCTTGGGGTGGCTGACTCCTGCCCCACTTCACCCCAAGACCGGAGGCCAAGGCCACAGCTTCTTCAGGAAGCGACTCCAGGCACTCCAGGTCCGGCTGGAAGACAGCCCGCTCTCCGCCGCACTCCTGCCTGACGAGGCAGAACTACCCCGCTAGCACCACCACAGGCAGGCAGCGCCTGCTTCCCTGGAACCGCCCCGATTTCCCGAGAGGCATGTGCTCAGTTTCAAGACTTTGGGGTAGGGTTGCCCTTCCGGGACCGCCTGCGTTCAAGCGCCCGGGGGTGGGGTTGGGGCCGAGAAGGAAACATTGGGAGGCGTCTTTTCGGAGAGGGTCTGCCGGAGCCCCCATCATTGCTCTACGGCATCAAGCATCTCCAAGAAGAGAAGAAGCAGGGACCCGCTCAGAATAGCAGAATTACGTTTGCTAGCAGGGATCTGGATTAAGGGTGATTTTAAAAACGAATGCATCTTGCCGAAGCTGCCTCCCTAGAAAGGCTGCGACTGAGTGCAAAGACGCGCATCCTGGAAGCGGAAGCGGAAGCGGGCGGGGGGGAGGCAGAGAGGATCCTATTAATCCCAACCGAACCGAGAGGCTGATTGCCGTGGACCGAAAGAGAGGGTCAGGTCTCCGCCACCCTCATCCACGCCCCTTCGGAAACACACTTTTCCCACACTTGGGCGAACAATTCCGAGTCTCACTCCAGGTGAGTCGAGAGAACTAGCCCAGCGCAGCAGCTCCGGTTCGGCTCTCTTCTCTTTCGGAAGAGCTCTGCGAAGTCCTGCTGGGGCCCCGCGGCTCCCCGCTTCCCTACGCTTTCAGGACCCCAGCTCTGCAAACGGCGGAGAAGCAGGAGTCTCTGGCCACCCCTGGACCCCTTGCTCTGATTGGAGAAATCCCAGTCCTCAAAGCCTCGGGAAGGAAGGATCCAATCCGACGCCCAATTTGAGAGAACGGAAAGGGCCACAACTCCTGCTTAATACTGGTAATCTCAAAGCCGGGGCTTTGAAATTAAGAAGTCCGCCCAATGCAAAGATACTTTCTTATCTCAAGGGAGCTTATTTATTATGCCATCCTGAGCATGGATGAGCAGAGGTCAGCCTCATTAAATTCCCCAGGCTTACTTCCGACTAAGAGATGGAGGAAATTTAATCCGAACCAATTCGGTCTTTTCCCGCCATATCCATTTAGGATCTGGCGCATATGCATTTAAGATCGGGTAGGGCCAGCTTGCGGATTGGAAGGGAGTTAAGTCGCAGCTGTCAGTAGGATTTAACTGCAAAACCTTCCCCTGAGCAGAGAGTTCCCCTTGCGCTGCCCCATTAAAGTCTAAAGTCAGATGTGGCAGATCCGACTCTGCCCAGGCTGTTTGGTCTCACAGCCCAGTGTGTGTGTGTGTGTGTGTGTGTGTGTGTGTGTGTGAGAGAGAGAGAGAGAGAGAGAGAGAGAGAGAGAGAGAGAGAGAGAGAGAGAGAGATTCGGGGCCCAGCAAATCCTTTCCCCCTTCACCTGAGCGACCAGAACGCTGCTGACTTCCAGGGTTGAGTTTTGCTGGCTGAAACTCAGGACTGAAAAGACTCTGAAAATCCCTCTGCCTCCCCCACCTGGAACCTCTCTGGAATCTTCCTGTGCCCAACATTCTCCAGCTGGCGTCACCCAGATGAATTGAAGGACAACCCTCAGCCTCCCCAGCCAGAGTTGGCTAGCCTACAGCTAAACCCTAGGGAAGGTCTTGCCAACACAGCTGGAGAATGCTGGGTAGGGGAAGACTCCATGAAGGGGGCCCTGCCCTTTTATATGCAACTCCCTCTGATACACGAATTGGTCCCTCCTCTTCCCATCCGAATGCCCTGCTTGTGGGCGATCCCTAGCCTTGACCACACCCTCCCTGACTTTCCCATCCTTAAACAAAGGGGTGGGTAGCAATTCCAGAGTCCAGAGGCTCTTACAAATAAACCCAATAGGCTCGTTTGATGGGATGCCCCTCCTCTGGTTTGGGATTTTGGTTTGGGCTGTCCCAGGATCTGCAGTCCTGAGGGATAGCAATGTCCAGAACATTAATACGACGCTTTTCAGGGCATCATAGGACAACGGAAATCTTGGAAAAAGCAGTGGAAAACATCGGGCTGATCGTTCTTTTAAAACAGATTTACCATGGCAGAAGATTTTGTAGGAGTGAGCTTGCTCTGGCTCATGAAAGAAGTGAAATATGAATATTTCATGTTTCCCCCCCTCTTCTGGACTTCCGTAAAAAACTGAAGACCTGGTTTTGCCGTCGTGCCTGGGGCGGGGAGGGGAATAGTCACTCTTGGGGATGGCTGGTGCCCTAAACCGACTCTTTACACACTTATGGGCTGGAATAGAACTTACCACCATCTGGATTTTATTGTATTTTATATTTTTAGCTTTCGTTTGTATTATTGATAGTTTTATTGAATTTTAAGTTTTGTTTTTATTGTAAACCGCCCAGGGTCCCTCCTTGAGGGGGAGATGGGCGGTGATAGAAATTTGATAAAATAGATAAATAATAATATTCATCTTTCAAGATTTGTCTTGAAAGAACTACCAGCCTTGAAGGTGTGACAAGAGTCCTGCTTGGTCCTGCTGCAGCTCATACGTCGCCTCCTGGGTCTGAGGAGCTAACCTGTTCCCACCACTGCCCCAGTGTCTACACGTAATGCACACAGCTGATATATATTTTGTTGCCTCCCGCACGGGAATTCAGAGTGTTGGGTCCAAAGGCGTAGTAGGGTAGGGGGGCAGAGGCCCCTCTGGAAAATCGGTGTTGGGCTCAGTCCTCCACTAGCCTCGGCCTCCCGTGCCCCCCCCCCCCCGCAGGAGAGCTGAGGCGGTACTTGGGGCGGTAATGGGATGGCCCAAAGCGCTGGTCTTCCCAGGGTCGCTCCTAGAAAGCTCCCTTCTCTTAAAACTGACATGTCTAATTGGCAAGCGGTGCCGTGTCGTGTCCAGAGGTCTCCTGTGGAACATTTCTACAGCTGTCTCCTTCAACTAGACGCTTATTCATGTCGCCTTAATGAGAAACAAAACGATCTCTAATGAGCAATTACATAGCGCCAGAATTGTTCCCATAACAAATTCTTGCGTGTGACAGAAACATCCTTTGTACCAGATATTCTGCATATTGTTACTGATTTTCTTTCTTTCCTTCTCTCCCGCTCTCTTTCTCAGTCTCTCTTCCGGCTTCCCCTCCTCTTTCTCCTTTCCCAGACAACACCAAGCAGGGTGTTGGCTACTGGACGCTGGAAAGGCTGACCAGAGCCGCCCCAAGAGAGGACACACAAACAAGCAGACGAACCCCAATCCGCGAGGGAGTGAGCTCAAGCCAAGGGGGTGTGAAAGCATGCCTCTGCCCCCGACCACAAGCAAGCTGGGGGTGCCCCGGCGCGCTTGGCACTGGGACCTGCCAGCAGTGACCCACCCCTGACTTCGGAGTCCGCCGCTGAAAAGCAAATCCAGATCTACTCCTCCAGCCTGGGTTTCAAGACGCCAAAGACTTATCCAGCACAGAGGGGGACAAGTAGGAGCAACCCGCAGCAGCAGGGCTTTCCTGCCCAAGTTGTCCCTTTGTTCTCTTCCTAATATCTATTTTCTGGCAAAGAAAGACAAGACTCGGCAAGAGACATAGCTGGTAATCCAACCGCCGGCTAACCAGACCCTGAAAGACGAAGAACCGCGCTTTTTAGCCCGCCCGTCACTGGGGATGCTCCTTCCTGCTCAGGGCTCCAGCATTTCTTAATTACGCTTCCAGAGCAAGCTGATTCAATGAGGTTAGCACCTGTCGCCTTCTACTCGGGAGAAAGGGATGGTGGTTGGGTAAGGACTTGATTTAAAAACAACCTGAAGCTGGGCTGCTGGCGACGGGGGCAGTTTTCTTAGGGCGGGTATGAACTCAAGGGGGCTTCGGTAGTGCTCTCGCTCCCGTTTTGCCCCCACAACAGCCACCCTGTGAAGGAGGTTGGGCTGAGAGAGAGTGCCTGGCTCCAAGTCGCCCAGGGAGCCGCTGTGGTTGGAGATGGGCTGGAACCTGGCCTCTCCACCGTTAGGCCAACCCCACAAACAGTACACCCCACTGGCTCTTCTTCTCCAGGTTGGTTTGTTTTTTTAACTTCCTAGTCTAGCCGCTATCCCTGGCATTGTCTGGAGGTCTCCCCAGAGAAAGGCGGGATTTGGGGAAGTGGGCTGAAAAAACTTTTATAAAATGCCCTTTCAGGGGGCATTCGCAGAGAGGCGGAGGAGAGAGTGAGAGAGAAGTTGGGAACGGAGGAGGAGTCCGAGGCAGGCAAGCCCGCGTTGAGTTGCCCCTTTAGGCTCTGAAGGGTCATTTGAGAAATCAGCCTGATCAGGGAGGGGAGGGGAGGGGAGGGGGGAAAGGAGGGGAGGGGAGGGGAGGGGAGGGGAAATGGCAGATGACCGAACTCTCCCCGCCCTGCCTACCTTGCGTGGGTTGTCCTGGGACGGATGTCCCCGGGTACCACCCAGGCCTGGTGCCCCACGTGCCAGTCTGCCCATTCAGCATTCTTAGCTTGTCGTACATTCCGTCTGCTCCCATCTGTTGCTTTTCGCTAGCCAGGTTGCGTAGGACTCGGTTGATCGAAGAGACCTGGAAGGGAAATTGCATTCCACCAAATGGCAGCCACAGTGCAGAACTTCTCTCCCTCTTCCCATCCCAGCCACAGGTCGACTGTCCACCCGGAGAAGAAAGCCAGAAGTCAAGCAAAACTCACTCGGCTTCCCAGAACCATTCCCACCCTTGATTCCACCAGGAGTCCTTGGCAAGCAGCCTTCCCTGGCCCTCTTGCTCCATTGCAAGCTCCCGGCTTTCAGCAGGGCTGCTCTATCAATGGGGCCCGACTGACGCAGCGCTAGGCTGCCATCCCAAGTGGACTGCGGGCTGGGGAGTGGGGGATGCATTCAGGAGAAGGCAGACGCTACCGAGCCTGAGACAAAACGCTGAGATCCCAGTGAAAATCAAGTGGACCAGGAAACCCTCGTGTTCAGCTGTGCCTTCAAACCTATTTGGCACCGGGGCAGAGGCAGCCAATTTTAGATCACTTTCGACAAGGCCCGGTGGGTTAGCTTGAGTGCTATTCCTTTCACAAGAGAATCACTTCTTTGGAAGATGAATAGCCTGGGGCAGAAATGCCTTGTCCTCTTCAGATTAGAAAGAAATGCCCGGGAGGAAACAGCCCAGCCTGTATTGCCCTGTGCCGGACGGACGCCATTCCTAACTCACGCAGAAAGATTTCCCCCTTTTTTAAGATTTGGGATGTTCTTAATCCTGCAAAAGCAGTATGTCCCGCTTTTTAAATTCCCAAGAGCTTAAAAGCCAAGGGTGAGTCCCGAGTTATTTTTTCAAAGCCCTCCTGCAAGTCCTGCCCCTGCGGAAGGACGGACAGTGAGACAGAGAAGGGAAGGCTATGGAACTAAAAGACAGGGTGGGAATGGTTATTTACAGCTCTGTTCTAGGTCAGATAGAAAAGAGTATCTCGATGCACTTACGCTGGGTATGTTATCGTTGGTACAGACCCCCTCCGATAGTAATCTGTCTCGGATCTCCCAAGCAAAGATCGAGGGGCACTCCCGCTTATACTGCGCTATTTTGCTTACAACCTCTGGAGTCGCTACTCTTGGCTTGCTACCTCCGATTGCCCGCGGTCGGATGGAGCCAGTTTCGTAATACCTGCCCAGAATTTTACTCACACAGCCATTCGACACCTGCATCAGGGAAGTGGACAGAAAATCACATTATTAATAATTTCAAGACAAAAATAAAATTGTTTAAGTATGCATTAAACAATGACAAGCTTACGTTTTGATTGTCCAGCACTTGGACTTTTGCATCTGCATGGGTCTATAACACAAAAATATACCTTCAATGGTATGAGAACTTACTTAGAGAGGTTTCTTTCTTTCTTTTCTTAAAAAAAATTACATTTAGGGCCCTACATGCTACAAAGGTGAAATGTTTGCTCTAAAAAAACCTTTTGACACAGGGGAAGGGAGAGAAAAATTGGAGAAAGATGGCAAATATTGATAAGATGTCTAGTAGATAAGCTACTAAGGACCTCTTCAGACCAGTTTCCAAAATGGTCCCATGGGGGGGGGGGGCGGAAGGGATATTGGGATGGTGGAGCTGGCGGACCAGAGACGAATTCGACTGCAACCCTAAGCCTAATACCTGGCCAAAACTTGAGGAGCCTCGGCAACGATTTCCGAAGCAAAGGCGAGTGGCATACTGCTGACTTTTCAGCCTTTGCTTAATGTATGCATGCAGAAAACAGAAGTTACATCCGGGCAGGGAGGACACCTTAGCTGCCCCCTCCCCGCCCCCAATGCTCGCTCGGAAAGAAGTTCCAAGGGGGCAGGGGGAGAGATTTCCAAGAAGGGAGTTGGGGATGCGGGTATCTCTTGTCGTCGCCCAGTTCATTCCCAGCCAACTAAGGCACCACTGCAGCACTACATGACCATATGGAAGTAAGGCAAAGACAGACTGGTCAAGCAATAGATACTCCACGAGTTGGAGAAGCTGCTGGACTGAGATTGATGTATTATTGTTTTTCCCCAGAAGGCTGGACGGGAAGGTCGCAGCCGCGGAAAGCCCTCCTGTTTCCTAAGCAAGAAGCCGCGGGCTGGCTCCAACTGGGGAGGCGGCTGGCGTTTTCACCTGCAGGATTCGGGAGATGTCGCACGGCCGAGCCCCGCTGTGGGCCAGTTCCACGATTTTCTGCCGGGTTGAATCTGGCAGCGGCCGCCCGTTGACAAACACACCGCCGAGCTGATTCACGCCGCTGTGACCTAGGAAGTGGGCGAAGGAAGAGAAGGACAATGGAGGCCTCGGTCACCTGAGGAGATCCGGGACACGGGGCAGCTCCCTCCCGGCTCAGGAGGAAGGCAAGGACGGGGGGGACGGGGACAGGGGGAGAGAGAGCCGATCCAGCGCAAGCAACTCCCCGCAGCGGGCTGTCCCATGAGCTGGGCCTGGAAGAACCACTGGGGGAAAAGGGGACTCTTTCTCCAAGGAAAGGAACCGTTTCAATAAAGCCTCCAGCCTCGCAGCCGGAGCAGCCGCAGCAGCCGCGGCCTCTCCAATCGCCGTCTAAGTTGCCGGTTGCAGCTCATGTTATAGGCACGAAAAGGTGTCGCTTCCTTTCAGTTGAAAATCGACACACGCACACGCACATGTATGCATCTCCATCTACACGACCATTCCGCTAGGAAAAGCTCAGCCCGACAACCCCGGAAGGTTTCTCCACTTTCGGCTCTCCTGCCCCACCGCCCCAGCTGGCTTCTCCAGCCCCCTCCCCCGACTCTAGGCTAAATGCCGAATCCATTCAGGGCCGGCTCTGCCCAGAAGAGCAACATTTGGTTACACACTTCCACTCAGCGTCATCCTTTCAGCAGACTTGGCAAGAGCAAGCAAGGGAAGGCAGCGGCGGCTTGGGGAGAGGGGGCGGCGGCGGCGGCGGCGGCAGCAAAAAAGCCGCCCGTCTCTCGCGTCCGGCGGCGGGGTGGAACGAAGCCTCAGAAGCCCGGCGCTGGGCTCCAGGAGCGCCAGGCACCTCCGGCCCGGCGAGGGTGCCCTGCCTCCCCTTCCCCTTCCTCTTCCCCTTCCCCTCCCCCCCCCCCACTGCCTGGCTCTGCAAAGCAGAAGAAGCCCAGGCAGCTCGGTTCTCCCCCTCTCCCAAATGCCGCCATCCCCGAGAAAGTCGCCTCTCCCCATCCCCCCACGAGGAGGGGGAGGAGGACACTCGGGTTATTAAGGAAAAGCGGCGGGCTTGGTCTGCATCCTCCCAGCCAGAGCTCCCCTAGCCAAAGGCAAGATTCCAAAAAGGGGGTTCGAGAAGGATCCCCAACCTGCAGCTTTAGGCTTTGGAGGCAAAAGGCTCCCTGGAGAAGGTCTGGCCTCTCTCTCTCTCTCTCTCTCTCTCTCTTCCCCTCTTTCTCTCTCTGCCTCTGTTCCGCTCGCCTTCTCTCTTTGGAGCCTTCTGCTAAATTGACTCCAGGAGCCTCGGCTTCTGAGCAATAAATAAGCTCCAAATATAGAAGAGCAGGAAAATATGATGAGTCTCTCTGACATTTGTCTTTAAAATAAAACTAGCTGCACGTCAAGTTTGAGCTTAATTTCTGGAAATAGGCGGAAGTCGCCCCGGATCATGCATGGAAGGCTAATTGAAAAGATCAGTTGGAGCACTTGTAGCAGACCTGTCACTTTGTGACAGTGCTCCGCTCTTGGAGATTGCATCGTCACGACAAACGGGAGCAGGATAAAAACGACCCTTTCCGTCCGGATTTGGGTATCACTCCGACGAGAGTGAACTCGCCTCGCTTTCCCTTCGAGGAGAAGCGACTTTTTAAGGTAGCCACGGGGTCAGTGCGGACACCACCGAAGGGGCGCGCTGCCTCCACGATAAATCCGAAGTGACAAGAGTTGGAGAGAGCAGTGGGGAGAGGAGGGGAGGGGGCGCCGGCTGGGAGGAGGGGAAAGTGAGTCTTCTTGTAAAGGCCTCTCGAGAACCGACCAGCCAGCTTGGCTGCAAAAGCTCTGACGGGAAGCAGCGACTCTCTTTGCTTCTGGGATGGAGTTACTGGCCAGGAAGGACCACAAGAAAGGCAGCTTGCGGAGGGGGAGGGATCCGAGGCCCGCTTTTCTCCCGCTCTCGCCCCCCTCCCACCAAGCGCTTGCTTCCTAGAGAGCCAGGCTTTACGCTTAACACCCGCACCCAGACCCCCCCCTTTCTCCTCTTCCCCCCCCCCCCCACTGGCCTGGACTGCAGGGAAATCTGGGCTATCCCCCCTGCGGAGGCCTGAGGCCAGACCCGGCCTCAGGGCAGCGCGTCTTAAGTCCGCAGCTGAGTTCGCAGCAGCAGCAGCAGGTGCCCCCTTCTGCTCGCCGGAGAGCAAGGAGGCTTCCAGGTGCCACTGGGTGCTCGGCGCTCTTGGGCCTGCGAGATGCACAGGCGAGAGCTCTTCTTCCACTCTTCCTAAGCCTCCACGCCCCACTCTCCCACACATGCCCTCACACACACAGAAGCCGACGGAGGCCATTTGCCCGCGTTCCGGAGAGGCGGAGAGGCCTTTCCTATTTCGCCTCCGCGCCGCGAGGAAGGCATCCCAACTCCCAAATTCCGTGTAAAAAAGGTTAAGCCTTAATCAATGCCTTAATTTCCCAGGAGAACGCAGGCAGTTCGAGCCCAGTGGCAATGATTATGCGCCTCGTCTTCTCGGGCGAGCCATCTAAGGGGAAAACATATGGTGTCAATTTGGATGCGCGGCGCTGCAGACGCGCAGGAGTTCGTCGCACAAAGCCGGGAAAACCGGCCGCGACCTCCACCCAAATCACCCGGGCGGGCTCTTTTTCCTGCGGGTAGGATGGAGGAATGGGGTCGGGAGGGAAAGGGAGTGCAAAGGCATTTGCGATTCCCACGAAAGACGCTCGTGTTGCATAGGGAGGCCCGGGCACATATGGGGTGCCGCTCTCGCGTACCCAAGGCGGCCTTATCAGAAAGCTCCCAAGAGACGAGTCAAACCTCGAGCAGAAAATCTTCACCGGCGGAGCGCGGCCGCCGCCCAGCCACAGAGGGACTCCCGAAAGGAGACCAGCAGATAAAACTCGGCGCCACGGACCTCGGAAGCTCCAGTCCCCAAACAGGCCTCGGGACGTATTAGCACAGAAAGAGATCCCGCGGTTGAGGGTGCTTCTCCCGGTCGGGAAGCTACACACCCAAGCGGGTCTTGGGCTCGGAGAAAATGGCGCAAACCCCCCCCCCCCCCCCGGGACCAAGGGAAGCCGAGGCCGCGGGTCGAAAGGCGTTGAGCCTCGGGCTTAGTCAGGAGTGGCGCTCAACTGGAGCCGCCCAAGGGCCGGCGCTGCCGAGACGGAGACGGAGCCTTCGCGGGACTACTTAGAAGAAAGCCCCGCTGTGCTCAGTGGGTCTTACTTCCAAGCCAGCTTCCGAAAGCCAAGGAGATGTAAATAGACCCGGGTTACGTGCAAGAGCAAGCGAGTCCAGCGGAGAGGAGAGGAAAGGAGAGAGAAGCAAAGCAATTGAGCTCCGATTCCGCGACCGAGTCTCGACTGCACTTCTCTCCAAGGAAATTCCGACGGAGTTTGCATACTAACGAGACATCTTTTGGATTTAGAAGTTGAACCGAATAACAACAACCGGCTAGGGGGGCGAGTGTACAGTAAGTTTAAAATAACCGCAGTTTGCTTAAAATAAGAATCGCCTGCAAAGACCTCAACATTATTTCACCGACGTAACTTTTTGGAAAATCGGGGGACCGTCCATCTTAACTGATCAAACCTATCTTGATCTCAGGAGCCCCCTGCGGACTCGCGCGCCTTCCTTGCACGCTGCACAACAAGACCTATTTTTCCAGTCCCTGAACACCCGGAGAGCAACTTTCCCATCAGGATAAGCCTGGAGGGCTGTCCGGCTCCCCTCTCCGAACATGCCAGCTCCAAATAAATAAGTCGCTTTGAGCTTAGCTTAGCACGACTTACTGCCAGGAGCCCGGCGGTAATATTACAGGCTAAGTATGTTTATCCGCAAGAAAGTGCAATCGATTTTAAAGAGTGTCCTCCATCTGGGTCTGAGTTCCTCGCCAAGGTGCGGAGCCGCGCGCAAAATCAAGGCCCCGCGGAAATCCGGAGCGGCTTTCAGAATTGCAGGGGCTTGATTACTGATTCTCGTGCTGAAAGCACCTGGGCGCCACCCAATCTCCCAGAAAACGACGTGGCTGGGGGTGGGGTGGCGGTGGATTGTGGCCAGATTTGGGAAACAAATATCCGGGTGGCTCCTGGCATTTCCTTCCCAAAACTCGGCTTCCCCTCCCTGCCGATGTCACTAGGGATTCCCTCCAGCGTGCGGAAGGGCCTGACAGGGGGTTTTCCTCAGGCAGAGGCAACGCTCATCCTCTGCGAAGGAGATTCCACCCAGATCAAAGAGGAGCCCTTCCTGCCGAGCTCCGGAGTGTCCCGGAAGGAAGGCACTAACTAGCCCTTTCAGGGGGCGACTGGGAACGGCCCTCTCGGGATCTGGGACGGCGTCTCCTCAGCCCCACGCCCCTTTAGGCTATCTTTGCAATTCTCGAGGCTTTCCGGATGCAACCCCATGCCTAAAATACATTTAGCAATCCCGGGCATCCAAAACACGCAGGCGCCCCATCTTTTCTCAAGCAATGCCTTCCGATCGCCCACCCTGCCCCGTCCTTCAGTCTAGCAGCGTGCCAACGTCCCCCTACTATTTGCATTATGCGCCTGTGCCTGCGCGCCAAAGGGGACAGGTGACGTTTTTAAAAATGCACGATCCAGGAATTCTTAATGCCCGGGAGAACTCGCTTGGATTTCGAAATAAAATTCATTGCTGGGTCATTAGCAAAGGAGCTGCAACAGGCGCTGCTGTTCTCTGGACACTGAGGTTGGTGATTCTAGTCTGCTTTACTTTCTGGATGGTGCTGGGGCTTATTATGACAACATACCAAAACGGCGAGGTTACTGGGTTCTCTACCAGCCTTTTGCTTTACCAGCCTGGATAAAACGATTGGGCTGGATCTAGCAGCTTCCACCGCCCTGGCTCCATGCCTTCTTGCACAAATACCTTGGATGTAAAGGGGATTTCCTTCCAGGTTATAAACGTTGCAGTGACAGACTGAGGACTTCAACTAGCTCGCCTCTTTTTACTACACCACAACAAAAGCCTTGCCATAATCCAATGAATCAGGGACCCTCCCTCCCTCCCTCTTCTTCTAGTTTTAAGACCTGCCAAATTTATACAAGCCTCTGTGCTCCACTATTTCATGCCAGACGGAGAGGCTATCATCCCCATCACTGAAACATGTTGCAGAAAAGGGTGGGGATCAGTAGCACTGAGGGCCAAAGGAAAGGATCAGACGCCTAGAAATCCACTTGGGTGGAGTGGTTGGCTCTCCTTCTCATGCAGGGGACATTTATCACACTGTCCCCCCACAACACTCAGAAAGAATCTGCTTATTTGAAGGGCTGCCGAGGAGCCCATGAGCAGCTGAATTTTAGAGTGGGTCTATCTACAATCAATGGGTTGTCAGTCCATGAAAATATATGCTTTTGCCCCACCTCCACTAGGTGCAGTTACAAGGAGGAAGGTTCTCCAGCACTGGGTGGATTTCCACCCCTCCACTTGGAGGAAGGACTTGGAGGTCCTTCCTCCAAGTTCTAGGAGCGGCATCTCTTGGCAGAAGAGTCCAAAGAACCCATTCATCCAACCTCTTTCAGCTTCACCCTTCCTTTCTCCAGAAGAAGCCTCTCCCAGTATGAAGAATATTATGGAAATTGTCTCTCTTCCCAGCCACTCTACCACCTAAGCCAAGCCAAGCCAAGCCACCATTTCAACTACACATGCTCAAGCCAGCGTTGTCCCAAAAGACAGGAAGAGCCACTTACTGTTCTGCATGGTGGACTGAAGGAGCAAGATCCCACGTGGCTCTGGTAGAGGGCTCTGTTAGTGATAAAATCAGTATTAACCAGCAGGTTGGCAGTTCCAGTATTGTTATGCCTAAGAAATCATTCACTATATGGCCTCTCCATTAAGGCCCAATATTTATTGTTTGTTTGTTTGTTCTCTCCCAACCCTGAAGTCTTTAATAACAAATCACTGAATCTTTCATACAACCATGCAAGACCAATCATGTTCAAAGTAACTCTGGGGTCTCTCAGCACATCAGCTACCATGTGAGAAGAGAAGCCCTAAAGAAATATGCATTTCTCATGTGCACTCTTGTGCTATAGGGGAATGGAGGAGGAGGAGGAGGAGGAGGAGGAGGAGGAGGAGGAGGAGGAGGAAGAAGAAGAAGAAGAAGAAGAAGAAGAAGAAGAAGAAGAAGAAGAAGAAGAAGAAGAAGAAGCAGCAGCAGCAGCAGCAGCAGCTTAAAACTTGCCTGATTTATGAGTGGACTCTCCTCTCATGCAATTTAAGGAATCACACATCTGCGTAGTGCTGATTAAAGTCTTCCCACTAGAATGAAGAAGAAAAGTGCATTAAAAGTTAAATTAAGGACTTTTTAGTTTACTTCCTTCTGCCCCCCTACCCCCCTCCCAGATCATAGCACAGTTGAGTGCAGCATGGATTGGGAAGAAAAACAGTCCAAAAGATTCACTTTTACTTCAGTTCTAAACTCTCAGGAATATCCCTATTCTTTAACATTATTGGAGTGCCTCTTGCAAGAATGCAAAGCTTTGTCACAGGTTATGTCTGTATTTAAAAACAAACAAACCCTCCAGCAACTTGACTTTGAGTTGGTTTTTATGCAAGTGGGCATAGTGCACTCCTACCCAGGTCTAACAGAACTTTATGGGTCAAGGAACACTTCTCTGAAGAGAGATGGTGAACACTTCGTTGTCAAGCATAATGATAAGACAACAATAATACTAAAGCAAGAGGAGGAAGACATACATGTGCAAATCCTTCATCTGCGGCATTTTGAGTTTTGCTTTAACCCCGTGTTTGTTTGATATTACTTTTGGTGAGAACACCAGAGATTTTTTTTCAAGTGGCGCTGACAATCCCATCCCCCCTTTTTCCCTGAGAGAGAAGGGAGCGGCGAGTTGGCCGGGGAAGGGAAAGAAGAGAGAAACCCACCCGTTCTGATTAACTTCTTTTTGGCCTTTAGATCTTCCCCCCTTTCACTGTACTGCGACACACGCTGTCTACCTTGCCTCAGCGCTTTAACAAGTAAGGTCTGGAGGGGGTGAGAACTGCGAGCACAAAGCCTACGGAAGGCGAACAATGGCTTCCATTTTATTCCCCTCCCCAGACCTAGAGCGCAAGAGCCAGCTAGCCTCCTCCAGCTCGGGCAAGGCAGCTTCCACCTTAAGGTACCGACAGCCCTTCCGTTTCTAAAGAACGAGGAAATGCCCTTTCCTCCCAGCACCAGGGCCTGCCTTGGCCCAGAATCCAGGCAGCCCCAACGCCTGACTTTGGTGGGTTTTCTCTCCCCTTCCAGCTCTTCCAGCCCTTCCTTCCTTCCCTTTTTTTCCCCACCAACCCAACCTTAAAAAAAAGTTCTGTGGTTCCTGATGTACATGCGTTTAATCCCAGCTCTTTCTTTTAGGTTCCCAGCCTAACAGGAGGAAAATAGAAAAGTAATTTCTCGTTATAAATATCTGGAGGTAATTATGTTACTGGTGCGAGTTGTTAGGGGTTGTAAAAAGATACAACAGCGCAGTGGGGTGCTCAATTGGGGTGAGACAATTACAATAAAGAAGCTATTCAAGAGGGGGTTGCTTTTTTAAAAAAAAAAAAGAGGGGGGAGAAAACCGAGAGAGGTAGAGGAGATAAAATAATGAAATAGAGGTAGCCTTCATTTTCTTCATCTCCTCCCACCTTCTCTTCACTTATTTATTTAGAAAGCTTTTTTAATTTTTTTAAAAAGAAAGGCTTTTTATTTCTGGGTTGCTAATAAGAGATTAATTGTACTCTTTCTCCAGCGAAGAAAAGAGGCCAGGGCGGACGGCCCGAGTCCAAACTGGGCCCGGTTTGGACGGCTCTCCCGAAGCCATTAAAAACAAGATAGCGAACCGGCGCCGCACAGGGCCTTTCTCGCAGCGTGAAGGAGCTTCCAGGGGTAAATATTGACTCCGCTTCCGAGAGGCACCTGATTCGTCTGGAGGCGAAGCTGGAGGGAGCCCCATCCTCTGCACCTCCGGCTCCCGAACACCTCTGCCCGGACACCCACGCTCGCCACGGGGAAAGCCGGAGGCTGCTGCCGACGCGGCCGACTACGGTGTGGGGCCAGGCTTTGCTAACTGGCGGCAGCCGCCTTCCTCCGCGCGGAAACTTTGACTTCTCCGGGGCGCTACCGAACGGACACCCCGCCGGCCCCGGGCTTTCCGGCCGCCCTGCTCAGGAGCGGGGGGAGTGAGGCCCGCGCTCAGCCAAGGCCAGGCAGCGCCCGCGGAAGCAGCGCCTGCCCTCCCCCCGTCCGGAAGCCCCATCGGGGAGCAGTTCCCACTTTGCCACGAAGCAGCCAATTTCTCACGCTGTTATTGTATTCGTGGAGAGACGCGGCGGCGGCGGCGGCCGGTAGCACCGATCCCTCTCCCGTTCAGGTGTCCTCCTGCTCCCGCTTTCCTCTCTATTTTCTTCCTTTTTTTCCCTTCCCGCCGATTAGGCCTAATCTGCGCCTTTTCCTCTGAAAACCATCTCCAAATCGGGACCTAATCTGTTCGAATTAGGATGCTGAGTCTCTCCTCTGTTGCAAGCATAATGAGCTCTTGAGATGATAAATGTTTACAATCCCGCGACAAATCAGCAAAAGATAAACGCTAATCCATTGGCGTGGAGACGGTTGCAAAGGTCGCCAGCTATTAAAGCAAAATATTGCCAAAGACGCCAATTATTATTTTAGGCCTACCAAGGCTCGCAGCCCGCAGTCGTCGCTTAAAACCTTCACTGTTTAAGAACTCGAACCGGCCTGAAAACTTTCCTCGCTTCTGTTCCCGTGGGTGGTGCCGGTAGTTGGTCCGTTGTTGCTGATGCTGCTGTTGTTGTTTTGAAGCCGCGGGTTTGAAGGAGTTATAGCACAGGTCAGTGGATTTTTCGTTCCCCCGAGAGAGCTTAAAGAAATCACAGAGAGAAGTTGCTTCTTCCTCCGCTCTTTAAGTGACCTGATAGGGAGCCTTTTCTTGGGCAGGTTCGCTCAAAAGTAAGCGCCATTTACTTTGATGGGATGTATTCCTATAAATGTTGTGTGGCCATGGAGCTACGGCCTTAAAGTACTGCGGAGGGAGGCGGAAAACTTTTCTAGGATCGAACATTGGACTGAATTTCCACTGGGCCTGGGAGAACAAGTAAAGAAACAACCCACCCGGCCGTACAAGGAGGACCTATTAATTGGAAAATCCAAGGGTTCCCTTTGCTTGCTTGAAATAGAAGCAGAAACTCTGTTTAATTTCGAAACTTGATCGCAGGTTCTTTGGAGTGCAAAATTTAGGAGACTTCCGATTTCAGAGAGCCGGTAGTGAAAGGGGTGCGGAAAGGGGACTCGATTCTTTTCTGCTCTTTCTTTTTGTCCAGTTTCCTCTTTTCCTTTGCTTTTGTTTAAACAGTTGGAACTTCTAGCCGGGTGATGGTCAAGTTAGAAAGTTCTGCTGGTTCCTTTTCTTCTGTTGGGGATAAGTTTGGGGAGATCTCGGGGCTGCTTGATTGAGAGTGACAGTCCTTTAGCTCGCTCAGACCTTCCCGGACAGAGCAACTACTCAGAGCTGACTTGGCCTAGAAAGTGACTCTGCAACCGCCCCCCCCCCCATTTTTTTTCCATTTGCTTATCACCAGGCACATGAATAGAAGGTACACAAATAAAGCCCCGAGGATTCCCTAAAGAGGCTCCTTCCTCACCCAAACACACAGGCGCCCGCATCTTTGGGAATGCAAAGCCAGAAAAGCCGGGGGGAAAGGCGCTGGGGGGAACATCCGCACTCGGATCGCCCCAGTCGCCCCAGAAAGCAACCTACGAACGAGCACCAGGCAGAAGAACAGCAGAACAACAGCGTAAAAGCCTGGTGGCGCTCCGTCAGATCCACCACGCACGTTCAGGGAGTCCCTAGAGCCTCAAGCGAGCTCGTCGCCCTTCGCCAAAAGAGGCTAGCCTTTTGGAGGAGGGTTCTGTCCAGTGAAAGGCTGCAAGAGAGTTTGGCGGCCCTGCTGTAGCCATTGCTTCGGCAGGCAAGATGCTTTTCGGGGTGGGGAGGGTACGTGAAAGAAGAAGAGGAAGTAAGCGGGCTTTGAGACTGATGTATCTCCCGGGGTCACCTCCGGAACATAAAAAGTGGGGATAAGAAGTGGGGGTGGGGGATGCCTGTGTGTGTGTGTGTGAGAGAGAGAGAGAGAGAGAGAGAACGGGCGAGAGAGAAAGGCAGATAGGAGGTGGGAGGCAGTGAGCAGCCTAAGGAGAAGAAGCGAATAGACTCACCTTTCTGAGGCATCCTGTCTTGTTGCCAAAGCTCTTGTCAACAGTTTTAAAAAGCGCCCGTGGTTTGGAATGCTGGTGTCTTAAAAAGGATTGCCAGTAAAAGAGTTTTTCTCCAGCGACGCTGCTGGTTGTGTGATCTTGAGTTCCTGGGAAGGCGACAGAGATTGACAATAAAATGGGCTGACACTGACTGGAGAGGGAAGAAGAAAGAGGATGTGCGAGGAGGGGGGAGGCGGGGAGACGGGGGGAGAGGGAGAGAGCCGGAGCACACCTAGGCGGATTGGTGACGGTTCAAGGGTATGAATGTGCGGGTGCGCCTAGTCTCTGCCTCGCCTCCACTGGCCCATTAGCAAAGGCTGACCTCTGTCATCATCTTCCAGCAAAACACTTCCTCCCCGCGCCTTAACCAGAGCGGGAAATGAGGCTGAGCCAGGGTTCGCTTTTCAAACCCACTAATCACTCCACGCATGCAAATGCTCGGCTCGCTCCCACACAAAATATTGCTTTATGCAAAGCAACGCCATTGCCTCCCAGCTGCCGATTGGATGTTCACTCACACTGCCTGGTTCAATTGGCCCATTTGTTTGAATATGAATGCACTGGCTTCTCTCTCCCCCCTCGCCTCCCCGCTCCTCCTCGCTTGCATTCTCCCCCCCCCCCGCCGCCCGCCGCCCGCCCCCATTTGCCCTGGGTTCCTCTTCTATCCTTCCTCAACTCAAACCCAAAACTTCGGGACAACAGGATGAGCGGCGGGCAATTGCCGTCTTGGCTGTTTTGGCTTTGGAACGGCGCTTTCCTGGTTTGCTCTCAAGTCATCCAAAATAACACCGCCGGGGCCTGCCTGAAGTTTCTCTCTCTCCCCCCCCCCCCGACCTTCCCCCCCCCCCGCTTCCCTCCCCCCCCCCCTTCATTTGCCAGAGCCAAAGTGCCTCTTTGCCTGCAACTAAAATATCAACTCTGCTCACACCCGCCCCCTCGCCTCTGAGTTAGGGCCCGGAGTAAATAAATAACGTCGCTTGAAAAACGAGTGCCCTTTTCTTTCCAAAGCGATCGTGGTTGGTGCAGGCGGGGGAGGGGGGAGGGAGAGACGACCCATTTGCATTTAAACAGTTAGCTTCCACCAGACAATGGAGATAAGGAAAAAATAACATTCAGATGGTAACGACATAAATATTTGGGAGACAGGCGCTTTGTCAAGTGGGAATCGCCTGGAGGTAGCCAAGTCTACAGTTGGGTGTGTGGGTATTCATTCCCCTTTTCTCCAAATGTGCTGGAGAAGGGAATTTCTCTCCTCTCTCTCCCCTCTGCCTGGAAAGTGCAGAGCAAATACACAATTTACTTTGTGTATTGAGGGCTCTCCTGAAAAGGCCCTGAAGAGTCCTTGCCTAAACTTCTTCCACGTGCCGTTTGTTGACTAAGAGCTGCAAGGTTCCCTCGACCCCCCTCCCCCGCAGACGCTACAAAAAAGGGGAGAAGGCGAGATGAGGAGGGGGAGTGCTAAATTACCCCCCCCATGAGTGATATGGGGGGGGGGTGTGATATGCGTCTTGCTTCCATCAGCTTTGGCCCAACCTTGCACTGGGGCTCTGAGCTCATCCCCGCCCCTGCTTCTTCCGCACCCGGGCAGAAAAACCGGGGGCCGAAGGCAGGCAAACTTCTGGCCACACACTACCACAAGTTCATTTGTTGAATGGCGGAGTATTAGGACACACCTCAGTACACTCCAAAGCAACCCCTCCGCGCCGGCATTTAAGGTGACACCGGCAGCACCAGTTCGAGCTCAGGGTGTTGCTGGCGAGTGGTCGGGGGTGAGGGCGGGTGGGGGGAGAGGCACTTCCTCTTGCATAAAGGGAGAGGGAGGGGAGGGCAAGGAGGAAGAGAGAGGAGGAAGGCGCGCCCTCCCCCCTTCAAATTCCAGGAGGCCGAAAGGGCGGGGGGGGGGACACGAACGCGCCGAGCATAAAATGAAGTCGTAGCCCCGCATACACTTGACTTCTCTTGACATGTGAAAAGTGCTAAAAGTCAGAGCTCATCAATAAAGTAGCTGGCGATTGAATGAGGGCCCTGACAAGCATCGCATTCTTCCAGAAAGTACAATGAGGAGACAAACGACTCTGCCAAGGAGTTAGCATGGGAGTGAAAAGACGCCTCAATGGGAGCTGGATAATGGGCTGCCAGGCCGTCATGCACTGACTGTCATCTGCAGCCCGGCCGAGAAACTGCGGCGGCCCCTGAGAGCACAAAACTGGCTCGGGAGACCAACGGGCGATTCCTTTCGGGGGTGGGCCGGCCCCCGCCCGTTCGCCCGCCCGCCCGCCCCCCCTCTTTCTCCTTTTTCCAGCCTCCTTCCTTTCCTCGTGCCAATGTGCCTCGAAGCTGATGGCCACTAAGCAGTGGGGCTCTGCTTCTGTGGGGCTGTGGACTTTTTTCCCCTCGCTGGGACCGTGGGGAGGCGGCGAGGGGATTGAACAGGAGAGAGAGAGGGAGGGAGGGAGGGAGAGAGAGAGACACACACACACACACACACACACACACACACACACACACAGAGAGAGATTGAAGAGGCTGGAATTTAAACTCAGGATTTTCTCTCGGACGCCAAACTTTTGGTGCCCTGGTTTTTGCAGCCTGGGGCAAAGCTGGGAAGCAGGGCTGCCTGGCCTTGTGCAACCAAGGTGGGTGGGTGGGGAGATGGGGGAAACCTACAAACCTCAGGAAGGCGGGTTGGGGGAGAAGAATCTCGCTTTTTCTCTTTCATTTGCCGATCCAGATTTTTTTTTCTCCCCCCACCCCAGTTTTTTGTGGGGGTGCTCAATCGAGTATTACAGCCCTTCCTGGATAAATCCCCTCAGTTGCTGAAGAAAAGAGCGACCAGACCCGGCGGGCAGGACCAATCCTTGCCCTCCAGCTAAAGTAGTTAGGCCTAAGGCAGTCCGTATTTTCCCCATTGAACTGGAAATGCAGTTTTCCTGGGTTTGTAACCGGAGCCGAATCTAATGGTGGAAACGGGGGAGGGGGGCGGAAACCGGGAAGAGTCGAATAGGACTTCCGCAAAGGTAAGTAGGAACTTGAGAATTTTCTTGGTTGAGTTGCTGGTGTTGCTGAAAGGGTGTTCGGGTTGCTAATTTAGATCTGTTTAAAATGAACCTTTTTTTTTGCCCCATCGGTAGTTCCCACTCTTACTCTTGAATCGGCCCCAGTAAATTTGAATCCTATTGATGTGAGGGCGATAACCCCCTCCAGTCAATTTAGTATTCATGGTTAAATTATTCATCTTCCTCAATTCAGCTTCAAGAAAACTTTAGAATGAGCTCCTCAAGAAGGATCTTGGTAGAGAGATCAAAAGAGAAAGAAAAGGTAGATTAAGAAAAGGTTTGGCTTGTCCTATGGGCTTTTTTCTTCCAAAAATTACTGCTGCATGTTAATTCAGCCAGTGGTTTGAAAGGAAGTTATTCCTTCTAAGTAGTGTTATAATAAAATAAAATAAAATAAAATAAAATAAAATAAAATAAAATAAAATAAAATAAAATAAAATAAAATAAAATAAAATAAAATAAAATAAAGTAAAATAAAGTAAAATATAGCATGGGGCTACCGTGCCGAGTTTACTAAGCATGTGATTTGTTTCGACTGGTTTCTAATCTTATGAAAAAGAAATAAACTTCTCTGATTTCCTTTTTTTAAGTTTAAAAAACATTGTTAACTCTTCCGAGAAATATAATAATAAAAACAGCAACAACAATGGAGGAAGGAAGGGGGGGCAGCCACAACGCTCTCTACCCAGATCTTCAGGCAAATATCATTTTTACAACCATTCAATTAGCCATTCTTTGGATTAGCACCTACTTATATGCTTCATCTCCAAAAGAAAGAAGCCGTAATCTTGTTGCTATTTTCCCCGAGGGCACAGTAGGCCTTGTGTGCCTCCCTTTCCAAGTTGCTGGGTTTTTTTTAAACTAGGAGGACAAAAAATAATAATGAGAGGGAAAATAGTGAATAATCTGACGTCATCCCGGAGAAGGGAAGAGAAGAAGAGAAGAAGCGTGTCTGAGTAAAAAGAAAAAAGAAAGGAGAGAGAGAGAGAAGGGCCACAAAAGATCGATAAAAAGAGTGGACGCCTGGGATTGCTGCAGATTTATCAGGACTTGGAGGACAAGAGGGCGAGGGAAGGCGGAGGAGCCTCCGAAACTAAGAAAGCAAAAGTTGAAAGAGAAGGAAGGGGCGGGGGGAGGAGAGGAAAGAACAAGAGCGACGAAGGGCCTGTATTAAAATGTGCATGTGTGAAAGAGAATGGGAAAGGAAGAGCACCAGGCGTGTAGAATGTGGGCGTGAGAAAGCGAAGTAGGATTTGTGTGAAAAGAAGGGAGAGAGGCGAGAAAAGGGGACCGATCAGTCTAGGTCTGTGGGCCCGGATGCATTACGAGAGGGTTCACGAAAGGAGAGGCCAATAATGGGAAAAGATGGGCGTGAGAAGGGAACTTCTTCCGCGCTTCCAGTGGGGTTGGAGGGGCCGAGAAAACCCTGCCCTCCTATACTCACTTTCTCGGAAGGAGGTTTCCCTGAGCTCAGCGGGGCCCACTTCGGAGTAGACGGGTGTCGAGTCTCTCTCTGGGGCTACGTCCGCGGGGGCGAGCTTCTGCCTGAAGCCCGGCACTTTAATGAGCGGAGGGCGAGGAGTCTGTGCGACCCGGGGAGAGCTTGCGCGTGAGTGAAGGGGCCGGAGAGTTCGTGGGAGGCCGCGGCTGCCCTCCTAAGGAGGCCGCGTGGGCTGAGATGTGAAGGTGGAGGTGGCAGGTGTGAGCTTTTGATGGCGCTCGCCGGTGCTGGGAAGTCCTCCCCATCGGGGGCCGAGCAACTCCCAGGCCGGCGCCTCGCTGCCAAGGGCAACCCAGGAAGGTGGGGAACGCTACCTGCCACCAGAGGCAAAGACGACGGAGGCCGTGACCGGAGACGCCATTTTAAGTCGGGGTTACTCCGGTTCCAGAGAGGGGCGGGGGCACAAAAAAAGGGGGGGGGGGACAAAATCAGGAGAGGACGTAGGAGGGGTGTCCAAGTAGAAAAAGCGGGAGCCCCCTCCCCGCTTCACTCAACCCGGCCGAGTTCGGAGGCAGGTGGGCGCCGGGGCTGGCCCGGAACTTGAGGCTCGCCGAAGTGACGGCGTCCTCGGGGCGCTCCTTCCCAGGCGGCCCTTCTGCCAGGGACAAATTGGAACCGATGGAGCGAGGAGCAGGGGAGGGGAGGGGAGGGGAACTGATTGATTATTACCAACTGGTCCGTCTCAGGAGTGGAGCGCGAGCGCCCGGTTGGGAGAGAAAGGGCGCTTTTCTTCGGAGACCTCGCTGGATCAGGAAGGGGAAAGGCTTAATGGCGAAGCACTTGGATGGCAACTGCAGGCCCGGTCCACCAGGCTGGCAGCCCAAGCCCCGGGATCTGGTAGGCCTGCCACTGATAAGAACTCTCAAAGGACAACTCCTTTTTACCCAGCGGGTTTCTTCCTAGACGTGCGTGCGCTTGAAGCGGAGACATGCCAGGAACCCAGAAGGGCTTGCTCCCAGAAAAAACGCGCCTAGGATCACAGCCTGGGTCTTGCCTATCCCACCGGGCTGCTGGCACCAACAATCAGGTCCTGGAGGGAGACGTTGCTTGTTGGAGCCTGGAGCGGCGGCGGCAGCAGCAGCAACAGCAGCGAAGAGACCGGTGGAACCTCCAAGGCTCGCCGATTTCCTGGGAGTAAGCTTCTCAGTGGGACAGACTCAGCTTCGCCAGGGAGCATTCCGGGCAGGGGACTGAGGCCAAGGCTTGTTGCGCCTGAGAAAGCAAGCTCCGCTCCTCGAAAGTGCGGGAGCAGGTGTCTGTGCGTGCAGCAAACAAACAAACAAACAAACAAAAATGGTAGGCTCGCCTTGCTTTCATTAAAACCGTGTCTGGATGTGGCGGTCAGTGTTAGATGAATTCCAAGCTGACCGATCAGAAACGGCTGCAAGTTTGGAATATACAGGTGTGGGAGCTCATCTGTGGAATTTGCGGGTCAGGTAGAGGAAGATGAGTTATTCCTGGCCTTATCTAGGAAAGCAGCCGCGGCAAGTGGATCGGCCATTTCCCCTTTTGCAGCATTGTGTATGTTGCGTGAAGGGGACAAATGCTCAGTCACTAGATTTCATATTTTTGTTTTCCTTTTAAACCCCACCCTCAGAAAGCAAGCAGAGAAAGAGGGAACCACTGCTAAAAATGCGAATCGCTGCTAGCTTTGGCAGCTTTCTTAATAGGAAAGACCAGCATCTTTGTTTATCTCCCGAATGCTAAATAAAGACAGAAGTGTGAATAACTGATACACATTGTTTCAATGCTGTCATTGGATCCCAGGAAGTGCAATCTATTTATGAAAAATATTTAAAAGGCGGGGGGGGGGGGGCTCAGAAGGAATCACTGAATTAAGTGCTCTTCGATCGTCTCCTTGCATTAAGATCTGCCTTGTGAAGCACTATTTTATAAATACCCCGAAAAAGGCTTAAAGTCCTCTTGTCCACTTCAGTCTCAGACTGAAGAGATTCACCCACACTGACGGGTCGCTCCACAACGCCTCAGCCTTCAGGACACCGGCTGCCGAGTTCGATTGGGGGAGAAGCCCTTGAAACCTCTAAGGCGCCGGACATTGAGTTAAACGGAGCTTTGGCGAGTTTAGCAACAATCTGCAAAAAAGTTTGGAATCGATTTAACCTCTTTTCGCATCGGGCATTTTGCAGGAAGGCACTTTTGTGTGCACGGATTAAGGGGAAAATGGAGGGCAGGGGGAGAAAGGACTGGGCCTAGGGGAACTCTGAAAAGAGGCGGCAACAACCGCCGTTTTTCCTCCCCACACCCTAGAAAGTTTAATATTTATACTGCAGGGAATAAAGTCTACAAATAGTCGCCCCGGAAAATTCTTCCAAAAAGGGAAAACGGAAGGAGAGGTGAGAGAAATCATCAGCAAAGCGCATCCTGACGGGCTTTCTAAACGCTATTGATTGGGACAAGCTGTTCAGCCCCCCCTCCCCGAAGCACTTAATCTGCCTGTTAATCAAGGCACTAAGGAGCTCAATGCGACTTTTATTAGCGACTGGAGAACACAGCGGCAGAAAGGATCAAAAGACTCGCCCCCTTGATATTTGTCAAGCCAGCCTCCCCACAAAAAAAATATTTTCAATTACAGAGCAATTCTTAGCTTATCATCGCCGCGTAACAGAAACACGCAGATGGTTTCCCCAAACGCTGCCAGAAGAGAAGAGCCGGCTCAAAAGGCGGAGGGAGACTTCGCCAGAGCTGCAGCCGCCGCCGCCGCCGCCGCCTCTCATGTTTCCCCCCAGAGCAGGGCGCTGGCGAAGAAAGGAACATTCCGCCGAAGCAGACACTCTCTTCGCCTTCTTCTTTTTCTTTTTCTTTTTCTTTTTCTTTTTCTTTTTCTCCTCCTCCTCCTCCTCCTCCTCCTCCTCCTCCTCCTCCTCCTCCTCCTCCTCCTCCTCCTCCTCCTCCTCCTCCTCCTCCTCCTCCTTTCTGGAAATCGCTTGAAAAGCCCTACATTTACCAATCCCGAAGACCGTCTGAGTTTTTCCTCTTCCTCTGCGCGGATTTGGAAACGGACAGCTTTCAGTGGGTTTGCATTTGCAGCCTAGGGAGGGGGAAACACAGCGCCTTCTGACTACTGTATATTCCACCCCCAGACTCCTTAAAAAAAATAAAAATAAACGTTCGCCGAGATACCAGTGCATAGGGGTGCGCGCGGGGAGGTTGGTTTTGGGTGAGTCGGAGCTGAGTTGGGCCCTTCTTCGCGAACTAGTTTCAGTTCAGGTAAAGGTGGAGCAACTTTCCATCTGCGAAGATCAACATTTTGATCTTGTCGTTTTTAATGCGATCGGATGGTGCTGGATGTCAACGAGATACGCATATAAAAGACTATGTGGCCAGAGGTAATTATGTCACAGCTTTTTCTCGTCGTGACAGCTGGATAAACACAATCTCCAATAAACATCTCTAATTAGGGAGGAGGACCTGCGAGGCTGGGTGTTTGATTTATTACCCATCCAGAATGTCCATTTACTGGAGAAGATTAAAGTGGACTTTTCCCCTCCTTAAAAAAAATTTTTTTTGGTGCCAAAGCACCTTAAGAGATTGTAAGAACTGAAAGGCTGAAGACTTCATCCAAGAGAGTGAATGAAAGAAAAATGGGGGAAGGGGGAGGAGAAAAAAATCCATTATCCCACTAATCCTTTTTTCCCCTAATTAAGTACCCCCACCCAATCATCTAGATTTCGAAACACAGCTCACCTGCCTTGGGCTGCAATCCTAAACAAACGATCTGAAGCCCGCTGGGATTTACTCTCAAGGAAGGGCAGCCTTCTCTATGCTGAAGAAACTCTGCCAACAGCAAACCGGCTCAGAATCCTGTCCTGCTGTACAAATCAAACCGCTTTCAGATAAGGGGGCTTAAGGCGGCAACTGGCCAGGGTCGTCTTAGCACTGACTTTCCCAAGCAACGGTTTCCCTCTTCCTCATCTGTTTCTTTTACTTCCCCCCTTATTCTTCCTCAAAACAGGAAAAAAGAACAAAAACAAAACACACCCTCCTGCTTGCCTTTGGGCTATTTGTGCACATTTTCCAGTGCTCTCACCACCCGAGAGTCGGCCATCCACGCTACCTTTTGGGAAGAAACTCCTCGCCATTCCCTACCCAGCCTCTACCCGTTCGCTTCGGGATTCCATGGCCTATTCATCGGAGCAGAAACTTCGAGAAAGCTTATCCGGATGGCAACAGTTGAAAAGCGAAATCAGAGCCGGCATCTATACTGCCCCCTCCTCTCCAACCATAACACACCACCTGTGTTTTCTGCAAGCCAGGATAATTAAGTCTGTGGGGCGACGGCATCGCATTAAGGTATGTACACTTCAACAGGAAACACGAAACAAGGTAGACCGATAGAATTTACAATGCAAGATCGAAGTTTCAGACTAAGACCGAAAGTATTTCTTCGGGAGAAAGTTCTACAGGCCGGCTTCGTGTGTTCCTCACTGCCGGTTCTAACTTCAGCAGAACGCAGGTCGGCTTCGATGCGTGGTTTTGGGCTGAATTAACTTGTGGAACGGGCTCTAAAAAGCGTACACCCGACGCCTGGCATCTACTCGCCCCTCCTTCCTCAGCCTTTCAGTTTGACTGGTACAGAAACAGCGGGAAGCTTGCAAAATGCTTCAGGAGGCTGCACCTACGACTTTTCCTTGCTTGGCACTTTCGGGGTCCCGCACCAAATCGAACCATCCAGAACTAAGAGGAGATTTACCGCCTTCTCAAACCGAAGAGCCAAGTGGGACCAAACACGTGGGCGAATTGGGGTGGGTAGGTTGGCACACGGCCGGAAGAAAGAACGGGGCTCGAACTCGGATTGATGCAAAACAAGCGCCCCCCCCCCGCAAAAGCTCCCCGTCAGGCGAGTTTCTCTTTGCGTGCCCCGAAACAAGCGGCAAACTCCCCAGCGGCCCCAGGCACAGCCCTCTAAGCTGCCCGAAGCCCACGGCGAGCAGGGTGTGCCGGAGTCCCTGTAACCCGAAGCGCCTTTTCTTTCTACCTCAGTGGGAATCGTTAATTATTAGGTCTTCCCAAGGAAAGCTCAAATCACTCGGGCTGGGGATAGAAAATGCTACCCAACAATGCGCGCCGCATTCTTTCGTGCCTGCCTGAACTTCAGAGCACCGAGGCGAGGGCCGCGGCTCCGGGCTCGCTCAAGAATCAAGCCCTCCACTTCCCCCTTGCAAAGCAACGCTGCCTCTTCCCCTCAGCCGAGGGAAACCCCCCCCTCTCCAACACCCGCGGTTGCTTTGGCGGGGAACGGAGCCCCGCTCTTCCGACCTCCCTTTGGCCTCGGTTCTCCCCTGCAAAGAGGGCCAAGCCCACCTCCCTGGCTCTTCCCATCCCCTTCCCACCGCCCATTGTGCGGCGTTGGCTACACCTGTCCAGCCAACGTTAGGGCACTTCGCGAAAAAATGACCCGCTGCCTCACTAGCCATTGGCACGCATGCAAGTTTCCTGTTCCAGATGTTGGCTAGCTGACGACGCCCAGCTCAGCCGACGTCAAATAGGGGTCGTAGCAGCGGCAACCCCCTTCCCGCCATAAGGATTTAACAGGACGTTGGGTTAGCAATCGGGCAAAAGAGGAGAGCGAAGTAAATCTGCATGCAAACCCTCGTGCACGTGTGTGTGTATGAGAGGGAGAGAGAGAGAGAGAGAGAGAGAGAGAAAGCTTGAAGGCGAGAAAGAAATAAACATCCACAACCGGCAGAAAATTCGGAAAAACAATTGCGGAGGCTATCTCTTTAGAAGACGTTTTGCAATTCTCCGAAACGACGGAATAAAGAGCAACAACTGTTTACCTGTTAGCGAGAGGGCAGGCGGAGGCGCATGTTCCGCGGATTCCCAATTCCGCCTCTGCGAGTCGGTAACTGGCAAGTCAGATCGCCAATTTCTACATAAGAATCTGCCACACAGTTTAAATGTCAATGACAATAAAAAAAGCCAGGGCGCTTAGCTTTGCACTAACTTTCCCTTAATATCAGCGCCAGCGCTTCCCTCATTGGCTGGGCTGCCCCGGTGACGTCACGGCGGAGAGCGGTTAGAGCGGCGAAGCTAATAAGCCATTTTCGAGAATGCAGGAGCTCCCGGCGCCGGGCTCGCTCGCTCACCTTCCCGCGGCCATTGCCGAAACTTCGAGGCGAGGCGAGGCGAGGCGCACGTGGACGCGGCCGACCTGCGTCTCGAGCCTCTCTGCCCGTCCCTCAACACGTTGCGCTCGATCCGGCTGCACGAGCGGCTCCTTCCTCCGCTTCGCGGCGGACAGCTTGTCAGAGATTGGGGTGGAGGGGGAGGAGCGGCCCCTCCTCTTCAGAAGTACCCCGATCTTCTTTTGAGCCTTTGCTTTTGGTCCCTTTTTCACTGCCCTCCCCCGCCCCCACGTTTTCACTCAGCTTTGAAAGCTGTCTTCTTCTGCTTTACTTCTGTGTACTGTACGCTGTGTTATTCAGGATCTTCGGCCAAGGAGAACTGAAAAGTCCCTGGACAGGTTACTAGGCTGGAGAACAACGGCCGCCAAGGGGGCCAGGGGTCTCAAAGAGGACGTGGTTTTTCTTCTTGAGCCCCTAAGGCGCAAAAAGCCCACTCACCCCTCCGCCCACGACTCAGCCATCAGTAAAAGCCACCTTGGCTTCCCGATTTCTGCTTCTGGAACGGCTCCAGTCAAAACCTAACTCGAGCTTTTGGTTGACGACCTCGGTTACAGCAACGGGGAAGGCCGGGCTGACAACGACCGACCGCGTTTCGCTCTTAGGCAGCCAAAGGCTTTCTGCCAAAGGCTCTGATGTCAGGGGGAATGGTATGTTGCGTATAAAATTGCCCAGCTAAAGAAAGCCGATCATTAAAAACAGGCACACGTATGGTATGGAAAGAGAAATTTCTAATGGAGATCGCTTGCATATTCTGATATTTCCTCGACGCCCCAGCCCCAGCCCCACCCCCACCTCCACCCCCACCCGCCCAGGTTTCAACGAGTTTAAAAGAGAACAAATAGACCGATAGTGTCCTCTTTAAACATTAGGAGGCTGATCTTGGCAAAGTCAAGTTCTTTTCAGGAAGTGAAGACCCTGTTCCACGGGCTACACCCAACCCGCTTGTCTTCATCTTTTAAAGCACTTGTCCCTAGGCTGGTCCTTGTCTTTTCACTGCAGCGTCCTCCTGATTTAAGTCTTTCTGAGGGGGCATTTCCTATATCGGGTGGTGGTGTGTTGGGGGGGGGTAGTGGAAGAAGGAGAGCTGGAGCTACAGAATTATTGTTTTCTGACCCACTAATTATTTTTCAGTAACAAGAACTTTGCCACTGATACTGCTGAGGTAGCCCACTTGGCCCACCAGAAGTGAAGCTTTGTGCAAAAGGACTGTGAGCTCAGTTCGGTTCCGGTAGTCAAAATAATTTCCCGGGCTTCTGTTCTAAGCGCATGTGTTCTGCACCAGGTCTGGTTGGTTATATTTTTTTGGGGGGATGCATTTTTTATAAATCAAACTGGATCCCACAAGCTATACGCCCATTCCTCTACTGTTTGAACCACAGGGTGGTGGGACTTTTGTTTTCCGGGAAGCCATGGTAGTCCCTTTCCTATTAAGGCACTATTCAGAGATAAAGTCTACTGTAACGTCTACCATTGAAGTCAAGGAGAGCTCTCGTTTTATTTTCTTGCCAGCTATTATTTATTAGGAAACCTTAAAAGACTTTAGTTCCATTTTACCTGTGAGTTTCCCTTCTTCATACAGTGGCAACATTGAGTGCTTCGGTCAGGAAACTTGGACCATAGTGGAAAATTTGCAGATGTGATTTAACTGCACATCAGTGTCAGAGGAAGGTTTGTAGGGACAATGTCTGCCAATGGGTTCCTGAAAAGTGCTGGAATAAAAAACCCTCAGAAGAGTAGGTTTTCCCAGGCCTTTGCATCTCTCTCTTCCATAAGCAATGTGGTCTCCCCACCCCCACATCCTTTCTGGACTCTTCCCTTTGACACACTTGCAGCGCAAGCTGATGCCTGGCTACTCAGAAGAAGGCCCCAGGAGGGCAATTGATTTCAAGGGCTGCAACCCCATTGCAAAAATATTGGAGCTAATTTAACTTCAAGGCACTGATGTGCCCTTTGGTCATTTCTCAGTTTTCTTCTTTGTATTAAGTAACATAAATAAACTTTGTACTAAATTAAGACGCCTTCTAAGTTGTTCTTCAAAGAATTTGGTGAGCATTTCGGTTGATTGTGCTTGTTTGTTTTGTCAAGTGCTTTCCTGGGAGGTTCTCTCACTTGTCCAAACAAGTTTTCAGAAAAACTAGAAAGGATCCCCGACCCAAGCCAAGACCCCAAACCTGGGTTGAAGGAATAGTTGCCCCAGGCGGAATGCTTTCTCAGTAGCATCTCCCTTGTGGAGAGCCTCCAAACTGGCAAGAATGGGAGCCCAGTCCGTTGGTGCCCCATTTACCTCGGTTCGTTCTCTTTAGGATGGATTCCTAAGATCCTCAGGACCTTTGCCTTGGAGAACATTCGGCTGAGGAATCCTCGGAAATAATTTGTTGTAGAGACTTTGGTGACAGCTTACTGCATGGACATTCCTAGGTTCATTCCCCAGTAGCATCCTCAGCCCCAGGTCGAGGAAGGAGTCTTGGACATCCTCCCCGAGTCAGAGCAGAAAGCGCTGGGCTCCGTGGACAAGTAGCCAGAGAAGCCAGAAATGGTGCCTGGAGATCTTGCATGCTTGGGGCTGGGGGCGTGAGCACGCAGAGAGAAACTAAAACGCTGAAAGAACCAGGAAGGCAACTCAGTCCATCTCTTGGGCCTCCAGCTAAGAGGAAGTCAGAGACTTTCCTCAGAGACTTTGGAACTTACCTTTCCAGCCCCTGCTTAGGATCCAACTTTAACTTCCCTCAATCCTTGCTGATTTCAGCGGACTTGGAGTGAAAAGAATTCCCGAAGGAGACCGCGCTGGAGGAGGCGGGAGTGGGGTGGGGATTTTCCCGGGCCCCACACACGGACGGGGCTCCAGCTGAAGCACCCTTCAGTACATGGTCAGACGGCTCGGTTCTTTTCATTCTACTTCAAGGGTTAGTTCGCTATTTGGGTTCCCTCCCACGCGTGCGCTGACTGAGCCCTCGGCGTCAGTGGCGAGAGAGAAACCTGGGAGAAAGAAATTCTACGGAGGAAAAAAATGGCTCGGGCAAGGGAGACAGAGGGCCAAAGGGCCCAGGTTGTCCCACCCTCCCACCAGAACTGCTAAAGGGTCCCGGACGGTGGGGGGAAGGCAGTCCGTCGTCTTCTCTGATTCTCGCCGGCTGCCCAGCCTTCCTGCTGCCTGTGTGTCGACGGCACTGTCTAGGCCGCCGGCGCTTTGCAGCGGGGCGAAGAGGGTTACGCTGCCCCCGGAAGGCTTGTCCCTCCAGAGGGGCGGGCGCGCTGGCCCGCGACTTATCAGGCAGCCTGTTTGCCCGGTTGTTTGGAGTTGCTGCCATTAAGACGCGGGCTCCCTGCAACCCAGCAGGGTTCTCCAAGGAAGCGCTGGAAACGCCACGCTCCCGCCTGCTTATCTGGCTGTCAATAAAGGAGATGGCTCCGAAAAGCAGGGCCAGGTGCTGCCTTGCCTTCGCGCCAACCGGCGCGGCTCTTCAGAAACCGGTCAGGCGTGAAGCCAAGGCTGCTTGGCCGGGCCTCCGCAGCGAGCAAACAGTTCCCCGGCCAACGCCTGAGTGCCGCTCGCTTCGGCTCCCCTCGGGGGCGGCCCCCGGGCGCGCGCCGGGCTGGGTTAGAATTAAACACCAACCAAAGAACGGCCGGGCCGGGCGCGCGGGGAACGGAAAAGGGGGTCGTGGACAAACCCTTCGCTTTGGCCTACCTGTTCCTGACCCGGTCTGGATTTAACAGCAAATGAAACGATAGGCCCGGTCTTTTTCGACGTGCCCCTGAAAGGGGGGCGAAGGGCGCTAATAGAGGGCCGCCCTCCTGATCTTTCGGACAGCTCAGCCACCTCCATTGGATCAGATAGCAATTTAATTACCCGTTGCTTTTCCCTCCCTCCTCCCCCTCCCCCCCACAACACATTTTCAGGCGATTTTCACTCTGTGTCTCCCTAGTGCCGAGTGACAGGCAATAGGAACTGAAAACCCCTTTCTCTCCGCGCGCGTACGCGCTCACACTCGCAATCCCCTTAAGGCTCGCGTAGGACAACGTCTGTGGCTTCCTCTAAATTAAAGCCAACCAAGAGAGGCGCGGGACTAGAGTTCAAATGCTCTCCACTGATTTCCTAGCCGCTTAGGGGTGAGGTGCAAAGAATTTCCAAACTTTCCCCAATCAGCAACAGAGGTATCACCTTAATCAGAATTTGTGGGCTTGGCACAGGAGGCCTGGGATCTCTCATTCTCTCTCTCTCTTTCCCCCCATCCCCCGTTTGCAGGTTGATTCTTGTTCTTTTCCCTCTTTTCAACTGACTTTATTGCACACCATTTATAGCTCTCCAAAGCTGGCGCCATGAAAGCTTCCCCTTTCCAGAGTGACATTAGTGGGGAAATTAACAGGCCGTCTAGGTAGATAAAGCGCTAATGAGGGCGCTGAGCCCGGAAAGAGGGAGGGAGAAAAGCGAGCGCTGCTTTCAACGGAGGCGTTTCGCTGCTCCGGATTTCTGACGGACAGAAGACTTGAAAGCTGTGAAGCCTCTTTGAATGGGGCGCAAGCAAGAAGCAACAGTAATGTGTTACAAATTTATAAGCACTCTACATATTTGATTTACACTGTGATAGCCCCCCTTCTCCTCTTTCTTTCTGCAACCCCCCCCCCTCGCGCGTTCACTTAGATGGAGCAAATTCTCAGCGCGCACACGCACGCACACACGCGCACACACAAGCTGTAATAATGAGGTTTAATTCTCTATCCAAGCAGAACTTGAGCAATAATAATAAGCCCATCAGAACAATTTGTTTACTGGCATCGAACAGACGGAAAAATAAGGTCCGAGAAAGACTGGCTGCTCCAAACAGTTTAAAGGGGGGAAATGACTTCAAGTTAGAGTCAGAGAGAGGGGAAAACCTGAGCAGATGCCAGGCTTGAACCGAGGGCAGAAAGGTGGTGCTCCGGTAAAAGGACTCTGCTGCTTTGTCCAAGGTAGGTGTTTTTTAAAATTAGTTTTTTCCTAGGAGTAAGACTGATTTCAGAACAGAAATACTCCCAGCTGTCACCGGAGCTTTATTTTTTGTCACACAGAAGCCCATTTCTGTTTTATCTACTTAACCGCCTATGTACCTCCCCTATTTACCTTGCAGGTTAACTTTTAGGATGAGGTTAAAAGACTTAAAGTAGGCTCAGTAATAAGAGGAAGAAACTGCTGTTTTCCAAGAGATAAAACATATGGGGTTAATATACAATCCAGCTCGGATTAAAATCAATGGCAAAACTCTCATCAGCTGTAATTGGTCAGGGTGGCTGTATTAACAGCCTCAGTCCAACCCTCCATTTATAAAACTGCAAGAGAGTTTGATCAGTAATTCTATTCTCTTTGCATGTTGTTAGCCAATAACCTTTCCCCTCCCAATCTTACCATTGCCTGGTATAATTTTATAATACTGGCACATCTTGGCATTGCTCTCATTCCTGTCCTAAACCCATGATGAGGAAAAATCACTTTTTCTGAAACTGGAGGGACCAGATCATAGGTGTTCTGCATCCGTGCAAAGGCTGTGAGTTTAGTTTTGGGGCCTAAGAACCCTTGTTAGGGTAAAGTGTCCTATTGAATTCCTGGGGATTTCTGGGGAAATATATCTTTCTCCCTTTGTAAATAAAAGCAAGCCTTTTGGAAATGGAAAATGGGATTCCTTTCTAATTGTGTATTTGTTTTGTTTTGTTTTGTTTTGTAAAATTGGGGCAAGGAAGAAGAATATTCAGGGCACCCTAGATATGAGCAGACAATGAGATTCTCGTTGTCACGCAGATGTAGTCCAAAAAAGAGTGTAGCTAAGAATACCATTCCGCAAAGAAGCTTTGAAACTCCGGGATCCCCACATTCTGGTTTGTCAGCTATTCCAGGAGAGATGGAAAGAAGGAAGGATGGAAAACAGGATAGATAGGTACCTTTTTTTTTTTTTTTTTTTAAAAAGAAATATTAGAATAATTTCTATGAAATCTTTAGTGTGTACACTCCAGCGAATGCATAGAATTACATCTTTAATTCGAGGTTTCTTCTGGGGGAAGGGGGAATCAAGCTAAGGGAAGAAGAAACGTCAGATTCCCCACGCTGAGCTTTGCTCCATTCTACCCAGCCTCCCTTCAGGATTCTTCATGGTGTTAATTTGGCTCCGAAGTGATCCTGGCTTGTCTGGCACTCTCTCCTTCCAATATCCCCGGCCCGCAAAACCTCCCACAATTTCTTAATAAACATGATGCTGGCAAATGTTGCTTGATTTGTTTTTCTGCCCCACGTCCCCGAGCATTTGTGCCCCCCCCCCCGTTTTTTCCCTTTTTTCTCCCCGGACTGAGACATTAGCTGAATTCCCTGGGGGTGATTGGATGCAATTCGCTGAAAGTCGACAGGCACGTCCTGGATGTTAGAAATTCACTTTTCCTCGACGTGACAAGACTGAGTTCGATCTACAATTGCATTTGAAAGGGCAGAGAGCGGAAAGATCTCCCTATTATTAATGCTTCTCCTCTCCTTTAGCAAAATAACAAGATACTTCATTTGCGCGCGTGCGCGCACACACACACACCTTTAAAAAGAATAGGGGAAAAATGCCTTGACCCTCAGTGAGTCTAACAATTAGAAGCTCTTGCCGCATCATTTGCAACCAAGCAGGAGGGAAATAAAATAAATAAAAAATTAAAAGGAAGAGGAGGTATCGGAGTTTTCCCAAAGCGACCATGTGACCCAGTTGACTTTAAAAAAAAAAAAACTTTAAATCTTGAATAAGATGTGAGTTGTAACAAGGGGATTTGCGCTTACTCCTTGACCCTTGTAATTGGATTAAATATAGACTGAGACGTACAAAACAGACCAAGATTGACATCTGCCAACTGGGCTTCCTTATGATTGATTGTGATGCTTCGTGCTGGCAACAATAATGAAATAAATTGTATGGATAAAGCAGCGCGTTTGTCATTTCCGTGCCATAAGAAAAAGGGAGGTAGCGGGGCTGGCAAGCTGTTAGCTGACAGCCCAATACCGAGCGGGCACGTTTAAAGAGCTAAAACAAGGAGACCAGTCGCTGACAGGACAAATGATAACTTGTCACAACCTTCTTAAATCTTCAGGTTTGTCAATTAACATATAGATTGCTCTTCCGAGGGAAAAAAACGCCACGCACGAGCCCAGAACTCTTGAAACCCCGGGAGGCGCCAATATGGCGTCGTGGCTCCCTGCTTTCCCGGGCAGCGAGTCCTCGAGAGAGGAGCAGCCCCCGAAAGTCCATTTCGGGGGCTGCCTTCAAAGGGCACCCAACTTTCCTAGACAGGGGCGGAGGATCTGCAGGAACCGCTAGAATGGCAACGGCGCAGCCACTTAGCAGGATAATGAACAGCAGATGAGCCAGAGGGAGGCCGCCCGGGAAGGCGTTTAAGCCGCCCAAAAAGGCTTGCTCTAAGCGTGTGCTAGGAAGAGGCGAAGTTCGCGCAGGCCGTTGAGCGCCACGGGGTTTTTGGAGGAGTTCAAGCTAAAGGCGCCATTTGACCTTGGCAAGAAATAAAGAGAGTAGCGGGGGGCGGGGACAAGAAGAAAGCTGGTCCCCCTCTAGCACGGAGGTCCTCCGGGGGAGATGGCGCAGTGGGTTGCCTCTGCCTTATCCCGCGCACGTGGGAGAAAAAGCCCCATCTCCCTCCCCACCCGATTTCTTTCGCGAGCGCCCCGGTTTCAGCGAAAGCTGTTTGGAAGATTCCAAAGGCAGAGGCGCCGCGCCTCGCGCCGCACTGCAGGCCACGCCCTCCCGAACTTGGCAGCCCCTCGCGGCGGTCAGCGGGGTTCCCTCCTAGCCTGCCCTCCAAAGAGCCTCCAGGGCAGCTGATTCCGCCGTTCGTTTTTGGGACGAGAAAGCAACCTCGTTTGCAGCGCCAGGCAAACTCTGCCTCAGTTATTTCCCTTCGCCTGTGAGCATTTTCTCTTCCGAGCCTACTTCAGCTATGCCTCGCTTAGGCCGAGGGAATCCTGCCGTCGTTTTCTTTGCCAGCCTTCCTAACTCCGAGTCCTCCGGGGTGAGGCACAAGGGGTTCCCTTGCCCAAAAGAGGAGCTGCCTCGGACTCCATCGTCCCCACGTCCCACGTGCCCAGAAAAAGTAGCCTCTCATCCCTAGCCTCCAATAGCCTGACTAGCCATCTCCTTATGCAACCTGCCTGAAGAGTGCTTTTAGAAAAGATGGCAAGCGCTTAATATCTTGTTTGAGAAGTTCCCTTAAATATCCCTGGTGCATTTTCCATGCAGGAGATCAGCTGGCAGTCCTCCCCTCTGCCTCCCCTCTGCTCAAACGAGTTGCAAACTAGTTTGGGTGAGGAGGGCCATCGGGCCGCTCTTGGGAATGAACGGCAGCATTCATCACAGGCCTTATCCTGGAGGCATTCAGCTGCGAAAGGAACTTACCTGATTCAGTGTGTTCCCCCACTGAGTAAAAGGTGTGTTTAACGAGCCTATAGTCCACCGCCTTTGGTGCCTGTGCTTAATGGTAATGCTGCAATGGGAGAACGCCTGTAAGTCAACCCACAAGAATTCTTTCGGAGGCAAAGAATGCGTTTTCAGGGGCAAAGCAGCCCTAGAGTTAATTCAAATTCGAAAGTAAATTCCATTGACCTAGGTCTGAACAGGATGCAGAAGATTGCACAGGGAGGCGGCAAAGCCCATCAGCTGATTGGACATACAGCCTGTTGGAATTACTTCTGAATAAACAGAAGTTTACACTGCCAACCTTCGAATTTTTCATGTACTTTGGATTATTGACTCTAGTTTCCTTGTGGCTTTTGAGTCTTTGATGAATAACTCCTAATATTTTTGTGACTTCAGTTTGCACAGCACAAACATACTTCTTCACTAGTGCTAACAGTAATGATATCCCCACAGCGAATGGCTGGATGACTCTAGAAGGTGCTAGGAATCACTAGTGAGAAAATGGCCAGAGAGATAAGGGAAAGGGAGCAATTAATGGTCGAATGAAAAAGCAAGGTCCATAACATTTGGCCTTTATCCAATACCCAATTTGGGGTGGGGGAGGCTTTCTCCTTCCCCAATAAAATGGAATAAAAGAGCAATGGAAGGCATGTTGTTTCTATGTAATGACAAGGCTGCTCCCTTCTCCAGCCTAGTGGACTATTCTGACAGAACTGGATCTAGCAGGTTTCACAGGGGCAGCTGCTGTGTAGATCTACTGCAGTGAAGCCATCAAAGAATGTTGTGGCACATTAAAGGCTAACTCATTTATGATGATGTATGGTAAGATGATGTAAGCTTTCGTGGAGTACAGCCTGCTTTGTCAGAGGTCCAGAGCACAAGCCTTCATCCGCTTAGTGTGGAGCAGGAATGTATATACCCCCACCATTTGGGCGAGGGAGAGACAGTAAAGAGGTCAGAGGGAAGGGAAGTGTAGAAAGTGCAACAGAGTAACCCATGCAATAGCAATAGTCAAATAAAGAGGGAATCACCTAGAAGCTGCAGCAGCAATGCAAAGGAGGGCTGGCCTGGTGAATTATACTCCTCTTTGATAGGCAGGACAAAGAATGTTTTTGTGGCTGTAAGGACAACCCAAGGAATAGAAGCATCTTAGCTGTAGCCAGCAACCATAGATGGAGAAGACACATTCCACGTGGACCAGTGAGCATCTGGCAAAATCTTAGCTTGAGGTGCACCTCTGCTTTACAGCAAAGCCAAGGGCACTAATGGGGCTATTTTCCAGGAAATGGCTGAGTAAGGCATGTCCTTAAACTGGACCAATATATAATCATTTGGCCACCCACTGGCACTCACTACTGTCTGCCCAATGCTACAACTTAGTTCCTCCTAATCTGGTGCCCTTCCAACATGTATGGATTACAGCTCCCAAAGTTCCCTGCCAGTATGGTTGTTGGGTATATTACTGGGAACTCTGAGAGTTGTAGGTCTGGCAGGCACCAGGGTGGGAAAAACCTATAGGGGCTATTTCAAACAGGTGACTTCTTTTCATCTGGGCTCTTCAGAAAAGTTGGGTCTAGGGTCTGCCTTTGGTGGCCCAATCACAGAGGTGGAATCATTTGGGGTCTCTCAGTGGTAGAAATGGGAGAAAAAATCCAGGAAACAACAATCACAGTCTTAGCATATGGAGTTAGTAGCTCTATTAGGACTATTAATAATTTGAGTCCTGACTGTGATTTGACTCATTGTAAATCTGGTTCATTGGTTTTCTGGATATTTTATTCTTATAATCAAGACTAAAAGCATAAACCACAGCAGAGTTTATTTGAGAGCAGGTAATGAACATGAATTTGAGTAAACTCCGGGAGACAGTGGAGGACAGGAAGGCCTGGTGTGCGTCATGTGTCCATGAGGTCACGAAGAGTCCGACATGACTAAACGACTGAACAACAACAACTGGGAAGTTATCACACCATGTTCTAGCAAAAAGATTGTGGATTTCCAATTCTCAACAAGAAAGAACAGAATTTGCATTTGAAAATAATCATAAACAGGTCAGTTCCAGCCCATGGCCCCTCACAAATCTGTCAAGATTAGAGTCAAATCTCAGAACGATGTATATTATATTCTCCTCTCTTTTCCATTTTAAAAATAATTGCCTTGTTTTCCTAATTTAGCCCAACTTTAGTTTATATGGAAAATTAAAAAATAGCTGTATATCTCATTTCTAAAATTTAAATGCTAAAAGGGTAGGATAAAGAAGGAACAGGAGGGAAATATGAGGGGGAAAGGGACAAAACAGAAGTTCCATCAAATTAGTTTAGCTTGCCTGCCTTCCCCAGTGACTGCATCTATTAGCATTATAATCTCAAACACCATTTTTTTATGTAACACTATTGTTAGTAAATCAACTCCTCAGGTCCACAGAGACGTTGACCCCTGGCAATTCAGTGAAAGTGTAATTATCTCCCTGAATCTTGGACAGATTTAAGAGATTACATTGCAACTAAATCTATATCAATGCTAATTTTTTTTCCTAGACTCCAGGTGCCAGGCACTAGGAAATGGTGTGCCTGCCCAGCAGAACGATTTACAAAGAGGAAAGAGCTTGCTGTGGAGAAGGCCAAAAGAAATGGAACCCCCCATAAAATTATACCTATTTGGGGTGGGTTTTTTTTTTGGTTTTGTTTTTGTTTTGCTACAAAACCTGGTTCTTATAAGGCAAAGTTAAACAAAGCAGCTATGCTAAATTAGCGTTAAATAAAGGGGAGTTTAATGCTCGGCTACAGTCAACTGGTGTATATTTGATGGCTAATTGTCTATCAAAATTAAAGAGAAAAGAATAAATGATTCGTTATAAGAAGGTGTTAAAAGCTCCAACAAAGGGAGACATTTCACAAACATAATATATTTAGATGGTGAATTTGAGCCTTTTGGAAGTGGAAGCAAGAGTTTTATGGAGGAGGATGCATTTAAAATGTCAGGAGCCGGCTTTTTGATCGAAAGAGAAAATCAGCGCAGGAAAAGAATCTACCGAGAAACGCCACGTTCGTAATCTTTAATCTTTAATCATTGCGTCTGTCATAGAAGAGTAAAGAATGCTAAAGCCATGGAGAAAAGGCGGCTTCGGAAGTTCATACGCTCTTCAGGCAGAAGGCAGAAGTCCCCTTGGCGCGAACGGGAGCACCGCAAGCAGCACTGCTTGCCTCTGAGCGACCCGGTTCCTCGCAAAGCGCCCTGTACAAAAGTGCTTAGCGCTGGACCGCTGCGGCAGCGTCTGACGTCGGGGAAGATTCTTGGGACTAAGAATCCAGGCTCAGGAGGTTTCAAAATATGCAGGACGGGGGTGGGTGGGAAGGATGGGGAAGCAATTTGGGGGGATAAATCTGCTTTTTTTTTTAAAAGAAAAAGAAAAAGAGTTGTTCTCACTCTTTTCCTCCATTGGTGGTTCTTTCAATTCCCCCCGAAATAAAATAAAAGGAAAAAACCAATAGAGAAAAACACCTGTACCCATATCTGAAATCGTTTGGAAGGCAACGGAGCTATTTTTTTTTTTAAAAAAAATCCGGCTCAATCTAAGCACCCTGAGTGCTACTGAGTCTTTCTAGTATCTCCTACTTGAACCAAAGGAATTACTAGTGCTAAAGTTTAGCTGGACGCTCCTCAAGAAAATCAGAATTAATAATTAGAAAACTAAATAAACAAATCCTCCCTTCAACTTTATTAGGGAAGAAAGCCCAACAAAAACACAACTATGGGGCGGCGGCGGGGGGCGGGATGTTCTCCAAAGTGTCAACCCAACGGCCGTCGATGAATTTGACACTTCTTTTTTTCGATCTGCATTTTCAAAAAGAGTCTGGCTGAATGCTTTCGTTGGAGTAAATGTAAGCGAATCCATGTATGAAAAAAGCCTCCAGACTAAATCATGTAGCAAGAAGGACAAACCGTCTGGAAAATGGACTTATGGAGCAGCAAGAATATACTCCCCCCCCCCCCCCCGGAAATGTCTTTGACAATTTGTGTCCTGCAGAAACTATCTTGAAGATAATCGAAATTATTACAATTCATTTCTGCATTACGTTGAATACGAACACTCAAATAATGAAATCTTAGTAACACAGCCCAAAGTTAATTTATATCAGGGCATTGTTCTAGCTCTTCTTTTATGCCAAGCTTTCCCTAGAAATTTTGTGCTAATATTCAGTTGTGTAAGTCATTGCATTATTCATATGGGGCGGTGGGGGGGGGGAGGGGAGGGGAGGGGAGAGGCATATTTTCTCCTGATTTTCTTTCCCAGTAAATGGCATTCTCTGAAACTTCGA
>JALMGJ010000001.1:179555366-179792866 GCA_023362775.1 Charina bottae
AAGGCTCCCGAGGGCGGGAGGAGGAAGAATCAATCGCCCTCCTCCAGCGCCGGCCATTTGGGGGCGGGATCCAATCGCGTGGAAGGGGCGGGGGTGAGTTCAGCTGCAGAAGAGCCACACTCAAGGGGCCAAAGAGCCGCATCTGGCTCGCGAGCCGCCATTTCCGACCCTTGGCCTATACCATATGAGTTCTGAACATAGGTCAGATAGTGCAGCGTACTCTGCCTCTGCAGTAGATACGGCAACAGAACTCTGTTTCCGAGACCTCCACCCCACCAAGGTGCCACCAAACATAATTATCAATCCTGACATTCATTTCCTATCATGTACATCATTACCCCAATCACTATCTACATAGCATTTCAATTCCAATGGTTTACAAGGTTTTATTAATAAACATTTATTAATAGTCCCTTTAAGATATCTAAACACACGTTTAATACCTTTCCAATGCCTCTGGGTAGGTTGCACAACATACCTACTCAGTACATTCACCACATTCCCGATATCGGGACGCGACCATTGTGCTATGTACAATAAACTTCCAATTATTGATTGATAGTGTTCTTGATTACATGATGTTTGGTCATCGTCTCCAGTCTCTGTCTTAACAAAATCAGTTGTCATCGGGGTAGGAACCTCCTTGCAATGTTCCATATCGTTGTCTCTCAGCAGCTGTTCAATTTTCTTCCGCTGCTCTAGAACATAACCCCCATCAACCTTCTGAATACCTACGCCTAGGTAATTTCTAATCTCTCCCAGATCTTTAACATCAAATTGTTGCTTGTGTTGTTCAGTAAATTCATTGATCTTTAGCTATAAAACACAAATCGTCTACAAAGATCAAAAGCAACACCTGTTCATCATTACATTGCTTTATGTGCAGACATAGGTCAGCCTTGCTACACTTAAACCCCATTCTTTGCAATGCTTCATCTAATCGCAGATTCCAGCAATGCGCCGATTGCCTGAGTCCATACAATGCTTTCTGCAACTTGTACACTCTACCTGCCTGATTAGATTCATAACCTGGAGCTTCAGCCATATAAATTTCCTCCCTCAAATCAGCATGCAGATATGCTGTGGTGATATAATGGTTTACTATACAATTCCCAGCTGCTGCCATCGCTAAAGCAAACCTTAATGTCTCCCCTCTTAGCATTGGTGCAAATACCTCATCATAAGTCTGATTTTTAACCTGGGAAAACCCTTGTGCTACAAGCCTAGCCTTATACTGAATATCACCATTGACTAAGGTCTTTTTCTTATAAACCCACCTACAACCTACTGCCCTATGCCCCTCAGGCAGCCTGGTAGATTTAAACACCTTATGGGAGTTAATGGCATTCATTTCCACATCCATAGCAGCTTTCCACTTTTTCTGCTCTCGTGGTGGCAACTCCATTACCTCTGAATAACTACGAGGTTCATAATTAACAAAACACACTTTAACATCACCTGGTTTGTAACGCTGAAGTGGTATGCCCTTGTTAACTCTTTCAGATCTGCGCAATACAGTAGCATCCTGCTTCATTGGCACACTAGGAGTTAATTCCTCTTCATCCATAATCACATCTCTGGACTCTCGCCGCTCTGATAGCTCGAACTGTCCCTGACTAGGAAGAAAAACCTCACTCCCTCCGTGTAACTTCTGCCAATTGCTATGCTCACTGAAACTTCCTGATCGTGAAATAACAAGTCTTCTGCCATCAGTAAACCTATATCCCTTGGTTCCTGGCTCATACCCCACAAAAATCATTTTCTGTGCTTTAGCCTGCCCTTTCCTACATACTTCCTTATGCACATGAACCCAGGTTGTGCACCCAAACACCTTCAAATAAGCTAATGATGGCTTCTTGCCATACAAAATATAATATGGTGTTTGATTCACTGACATACTCCACAACCTGTTAATTAAATAATTAGCAGTCAGTATAGCTTCTCCCCAGTATCCTCTAGATAACCCTGAGTCAGCTAACAATAAATCCTTTACTGTTTGTAGTGCTAAATTTCTTCGTTCCGCCACGCCATTCTCAGCTGAACTATGCGGATTGGTTCTCCTGTGCGCAATGCCCCTCCTACTGAGGCATTGCTGAAAACTGCCATTCATAAACTCAGTACCCCGAGTCTGCAAACTACACACCTTTGTGTTATATCTACGTTCTACAAACTGCACCAAATTCCTGAACTTATCAAATGTCTGGCTTTTAGCTTTCAACAGATAACAGAACCCGAATCTAGTAAAATCGTCAACAATTACTAAGACATATTTAGTACCACCTAATGTGGCTGGTAATGGGCCAATTAGGTCAGCATGAACTAATTCAAAACATTTCTATGACTTTCTATCACTTAATTTGCTTACAGGATACACCTTAGACTTAGCAACCTTACATGCCGTGCAATCCAGATAAGCTTGGCACGGTTTCAAATCCATTCCAGAACTTGCTTCAGACATCTTTTCAACCACCTTGAAACTTGGATGCCCCAACCGTCTATGCCACAAATGTTCACATGAATCATGGTATGGTTTGTTGATCATTGCTACATCATGGGTTACATCACCATCTGTCTTGGGTTTCATCTCATACAGACTGTTCTGCAATGCACCCTTACCACAGACATGATTATTTTTCATAACAATGCATTCACCCTTCCCAAACCTTACATCATATCCCTGTTTATCTAACTGAGAAACACGATATTGTACTCTAGGTCTGGTACACATAGCATAGGTAATTCAATATTCAAACTAGGTACAAACACAAACCCTTTTCCAATAACAGATGCAAAAGTTCCATTTGCCAGGCTAACATGATTCCGTTCAGCCTGCGTAAACCTTTTAAACATCTTGTCATTGGCAATACTTTCGCTTGTTCCACTGTCCAGAAGCCACGTTTCCTTTAAATTCCTTCCAGTAGAATTTATCACCGACAGCTGGACAGTACTTCGTTGCTTGGCAATCCTCGGCTTGACTTTTGCCTTACTTTCAGCAACATTACAGTCCCGTTGGAAATGCAATTTAGAACTACAGCGAAAACATTTACGTTTAACAGCCAAAACTTTATCAGTAGTACAAGGAACACACTCCCCCACAAGCCTACTGCTCTGCTTTGGCTTATTTACGTTACAATCCTTTCTTCTCTGTTCCTCCTCCAGAAGTCTCCCAGTCAGATAATTTACGGTCAAATCCCTCTCAGATAAAGACCTGAAACTGGTAGCTAAATTATCCCATGTTTCATTAAGTGAACTGAGAATTACATAAACTTTATGCGCCTCTGTGAATTGCATTCCTCTTTGTGCCGATTCTAGGAACAGCCCAGTCATATATTGCAAATGTTCAAGAATATTATTACTGCTATCTAACCTAGCATGATACAATTTTCTTGTCAACATAACCTTGCATAACGGTGTGCTTCTAAGATAAACATTTCTTAAAGTTCCCAGCACTCACTAGCTAACTGAAATTCCCGTACATAACATAATTGGCTGTCCTCCAAGCATAAAATTATGCTTGCCAATGCTCTCTCATTCTGCAAAATAGCTTCCTTATCGTCCAACTCGTCCGGTGGCTCATGGACGGCTCCCCAAATACCTTCCCGGCGAAGAAACATTTCCATCTTGTACGCCCACGACAGATACTTGGAGCCATTCAGCCTTTCCAGAGGAAAACCACCTCCAATAGTAGACTGCATGTTCACTGTGCTCATCGCTCATCAGCCCCTCCTGGGCAGACACCGATGAATAAATAGCACAGACTTTATCAGAACGTCCTTCAGCTGCAAACAGGCCTAGGAAAAATACACGGCCAGGCACAGAACCTGCAAAAGCTTCAAATTCGCCCCAGATATCCACACGACTCCTGGATAGGCTTCCAACGTCCTCACAGCCGTGCCAGCATCCAACTGCACACGTTCCACTGCTGGGCCCATAACCTGTCAAAGCACGCAACGTGGGGCGGCCTGCTCCTTTTTCCAAGACACCAGTAAATAGACACTCAAGCAGAGATTAGATAAAATAGCCTATTTACTTTATATACACACGTAGTCCAAATACAGTCCAGTAACATCCAACTGCAGTTACAAATGATAACAGCAACAAACAGGAATACAGCAACGAGAAGAAAGAACACAAGAACTTCTCTTCCTTTATACAAATACTGACCTATCACGTTATAGGTCACTCTCATCATCTGCCACACCCAACTAAACTATAGCACCTGTAGTATGAGTCATTACTGCCACATCATACCTTCAACAATGGCTGCTAATTGGATGACTTGCAGAATATTTCACTTCTCACCTAGATAGATCAAGCCTCTCGAGTATAATTAATCTATCTGTAAATTCCTGGGTATATACAAACCCCAACAAATAACTTGTCAGTTGAAAACAGCATTTAGTATTTAGAGTTCTTAATATAATATGGCACTGGATTACAGTTTATTTCTTTGAGAACTTTTTGATTGGAAAAGTAATAATTAAGACTTGATTCTAGAAGTTCATTCTGATTATTCTTTTTTCCTTTTCTTTGTAGGCTCAGCAGATGGTTTGGGGAAAATAATACAGAGATTTCCCTTAAAGGATTTGGATGATACTCCTTTCCCACAGGGAATAGAGTTGGTAAGTTGATCAGTAGCATGCATTTATAAACTTTCAATTCTGCGTTTGTCCATCATACTTTACCATAAGGTTAGCTTAGCTGCAGCTGTAAATTTATATTGTGAACAAATCATTGCTTGACTATTAGAACTTAGTATGATGTGTGAATGTGGGATTCTGGGCTTCATTCGCCTACAAAAAGACAAGAACTAATATATTGGTAATCTAAAAACAAATCCTGATTTTATTAACTGGTTTCTTTCAGAAACCTACCTTTCCCTCTAGCAGATGAAGCAAGAGTCCTACATTCACTTAGTATGTTAAATTTGGTTAATCTAGCTTCTTAGCCACACTCACCTATGAGTGGAGCCAGAATGTATGTGTTGGCCCATCATTGGGTTGCCTTTGTCATGCAAACTGGCTTGATATCTCTCACATATTTGCATTTGTTTGTAGACCTCAGGATATTATGTAGTGATACTTACAATGTGAAAAAGGTGACTGTCTAGTTCTAGTGAAGACTTAAGATACAACAATTTAAATTTATTTATTTATTGAATTTATATAGCCTCCCATCTCACTATCATGACTCTTTCATAAATCCTTTCTTGATCAGTCATATCAGCTTTTCTAATTTCAGAATTGTGCTTTAGATTTCTTGACTCTTTAGGTATGACATTCCTATTCTTCAAATACAGTCTTCAACTTTAAGACTAGTCAGAGCTCTGAAAAGTGTCAGGGAAAGAAGGTTAATGATTCTATCTATCTATCTATCTATCTATCTATCTATCTATCTATCTATCTATCTATTCATTAACCTTCTTTCCCTGTCACTTTTCAGAGCTCTGACTAGTCTTAAAGTTGAAGACTATATTTGAAGAATAGGAATGTCATCTATCTTCTCTCTCTCTCTCTCTCTCTCTCCACCCACCCACCCACCCATCCATCCATCCATCCATCCATCTATCCCACCTTTATTATTTTTATAAATAACTCATTTCTTGGTGTGATTATCACATTCAACATAAGAATGTTTTTTAAAATGGAAAAACCCATGGCTTTACCTATATTACTCAGGTTGCTGGTATTCATTTTTGGAGAGGAGGAATACATAATATCACACATATGCCAAATTTCAAGAGGAGAGGAGTGCAGGCACAGAAACAAATTTTGATATTAATGTTTTCTTCTGAATTAGAAACTGTACAAGTAATAGACATTCTGTGAATTGAGAATTGCTGGTGTGTTTTTTTTTTTAGTAATGATAACATTTTTATTGCAGTGCACCATTTGATATATGCAGAAAGGTCTGGGCTACAGTATGATGATTTTGATTTAATTGTGTCCAAATATGCCAGAATTGATAAACTAGCTTTAAATCAGTGAGTTAGGATAATTGAAGGCAACTCATCTCAGTTTCCACCAAATATTCTAAGACCTTACTACTTAGAAGACTGTCAGGATATAATTCCCACCAGGCATGTATGGATTATACGTTATCTGCACTGTAAAGTATCAAGGCACGGTCAATCCAACTCAGTCAACCACTTCAGTTTGATAAGAGTAACATCTGTGTAGAAGCCAATTCCATGATAAAACTGCATACAATAGCTGCAATTTTAATAGTATTCTCACCGGATACTTACTCTAAAATATGCAGCATCTACATATGATATTTAAAATCCCATTTAAGGATCCTATATGCAGACATTGTGCATATTTAGATTGGCATCCAGGATAAGGCATATTTTAGTGTTACAGCAGCCATATGGCATAGAGGCCTTCTGGCACTCATGCATACAGTAAGGCACTGTAAACATAGTTCTTTGGTTCAGAGCCATAAAAGGAAATCCTTATCACTATACATTTGCACATGCAAGACTAACTGTGAGCTTCCTGTTCTTATAAACAAGATCATGATATTCTGACATAAATTGTGGATGGATGTGCATAATAACCCATTATTTTGGTATGTTTTTTAATATATCCATACATACTGTGAGAACATTTTTTTCTGTTTCTTGCAAAAGTCACATTGTCAGGAAAATACTTTTAGAGATGTGATTCAAAAATTTAGCATAATGAATTCTTGGCTAAGATGCAGTTGTATTATGGGAACAGAATACAGTAAGAGCAATCAGTTCTGCAGTTGTGTTATATACATACAAAATGGCTTCCCTTTAAATTATAGTTGTGTTTATGTCAATAAATAGGAACTTTCCAAAAAAAAATACCTCTACATTTTGTTGGCCTTTTGAAAATAGGTAATTACTTCACTGAATTTCTTGATGCTAGGGATGTTACATGTTACCAAATATACAGGATTTAAATATTTTGTTTTACATTTTTGATTTAGGTACATTTATATTTATTATTTTTATACTGTGGCATTCCATATAGTTTGTTGAAGACTGATAACAACAGTCCAATTCATAATAAAAATAATCTTATAAACAATGTAAACTCATTGTAATATGTCATATATAAAGTCAGTTACAAAGTTGATGATTATTAAAATCTATAAAACTGTCCACAGGTTTTGATAAAAGTGATGAACAGCATTTCTGTTGCTTCTCTTAAAACTGCTGCCTAGAATAGGGATTCCTATTTGTTATGCTTTTTTCTTTCTTCTGTCATGGAGGCTCAAGGTATTATACATGGGTATTGGGTGTGTCTCCATCCAGATCTTTTCCAGACCTAGGCCTCCTTCACTTCAATAAGTTGCTGCAATCATCTAACAATGATCCATAATCAAAAACTTCTTTTTTCTTTTATGGGGAGTGAGGGAATGATGACAATCCCTTCTTTGTATTTAGAAGAATGAAACAGTGCAATATAGATTTCTCTTTGTTCACAACTATTTGTAAAGATGCAAATACATTACTTCCTCCTTAAATTACAAGTGATATTGCATTTTTTGCCAAATAGATGATGGGACACTTCATCCTAGCGCCATACCGTCTGACCACTTTTTTTCAGGCTTAGGTTATTTCTTAATCTATGGAACATCTACTTGTCTCTGTAGTCCAGTGTTATAATTTTATTATCTGTTAATTACTTTTGGCAGTACTGAGTGGTTGCCAGAATTGGGTTGATTTTAGGAAATTTTCATCATCTTTGTGTTTTATAAACTTTCTCATAAAGAATGGCAGTAGAGAGCATAACAAGATTTTAGGTTGTAGGCTTTCCCTCCCTCTCTACCACTGAATAATAGAAATCTTCCCTTGATCTGTGTCAGAGAGTTATATTACGTGGATTGGTGGGATCTTCAAATTGATCTGAATGCTTAAGAAATTTTGGAGGCTATGAAGTATGTCAAGTAGCACATATACCTGTGGTTCAGTATCTCTCTTATAAAACTGAGGACATGGCTGTTATCTCTACAGACAAGACACTAATATCTTGAAAAATGGAAAAGGAATAAATTATTTGTGAGTTATTTGACCATTACAATATGGAATTTGAGACTTTTCTGCCTGGAACTATTTTTTCCTTCAAATAGGTCATCTGTTTTGAGGTGACCTATGGGTAGAAAGTCATAATAACAACAACAACAACAAGTAGAATTATAGATTGATTAGATCACTTTGTTTAATCTGATGGCCTGCATATGCTTTTTATTATTATATATCATTAATTATTAATTCAAAATCAAATAATGCAAGAAAATATGAACAAACTCAAATTTCCCCCCGCCTTACCTAATTCGGTAAGACAAACATTCATAGATGACCAAAGCTATTGCATCTATTACCCACTCATTCACATCAAAAGATGACTTAGTCTTCCAGCATGGTGAAAATTAATATTTTTGTTGTAACAAAGAACTTATATACAACATTTTGTTTGTCCAATCATACAGCTGAAATTTAAAATTCAAGAAAATATAAATTGACTTTATCTCATAAAGATACATTAAAATTAAAATAAAGGCACCCAGTTAAAAACAATCCCCAAACGTCGTATAATTTTGCATTATCAAAACATGTGTATTAAGGAAACTCTGCATTACATTTCCAGTGATTCTGGGAAAATTGGATTCTCAGCTAAAAATGTAGCTAGAGTTCACTGTGCCCTAAAACTAAACTTTAGCTGTGTCATTTTTAATCTCAAATCATATGTTTCTTCATTTCCACTAGTAGAATTCCATTCATTTTTCGAAATATGAATCAAACTAAACTTCATTTTTTGTAAGGTTCAGAAGAGGAAGCATGCCCATATATAAAAATCATATATGGAATATTGATTCTTTTCAAATCATGTGGATATTGGATTGCCCAAAAGGACAGTCTTGGTTTAGTGAAAGAGATTACAATTCAAAAACATTAGCTATTAGCATACCTGGCAATCATGTTTGTACACTAGCCTTGAATTCTTTGAAATGAATTTAGGAGAGTGAAATATTGGGAAGGCTGCATTATATCAGTTTCTGAAAAGATATGCAAAGCACAGATTTTTGCCATTCTTTTAAAAGGAAGTATAGGTCATTCTGTTCTATTGAGCTATCTTGAAAACTATTAATTTGTTTCATTGAAATGTATTCAGATATTTCTCTGTATTAATAATCTTGCTTTAAGCTATCAAATAAGATTGGTTAAACAATTTTAACAATAGTGGAGTACTGTATATAGGATCTTGATAAATACAGTTTGAAAGCTACATCTTATGATGACAACATTAGAGGGCAAAATTATATTTGAAAGTCATGATTACCTTTGTTCCAAAGCAGTTTCAACAAATATTTGCTACTATCATTTCTGAACTTTATCCCATAATTCCAAATGCAACTAAGTATGGAATTCATTCTGAAAGAGTATTATTCTTCTAGGTCTAATGTTTCAATTTTTTGTGGAGTATTTTTACATTACGAATCTTAATTTTCTATACTAAAACAAAATCTTCCTGAACAAAATGATTTCTGTTTCAAGTGAGATGTTAAGCCAAGTAATTTAAAAGACAAACTTCCAAAGTAAACAGTGTAATTTAAAGGTCATTAAATATTGCTATCAGTGTACTAAAGACAAAATTAGTCCAGTAAAAAAAAAAGTCAGTACATGGCAGTGGGACAGCAGGGGGGAGATGAATGGGGCAAAAACTATTCTTTCCAATTAAACATTTCAGTTTCTATTAACCCATTAAAATTAATCACTAGTTAAATCAACTATGTTGAAATTTATGTTTATTTCTTCTGCCACTTTGAATATCAGTTCTTAGCTTTTTCTTTTTCTTATATTCTTACTGTAGTCCACCTTGAAATGCTTTTGTGTCATCCCAGCTCTTGCTTGAATAGATTAACTGTTACCAAGCGAAGAGAATATTTGTAGCTCAGGGTTGAACTGTGGAGTCCTTGGTGCTCTCTGAGCCTTGTTGTTTTCTTGCAGACGTTTCATTGCCAGGCTAGGCAACATCTTCAGTGCAAAGATGATGGGTCCACTGCTTTTCATCCGCCTCTGTTCTTCTTTAGTGATTTGACCTTTCTTGGTTAGGTCATTGAGGATTCTTTTGACCTGGTTGTCCAGTTTCTGTATCGGATTGGTGTTTACTGGGGTGTATCATCCCACGCTTCTACGGACGCCCCAAAATACACAAGCCTGACATACCACTCCGTCCAATTGTATCATTACCAGGGACCCCCACATACAACATAGCTAAAGAACTTACAAGAAAACTTGGGCATCTCACAGAGGAGAGCGAATACTCTATCAACTCCCCACTACAGTGCCTCCAGAAAATCAAAGACTTAAAAATAGATGAAGATGAAATTATGCTGTCATTTGATGTCACGGCACTCTTTACATCCATAGCCCAAGCAGTAGCAATTGAATCCATGGCAGCAGTTCTACGTAACACACCTGACCTAACTAGATACACCAAGATCAAAATACCCAGAATCATGGACCTCATCAACCTCTGCCTCACCACCTACTTTCAGTTTGATGGACAAATATACCAACAAATCAAAGGAACACCTATGGGATCACCACTCTCAGGACTCATAGCAGAGATAGTAATGCAACGTCTAGAAAGGATAGCACTCCCACACATACAACCCCAAGTATGGATCCGGTATGTAGATGACACCTTCGTCATAATAAAAAAGGATCAACTGGAGGAAACACATGAAACCATCAACAACCTCTTCAAAGGAATAAAATTCACAAGGGAAGAAGAAAACAACAACACACTACCCTTCTTGGACATCCTCATCAGTAGAGGAAATGATGGCATTCTAGAAACACAAGTCTACCGGAAATCTACCCACACTAACCAAGTGCTCCACTACCTAAGCAATAACCCTACCTCCCACAAGAGGAGCTGTGTAAGAACACTATTCAGACGAGCACAAATGCACTGCAGCAACCCAGAACACCAGAAAAAGGAAACAGACCACTTATATAGCATCTTTCAACCTGTACGCAGAACACATCATGCGACATGCTGGGCTTGAGGAATCCAAGGCTGGAGTTAAAATCGCTGGAAGACACATTAACAATCTCAGATATGCAGATGATACCACTTTGATGGCTGAAAGCGAGGAGGAGTTGAGGAGCCTTATGACGAAGGTGAAAGAAGAAAGTGCAAAAGCTGGGTTGCAGTTAAACCTCAAAAAAACCAAGATTATGGCAACGAGCTTGATTGATGACTGGCAAATAGAGGGAGAAAAAGTGGAGGCAGTGACAGACTTTGTATTTCTAGGCGCAAAGATTACTGCAGACGCTGACTGCAGCCAGGAAATCAGAAGACGTCTACTTCTTGGGAGGAGAGCAATGGCAAATCTTGATAAAATAGTTAAGAGCAGAGACATCACACTGACAACAAAGGTCCGCATAGTTAAAGCAATGGTATTCCCTGTAGTAACCTATGGCTGCGAGAGCTGGACCATAAGGAAGGCTGAGCGAAGGAAGATCGATGCTTTTGAACTGTGGTGTTGGAGGAAAATTCTGAGAGTGCCTTGGACTGCAAGAAGATCAAACCAGTCCATACTCCAGGAAATCAAGCCAGACTGCTCACTTGAGGGAATGATATTAAAGGCAAAACTGAAGTACTTTGGCCACATAATGAGAAGACAGGATACCCTGGAGAAGAAGCTGATGCTAGGGAAAGTGGAAGGCAAAAGGAAGAGGGGCCGACCAAGGGCAAGATGGATGGATGGTATTCTGGAGGTGACGGACTCAACCATTGGGGAGCTGGGGATGGTGACGGCCGACAGAAAGCTCTGGCGTGGACTGGTCCATGAAGTCACGAAGAGTCGGAAACGACTGAACGAATAAACAACAAAATATAGCATCTTCCAGCAAAATGGATATCCATGCAACTTTATCAAAAAGTGCCTGACCACTCAACCCACCAGAGCAAAGCCAACAGAAGCTATGAAAAGGATTGCATTGCCATACATCAGAAACATCTCAGAAACTACTAATAGACTGTTACAACCACACAGCATCACCGTAGCACACAAACCAACCAAAACCCTTCAGAACATCGTAAGTAACCCAAAAGACCCAGTAGCCCAAGAAGAAAAAACAGGAGTTATCTACAACATACAGTGTAAGGACTATAACAGCCGCTATGTAGGACAGACTGGCAGAAGACTAGCAGAATGCATCCATGAACACCAACTAGCAGTCAGAAGACACGATGAAAACTCCTTAATCTCACAACACATGGACAGACTCAACCATAGTTTCAACTGGGAAACTGTGAGCATCTTAAACCAAGACACATCCAAAAATGCTAGGGAATTCCTGGAAGCTTGGCACTCAGACAAAGCAGCCATCAATAGACACATAGAGGTAAACAACATTTACATACCATTCATAAGAGACAATAGAAAAGCCAGAAGACCAGAACACCTCTTTGCCAGCAATCAACAACAAGATAGGCAAAGATTAACAGCAAGATTAGTAGCAGAGGAGCAATCAAACAACACAATAGACCCTAATCAAGGAACTATTAACTCAGTCAATCAACCAAGCAGCAAACAACAACCCAATCAAAGTAGTACCAAGGAGAGTACAACACCCCCACCAACACAGGCAGGACACGCCAGGGTATATAAACAGAGAACAAGTTCCACTCCCTTTTCGCACTGAAGATGTTGCCTAGCCTGGCAATGAAACGTCTGCAAGAAAACAAAAAGGCTCAGAGAGCACCAAGGACTCCATAGATTAACTGTGTTTATAATTGTAGTTTTTATGATACCTTTTCAAACTAAATTTTCCCACCACAGTTTCTAATGCTGCAGACCATTATTATCCTCTTCGTCCCTGAAAATAACTCTTGGTTATTCCTTCTCACTACTTTTTCTTTTTCTATCGATTGAATGTAAATCAGTATGTGGAGGTCTTATTTTTAAAAGAGTCTCTATTTAATTTTAACTAGACTTTAAATTTCCATTGTAAATTTTGCAGAAGTCACTATTAATACTCATAGTTTGAAAAGCTATATTTTAAAATAAATTGTCCTGAATTCATTGATACCTGTGTTAAAGCCAGTGTACCAAGCACTTCACCTGAAATGTCAAAAAGATGTGGATACGCACTGCTGTGATTGGGTTTCATTTCCATTTGTTTGTTTGGTTTTTGTCTAAATGGGATTAAAAGTATGTGTAGGTAATATATAAGACAAAAAGCATGCTTAAAGTTACTATTGCGTTGTTTGAAAATATGTATGCTAACTTTAAACTTTGCTACTGTGCATGTGCATTCATGTGGTGCATAATGAGTCACTAAGTCTCTTCTCTAATCATGTGTTCGTGGTTTTCAATTCAAGTGTGTACATGTACAAAAATGCATGTTTTCATGGCAAGTCAATTATGCTTCTAAGTGCATTTTCGTGAGTACTTCATAAAAAGCTTTTTTTCTTCCTTTCAAACTGAAACTTCAATTTTGGAGAAAAGCTTAATTTTTATTTTATTATTTTAAAATTATTTTTAATTTATTAATTTTTATTAATAAAATAAATTATAGTCCCAGTCAGTCATGGATATTTTAAATCGTTCATACTATAAATTATATCTGAGTTATTTATAAAAGATCTGCAGGTGTTCATTCCAAAGATATTTATATCTTTTTAATAGCTAATCTGAAGCTAATTTTAAGATTCAGAATAATTAATATAAAAAATTAAAATGACCATGGTACAGACTAGAAGCATTTCTTCAATTCTCTTCCACTAATACCCCCCCCATACTTTTTCAGTATTAACCATGGTTTAGCATTACCTCTTTACTGACATATATACAGTATGTGTGATTAGTTTTAACTAGGTAGAAGTTATTTGTAAACAACAATGAAAAATAATCATGGTGAGGATTAACTGTGGTGCAAAAATATCAGTTTATTGTGATTTTTAGAGATGTCTTTTGGATTCAGGTCATCCAAACAGATGAAACATATAGTTTTGGGATATGTCTAAATCAAAATGAATGTTCTTTAGACTGACACTAAATTTTAAAGTAATGCTGTTATTTCCTAGTTTGTCCAAAATTTGATTACATTCTCCCACAGCACCTTATATTCTGAAACATTGCAAGATGGGAAGAAGAGGAAGAGGTAGTTTTGTGACTGACAGTTCTAGTTTTTATTCACAGTGAATGTTTTTAGCAGGGCTCTCCGGTCATAATACTTTGGGTGTAAGAATATTGAAGTATTGTTGCACAGTTCAGCACTTTCTGTTGGTTTTCTGTTCCTGGAGCAAAGAAAGTAAATGTTTTTGTGATGTTTGTGGGACCTAAGACAGTGTAGCATTGGTGTTTGCTGGGAACATGCTGTATTTTAAAAGTCTTCTGCCCATCGTCCTCCTCTCTGTCATCCATCCAAAGCCTATTGCGCTTTTGATGACTTTTGAGCATTCACTATACGTACCTAGCCTTGCATCTCTTTTTCAATCTTATTTTTACTACTACTTTTAGCATTTTTATTCAAAATACCAAAAAGCCCTTGTATTTATGTAAAAGCACTTACCTTCTATAAGATCAGTTCTTCTATATCAGTTCTACCAAAGAGATCATTCATTCCTAATTGCAGCTGCATGTAATTATTGCAAGTAAGCCCCCAACTTAGCTTTTCTTGATAGGAAAATTAGATGGTAATATGTCAAATAATATTAAAATAAACTTTTCTGGAGGATAAATGTTGATTTGTTCATTCCTTGAAAGATGCATAAGTAGCTGAAATATTCTTAGATTTACCCAGTGGGAAATTTATGTTCAGACAAGCTTTTCCTTTTCTTCAGTCTTTTCATCTGTTCCATCACTAAGTAAAAACCACTGGATATTCACTGTGTGCATAGTGACAATAAAAAGTCCAGGCACCTCGAGTCCACATAGCATGATTATGATAGAAGCTACAGAGTTAACAGAGAAAAAGAGGCATCTTGCTTCAAAACATTGAGTCAACAGTTAGCAACTGGACCTAACAGGCAGTGTTTTAGACTTTTTTCCACTGCAAATGCCAGATTGATCTAGTTTTTAGTAACACCTCTTGAGTGTCTTTTAAAACTGCATGCCAGAAAAGCTTAGTTCACAATGAATGTTCTTGATTCTGGTCGTAGTCATATACTTGCAGAGACTTGCTGATGTTTTGAAGTTTCTAAGATGTTATGTTGATCCTTTTTTATGTCTGTTTTGTGACCTTCATATTAAATTTGACCTTATTTCCCTATTTAATAGTAGAATTGGAGCTTGTTTAAGAAAAGGGGGTAGTTCATACTTTTTCCATATTTAGTCATATTCTTGAGGAAAGGTACTCAAACAGCAGTGATTTTCTAGAGGGCCGGAGATAAAATGCTTTGTTATTTGTTCCATCTATGGTAAATGCATAATTCATCTTTAAAAGATGAAAGTTATCAGCCACTCCAAAGTCAGCATCAACATAGCTAAAATCCTTTTGTATGAGGTGATAAAATCTCAGAAATATAGTTTATTCTTTTGCCACTCTAATACATCTGTGTATCAGAATCCTTGTTTGTCTCCCTGCCCGATTGTGTTTATTTGCCTTGTTTATTAATCTTGTCCTTTCATCAAAGGGAATCAGGCATATGTAGCATCTTCACTCTCATTTTCTCTATGAGGCAGTATTGAGAAGAGCAGGTTAGACCAAGATACTGACTGTCTCATGAGTGTCTGCTGGAAACTTTCTGATTAGGCCAGGAGAAAAACTGTAATATGTGATGTAAGTCTAAATTCTGTGCATTGTATGTACAGCTATAATACTCCTACCAATTATTTTTGTCATGTATGCTTTGTTGCTTAGTGCCATATTCCATGATAAAAGATAGGACAGTAGCCATTGGGCAGTAAGTGGATACTTTGGCAGTTTTTTCACATGTGTGATAACTGCACATGATTTTTAAACAAAAACCAAAAATAAGTATCCTGTTTTTCTAGGACAGAATACTTGTTCTTATACTAAATCTTAGATGATTGATCAATAGTACAGGATCGTCTGATAGCTGCAGCTCTCCAGGATTTCAGACTGGAATGTGTTCCAGCTTTATCTGGGGTGGGCAGGGGTTAAACCTTGGATATCTGCATACAAAACTGAAACACCATTATACCAGCAATACTTACCATTTCTTCAGTTCTCCTTATGGACTTGATACCACTGTATTTCTTAAACTTACAAATATCTCTTCTCATATTAACAGCATTTGTTAGAACTGAACAGGCAACTCTTCATGGAGAGTGTGACTCTGCTTTACTACTGCTTTTTCATTTTCGTTGTTCTGAATCCTCCCTAGGCACTCACTTGATGCCATGAAATCTCCTGTAGAGGCCAGGAGGTGCTACATTGAGCACATTCTTGAGATATATATATATATATATATATATATATATATATATATATATATATATATATATTTATTTATTTATTTATTTATTAATTATTTCTAACTTATATCACCGCCCATCTCCCCCCACAAGGGAACTCTGGGCGGTTTACAATCAAGTCAGCAATTAAAAACATATAAAATACTTTATACAATTATTAAGAATATAAAAATATAAAATCCAAGAGGCTGTATGTGATGTTTGCGAACTAAACTTTACGGTGCGAGCCATCCCCAGGAAGAGGTATTACTCATCCCGTCCCAAGCGAGGTGGCATAGCCAGGTTTTCAGTTGCTTCCTGAAGGTCAGGAGTGTGGGGGCTAGCCTCACCTCAAGGGGCAGGATGTTCCAAAGGGCGGGTGCTACGGCAGAGAAGGCACACCTCCTGGATCCCGCTAGGTGAAATTCTTTTACTGATGGGATCCGTAGCATGCCCTCTCTGCATGACCGGGTGGGGCGGGTCGATGCTCTGGGGATGAGGCGGTCTCTAAGGTAGCCTGGTCCCATGCCATGTAGGGCTTTAAAGGTAACAACCAACACCTTGAATTGGACCCGGAAGCAAACTGGTAACCAGTGCAGCTCACGCAGCAGAGGTGTCACGATATGAAACCTGATGACCAGTTCCACAGGATGACCAAGTATTTCAGGTGCCTGATACTGATTCCTTGGTAGCAGCATCTGTCCTCATATTCCTGGTACTGCTGTGCAGAGTTAAAGAGTCATAGCAGGAACTATTTCACCTTCAGATAATTTTGACTGTATACAGCCCATGAAAAGGATTATGGTTTAGTCATCAGTCATCCTCAACCAAATTTTATCATTGCGAAAGTGTTATGAGGTGTAACTTCCCTGTGAGAGTATTGGGCACTATGGACTGTAAGAAAAGTGAATTTAACACAGTTGGAATGAAAATCTATTGTGCCAGAACATTGCCTATTTTTGTGACTATCAAGCTTGAATGACACATTATCAGTTTTCCCTTTCCAGTTACCTGATACTGACCATCTGGTAGCAAAGATATTCCATAGTTGGCAGTTTGTTACTGTGAAATCACCTTAGGATTCATGCAATAGGATTGAAAATGTATCTTTCCATATATGTTCACGTTAAAAACAGATGATGAAATTTCAAAACAGATTATCAAAATTTTTGTCTTATTAGATGGGGCTGCAGCAATCCTAGTTTGCTTTTCCTAAGTACTAATATGGAATAAAAGTCATACTTGTCTACTCAGCCATATTATGTACTAATAATCACTCTAAAAACAATATTCAAGGAAGGTAAAGATTCAACTTTACCGGAATTCCAGAGCTCGTTTTTTTTACCCTCATATAGCAAAATACCCCAGGTATATGGATTCTTTTTTACATGAAAAGCCTCTTCTCAGATCAGTCAGACTGTACTTTCTTGGATGTTGCTAAATTCTGCCATACAATTATTAAAACTAGGTGGGGAGCTGACTATGGGGAGTATAGTGTTTTTTAGACTCTTGCCATTTAGCTTTGGTTAGGGACAAAAACTTAGGTTTAAACAATACAGTGATTTTACTCTCGGTTTTTAGGTTATTCTTAGCTTAGTTTCTAGGTCCTTTTAGTTTAGTATTAACAATAGTGTGCTATACCCATACAAAGAAAGTAATAAAAAACATTTTCTGTATGGTGCTACTGTTAGATCGTTTCTGTTTTGCTTTGTTTTGTTTTGGTTCTTGTTTTTATGCTGGTCCTTGACCGAAATAAATAATTGATTGAACAAATCACAATCATGTGGTTCATTATTCAATACCCAACATAGAAGAAAATCATAGAATCAGGGAAAGTGATTTTTTTGACCCACCAATCCATCATGTTTTAGTAGTTATTCTGGGGGAGTGAATAAACTTGACCCTTTTTTATGACCTTTGGGTCAATCTCGGCAAAGATTAATGGATTCTTACTGCTACTTGAGATGGCTATACAATCGAGTTTCTAGAGTCTTACCTAATTATCATTTCCTGGAGCTTTTAGAGGAAATAAAATCACTCCTCAATTAGGAAGCTCTAGAGCCAGAACTATCTACCCAGTGCAACGGAGACTTTTCTTCCTGACATTTTACTATGCTGAAGAGCAGAGGACTTTACCCAATGTTAGATTTTCACAACCTCAATAATTTTATCTACGTCTATAATGACTTTTGCTGCCATCCTCATCTGCCTAATTGAGGGGGTAAGTTTGCCCTGATAGAATTTCAGGTAATGCTTGCCTTCCCATTTTTACCCAGACTTCTCATTACAAATTCCCTTCATTCACTAATGGAAATCAGCATTTCTAGCTTTAAATTATGCACCTGGTTTGTCTGTGATCTTGCAAGCATTTCAAAATGTATGGCTCTGGTAGTAGCTCATCTCCGACCCTACAATATCCATTTTTTCGTTTTGGCCGTATAATGTCAGAATTAAAAAAAAGTGTTTAATGGGAACATGAAATGACTAAATACCAGCTAAGTTTTTCTTCTTCTCAACATGGCAATTTTATGTCATTTCTGATAGAAGCATACAATTCACTGAATTTTTAAAAAACACATTTTCAACTATTGGATGTTAAATTCCACCTGTCCTCCATCCTTTCTCTACATAACATAGAGAAATATATTTGATTTTTATTTGGTAATGGTTAATTTTTATGACCCTATAAAGAATAATCCAGATTTTATAATCCAGTTAGTTTTATTTTCAAAATGCAATATGATTTCATAATTTATTTGTGGTGATCTGAAGTTTAGGACTAGAAGGATGACTGAAGCAATTCTTTCCAGTAGGAAAACAAACTGCCCACACATTCTGCATAGCTTTACCATTGGAAAAATATATTTGTTGATATTCTTTATTATTATTGCTGTTTTTGCAATTTGGTTTATGCCAATATTGAACTGGAAATAAAGTTGCTGAACTCAGTCAAAGTTGTATGAACATAGAGATGTAGAGTTGCTTTGTCACTACAGAAACAGTATACAAACAGGCTGTTTAAAATACTGCTGCTTCTGCTCCACTGAGTACTTGAAAATCTGTTATCCCCTCAAAGTTTGTACACCAGGCATGGCACTAAAGCAGGAAGCTTCAGAGGGTTTGAGGCACAGCCTCTTACTTGTATAAGAGAAAATCCTTTAGTTGCTTTAGGCTAAGCATTGAAGCCCTACTGGATTCTAAAAAGCATAGGTGTGCAAACTCAGAGGCATGCCTTGAAGAAACAGGATTCCTTGAGATTTTGTACTAGGCACTTGAGACTTGAGTATAAGCCTTCAATTCTATCCTCTCTGCACTGAAAGCCATATTTCATTTTTGTTCTTGTGATATCCTAATTCTTATGCCTGTATCCTAATTCTTTGTGCCTGAATTTTTCACATTTACTTTTGGATGCTCCAGTATTCTGTTTTCTATGTAATACTTTGATTTTGGTTTAATCCTAGAACTGAACTAACTTTGGAATCTGCTCTAGCACCCTGACTTTGCATTTGTTTAATTATATCACAGTGTATGGACTTGGTCTGTATAACATATCCAGTTCCTTCTGACCATCAGTGACCTGATAAAAACAATATTTTAGTTAGAAGTTATAATGCCTGTAGAGAGACACTTCTTTCTTTCCTTTTCTGTCTGGAATTTGACAAATCTAATTCTTTTAAGACAAGAAAAGTAGGCATGAACAGTTCATGCTAAAAGATAGAAGAAACAAAGTAAGAGACAGCCACAATTGGAATTATGAAAACAAAAATCCCCTCTTTTGGAGGAGATGGGCGATGACGAAATTTGATAAATAAATCAAATAAAAATGAATGTAGAAAAAGATGTCAGAACAATAGGGAAAACAAATGAAATGACTGAAGTCTTACCAATTCTGAGTTTAAATTGTCTTCTACTTGATGTGTTGTAATGCAATGTCTCATTTAGTTTCAAAGAAAAGCACAGGTAAGTTTAAGAGGTCTTGTGAGACCATATTACAAATCATATTTAAATTCAGATAAATAGAGGGTAACATGGAATAATACTGATTAATGTTGCTGGAAGTCATAAATAGGGAGCGGGCTTATGATGAGTAGCAACAAATAATCACTGGTGAATGTATTACCTGCATATATCAGGGTAATGGTATTATAATTTATTATATAACATAATAAGAGAAAATTATCATAGGCAAGAATTGGGATTAATCATGAAATTCCATGGAGATTAATATTTTTTGAGGATGTGTTTTGGCAACATCCAAGAAATACTTTACCTTTCTTTGCATGCCACCATATTAGGAAAAAGGTATGTACTATGAAATTAGATTTCTTAAAAGAGTCTCTTTGAAGTGTTCATCTAGGTGACACATCAGCATCTTAATGATTCAATGTAGTTATTAACTATTGAGCCACATTATTATAAGATACACCCTGTTATGTTTCATGTTTTAAAATTTGCTGTGATTTCCTCAGGAAAAATGATAAAAGATGACATATTAATACTTTGGTCATAGAATTAATGCCCCTGGAAATAGTAATATTAGTTACACAATAGCTTCATTTTTTCAAGTTTGAGGACTTGAATTAGATTCATTGGAAGTTTCAGTAAAAGATACCCTTACTATTATACATTTTTAATCATAGAATTACCACAAAATTTCTGTAGTATTGGTAGCCTGATTCCTATTGTGACCTTGTTAGTCAGTTGTGCATTATACAGATAGTCCTCACTGACCAACTGCAATTGGGACTGGCAATTCTGTCATTAAGTGATGCGGTCGTAAAGTGAAAAATCACCTGACCGCACCCAACTTAACATAGTGGTTCATCAGTTCCGGTTGCGGTCATTAAGTGAATCACCTGTGGTTGTTAAGCATGACTACGATTTGCAACTTCCTGCCAGCTTCCCCATTGACTTTGCTTGTTGAAATCCTGCTGTGAAGGTTGCAAATGGCGATCACATGACCGTGGGATGCTGTGACTGTCATAAATGCGTGCTGGTTGCTAAGCACCTGAATTGCAATCTCGTGACCATGGGGATGCTGCGACGACTGCAGCTTCGAGGACCGGTCGTAAGACTCATTATTCAGCGCTGTTATAACTTCAAACGGTCACTGAACAAGTGGTTGATAAGCAAGGACTACCTGTAGATGGTACTGTCAAAAAAAGCCACTCTTGATTAAAAAAGTCCAAATGATTTTAGAGAGAGAACCTAAATTATTTTTTACTCTATGCATAAGACAAAAGATACCCATCACAAGAACTAAAGCATTGTTGCAATATGAGCTTTGTAATGTGCTTTAGCGGACTGTTACTTTGCCATATTCGGAACCATCTGAATTTTACTTTTGACTGAATTTGTACAGTCAAAATCAAACCAATGCAGAGCATGTTCATTCTAGCCTCACTAGCAACATGTTTAGCTTACTAATTATAATAGTGCCATCGTCGTTCAAATTTCATTAGATTTTGTCAGACAAAAAATTGCAGTACCTTTGAAAAAAAGGGAACGTATTTCAAATAAGTGTATCCTAAAAAAATCTGCATTGGTTTGTATGATACTTGGTATGCTTCATTCTCTCTCTCCCACTCTCCATAATGGTTAACTTTTCTATAATTTTTATCCCATTATGATTAATAAAAATTCTAACCATTTAGATTTTACTTTTCCTGTATTTGATAATGGAAGGAGGGTTGTCCCATTTCCCTGATTCTTGTTCTGATCTAGGGATCAAACTGGATTGGACTGTTCCTAGAGTGAATGAGGTTAAATGGAGCTCTGATTCAGCCCTTAATCCTTTTTTATTTAATTTTATCTACTTGTCAAAAAGTTATTGAAGGGTCTCATGCTAAGTGTACTTGAAACTTTATATCGGGTTATTTATTTATTTTTGTAATTTTTGTGGTGTTTCATCTGGCTGACTCTGAGAGATGTATGAAGTCAGAAAACAATCCACCACATACATGTGTAATAACAAGCATCCAAATAATTGCACACAATTCCTTCAATCCCCAGAGGCCTTTTAATCAGCCAGGTCTTAACAAGCTTCCGAAGTATGACCATAGAAGGAGTCAATCTTGTCTCTGGCAGTTTGTACCAGTGAGATGGGGCAAGAATCATGCCCATAGGGTAGCTTCATGAGTTTGCTTCATCAAGGACCACATCCACTTCATCAAGATCCACAAGCTCAAACTCATCCCAGGAAACATTACAAGACATCACCCATGCCATCTCATCACACTTTGCCTAAATGGCCTCCAACTCAAGAGAAGATAAGTGCCTTAACAGTGTCCTATTTTCTGTGCCATGCTTTGCTAATAAGGCCTGGGTCACTTTAAAAAGTGTCACTGGATGGCATTATGAGGATGTAGTAAGGGTGGAGAAGTATCAGTACTTTACTGTCCTCACCACCACAGTCTAGATTCAAATCTGAGCTTGTACCCATGTCTGGTCATCTTCATTTAGCATCATTCTAGGCGTCTGTTCTATTGCTTCATCTCCCAAAGCTCCTCAGTATGCCAAGGAACTCCCTGAGTTTGGCAAGAAGGGGATGACACTGGGGAGCATTCTGATTCTGCACCTTTGTTACTCTGTGTTCCAGAAATTAAGTGCCCAACTGAACTGCCCTCCAAATTGCTTACCAAGCACAATTTGAAAGCCCATAGGGTCCATTAATTGTCTGTGGTAGTCCATCCTAATTGGTCCTGCATGTGGAGTTAGTGGTTCTAGTCAGCCCCAAGGTTATGAGAAAGTGATTTTTCTACAAGGGACCAATGGAAATTACCCTCATTAACAATTTCATCTGTTCATCTACATTTTGTCTGCTCCAGAGTAAGAACCCAGATCTAATATGTGGCCTTCTGTATGTATTGTGCCCATGATGACACGTGATAAGCCCACGATTGTCATGGCAGCAGTGAATCCTGAGTTGCCTCTAATCTCACCCCCAACAAAGGTGGATTCAAATAGTCCAGCACAAGCAGTCTGAGTTAATCAGCCACCACTCTGGCAACGAGGACAAGCAGTTTGGGCAGAGATGGCACCATACAGCTGAGACAGTAATACAAGAGTAGCATCCTTAGCTTTTCCTTCAAATCCAACTGCTCCAACAAGGCCTCCCATTCAGTCACCTGCCAAACAGTGTTGTTTGCTTCTATCAGGTTATACCAGCAGACTCATACTAACTTCTCTTCCTATGCCTAAAGGTTGAGATTGATTCAACACCTACAATGAAGATGGGGATATTTCAGGAAGACTCCCTTATCTTCACCCATCTATGGATCAGGATAGTTTTTCTGTAGAGATCTGGCATTTAGCTTGAGTTCCAGGCTTTCTACTGTCTGGATCTTGAATTGAGATCAAGGGGCCAGAAGCAGAAACTGGCTGTAAATTTCCAAATTCTTTTCCTTGGTAGCAGCTCACTACCCATCTCCTGTCATTTCCCTCTGCCTGTCACTACTGTAATCCTTCTGTTCTTCTCATGCTCCCCTTGGCTTCCCCCCTTATCCACAGCTCTTCTAACTGATTCCTTCTACCTGGCTCTCATCAGACTAGGCATCAAGAATTGCTTCCATTCTCTTCAGGGAACAGCCTTTGTCCTTCATTCTCTCTTTTCCATCCAGAAAAACTTTCCATTCAGTCCTACCTCCACCATCCCTTTGACCTTCCACTTGTCATTCCAGCACCTCCAATTGAGTATAATCAGGCTGACCCTGTCCACTCATTGCTTTCCCCTGTATCATTGGCCATAGTCCTTCAGTCTTGTTTGTCCATCTCCTTGCCACAGGTCTTCATGTGGTTCCTTCCTCTCATACTCTTGGCCTCTTAGCTGAAAAATAATGATGGCCACTCTCTATTTTTGTCACAATTTTTGCTGATCCTCTTGCTGGCCTTCACTTTCCCATGCTTTGGCCTCTGATTGTTTTCTGAATGGTAGCAACTGTAGATTTACCTGTCCACAGCCACAGCTGCCACAGCCATCAACCCCACAATTTTTCGTCTCTTGGTGTTGTTCTGCCTGGCCACTTTTCCCCATTTCTGTCTTCTTCTAGGCACTTGAGCACCACAAGGTACAGCTTTCATCCAGGTGCATTTTCTTTCTCTGCTTTTGAGTTTCTCAGATCTTCTTCCCTTCTTTAGTTTCAGCTTCTTCTTCAGCCAATATATTCTTCCTGTTCATCAACATCATCATTTACTCATTCTTTCTAAACTAACTATCAAAATCTAAAGCTTGTCCAAATAAGTTAACTACAATGGGCAGTTCTCTTCCTGTGTTTAAACCCATCTATATACTCCAGCACCATCTTAATATGTATCTACCAAAAGCAAAAGAAACACTTTGAGAAAGATTGTTTAGATCTGTGCAAGCCTCAGCAAGTTAGGAATAGTATAAAAAGGTAAAGGTTCCCTCCGCACATTTGTGCAGTCGTGTCTGACTGTAGGGGCCGGTGCTCATCTCCGTTTGTTAGCCGAAGAGCCAGCGTTGTCCGAAGACGCTTCCACGGTCATGTGGCCGCATGACGCACGCGGAACGCTGTTACCTACCCACCGAAGTGGTACCTATTCATCTACTTGCATTTGCATGCTTTCGAATTGCTAGGTTGGCAAGAGCTGGAGCTAGTGTGGGAGATCACTCCACACGCAGGGCTAGGAATTCGAACCTCCGAACTTGCGATCTTCCGATCGACAAGCCTGGCGTCTTACCCGCTGAGCCACCACGCCCCTAGGAATAGTATACTTTCACCTATATTAATCAGCCAGAAAGATAATTATATGACCATAGGGATTCTTAAATATTTCTTCTTTGTAAATAACTGATCTGATCTGCACCCCTAACACACAAATTGAAATATAGTTATTTTTTAATAATTTGTACCTCTAGATTTTGTGAAGTTGAAATCTTACCATTTGACTTTGGGATTTAAAAAAATAAAAATGTGTATTTTCTGGGACAATATGTTCTGTTTATCTGTGATTTTACATGCAGCTTTAAGAAAATAATATTTATGCAGAAAACAATGGATTTATGGATGTTTGTGAAACTAACATGGACTGAAAATTCTTTGTTCTATAAGTGATTTTACATACTAAAATCACTTATAGAACAAAGAATTTTCAGTCCATGTTAGTTTCACAAACATCCATAAATCATAAATCCATAAATCATAAATAAAAACATCCATAAATCCATAAATCCATAAATTCTTATCCATAAATAAAAATCCATAAGTGATTTTACATACTAAACTCACTCGCTGGATCGTCACCTTGTTGTGGTGAGTGGGCTTGTGTGTTCCCAATGAACCCTGTGAGCGAAGCCGTCGGGAGTCACGTACTCCTGGCAGGGTCACCCATGGTGGTAAGGTCCAGGGGGAGGAACCAGACAAAGAACGATCCAAGAAAGTCCTCAATGGCAGAACAGGCGGAAGATAACAAGGTGTATTGTTACAACGGCTGCAAAGGCGGATGAAGGCTGCAGCAGACAAAAGGTCACCAATCGTCATGGTATCCATGCCATTGGATTAGAGCCTTTTTTTGTGAAGGTTGTGTGCTGATCGTTGTGCACCGATCTCCACACATAAAACAAATTCACGCACAGGCGTCTTCCAACCACACCAAACCCAAAACAACCAAAAGTCCCATGGCGACTGACGAATGGCAACGGGGGCAGGACTGTGAAATCCGGAAGCTCCTAGTCATGGATCAGCACATGGGCGGTGGATACGGATTCAGTCACCCTGACTCAAGGATCGAGACAGTTGAGTAGTTCGGCAGCTGTATCCACGACTGAGCAGCCCTATTTAGGATCCACTCTGCTCACCCCATATGGGGAGGGGGCTAGAAAAGGTGCCCTAAACATAGTCTGCCTCATTTTCTCCCTGACTGGATTACCGCGACCAGTGGGGTCACCATATAGCGGTCGTAAAAAACACATGAATTTTGGAACATGGAATATACGGACACTGCAAGACAATATGGATAGTGAACGACCTGAACGTAGGACTGCCATTATTGCAAGGGAGCTGAGACGTTTTAATATTGATATAGCAGCACTCCAAGAAACTCGAAGAGCAGGAGAAGGACAGTTGAAGGAAGAAAAAGGAGATTATACCTTCTTTTGGAAAGGACTGCCTGAACAAGAACGACGAATACATGGGGTAGGCTTTGCTATCAAAAACGACCTTGTGAAGCTATTGTCAGAAGTTCCCACTGGGATTAACGAACGACTCTCAACTCTCCGAATAAAACTTGCCAAAAACCAACAGGCAACTATCCTAAGTGCTAAAACATCCTAAGTGCACCAACACTAGATGCAGATGAGGATATCAAGGAAAATTTTTATACCCAGCTGGACACCATCTCATCAGAGATACCAAAGGAGGATAAAATTATCCTCCTGGGCGATTTCAATGCAAGAGTTGGGCGTGATTTTGATTTGTGGCCAGGGATCATTGGGAAAGGAGTTGACAACAGCAACACGAATGGAATCTTACTTCTGACTAAATGTGCAGAGCATAACCTTGTCATTACTAACACACTCTTTCACCAGAAAAATAAATTTAAAACATCATGGAAGCACCCACGGTCGAAGCACTGGCATCTTTTAGATTATGTAATTGTCCGTGCTAGAGATCGCCGTGATGTACTTCTCACCAGAGCCATGACGATCGCCGATGACTGCTGGACAGACCATAGATTAATTCGATCCACGATGGCCATAAAGATTTGTCTCTCATCGTAGGCTCCAAGGAAGAAAACCAAGGCGTAAAATGAATACACTGGCCCTTCAAGATCCTATTAAACGAGCTTGCTTTCAATCAACTCTCAAGGAACATCTGCCTATGGAACTTCCTGAAAATGTTGAGGAACACTGGATTAAATTGAAGACTTCTATTATTTCAGCCTGTGAACAAACTATCGGATACCAGACTAAGAGACATCAGGACTGGTTTGATGAGAACGATAGTGAGATTGAACATATTATTGACAAGAAAAGGAAAGCCTTCCGGATATGGCAAAAAGATATTAACTGTGCCGTTAAGAAAAAAATCTACGCCAGTGCAAAGGCAGAAGTCCAAAGAAGAACTAGAGAACTTAAGAACATATGGTGGATAAAAAAAGCCCAAGAAACCCAACATTTTGCAGATGCTCATGATGCACGGGGCTTTTTTAATGCCATAAAGGCCATCTATGGACCAACAAACCATGGTACAAATCCCTTACGCTCAGTAGATGGTGCTAAACTTCTAAAGGACAAAGAGTCTATTGCACTGCACTGGAAAGAGCATTACTACCATCTCCTTAATCGTCACTCTACTGTGGCTGATGAAGTCTTCTTGCAAATCCCGCAAAACAAATAAGAGATGAGCTTGCAGTACCCCCTAGTTTGGAGGAAGTCAGTAAAGCCACTAAACAAATGAAAAATAACAAAGCTAGTGGACCTGATGGGATTCCTGCTGAAGTCTTTAAAGAAGGCGGGCCTGAACTTACACAACAACTTCATAAGCTCATCGAAAAAATCTGGATGAGGGAGGAGATTCCAGCAGACTTTAGGGATGCCATAATTATCACTCTCTTTAAAAAGGGTGATAGAACAGACTGTGGAAACTATCGAGGCATCTCCCTTCTAGCCACAGCAGGCAAAATCCTGGCAAAGATCATCGCAAACCGTCTCCTATCTGTATCAGAAGACATCCTCCCTGAAACGCAAAATGGCTTCCGCCCTTCCAGGGGAACAGTGGATCTTCACTGCACGACAGCTTCAAGAAAAATGCAAGGAGCAAAACCGCCCTCTGTACATGGCGTTTATTGATCTGACTAAAGCTTTTGATACTGTAAATCGTACTGCTCTCTGGACCATCCTTCTGAAAATCGGATGCCCTGATAAATTTGTGAACATCTTGCGGTTACTCCATGACGACATGATGACAACAATCCTGAATAACAATGGCTCTCAAAGCGATCCATTTAAAGTGGAATCTGGCGTTAAACAGGGATGTGTTATTGCTCCAATCTTATTTGCTATCTTCATCGCTATGATTATGCACCTTGTTGAAGAGAAACTTCCTACTGGTGTAGAAATTATGTATCGAACAGTTGGAAAGCTTTTTAATCTTAGTAGGCTGAAAGCAAAAAATAAGGTAATTGCAACTTCTGTTATAGAACTTCAATATGCTGATGATAACGTAGTCTGTGCACACTCCGAGGAAGATCTTCAAACTATCCTAAACATCTTTGCAGAAGCATATGAAAAACTCGGCCTCTCGATTAACATTAAAAAAACCAAAGTGCTTTACCAGCAAGTTCAAACCAATCCCTCTGCAGCGCCATCAATCCAGCTTAAAGGTGTGTCACTAGAAAATGTCGACCACTTTTCTTATCTCGGCAGCCATCTATCTACAAAAGCCGACATCGACGCTGAAATTCAGCATCGCCTGAGCTCTGCGAGTGTAGCTTTCTCCCGAATGAAGCGTAGAGTGTTTGAGGATCGGGACATTCGCAGGGAGACCAAAATGCTTATTTACAAAGCCATTGTACTACCAACCCTTCTGTACGCCTGTGAAACATGGACCCTCTACAAACGCCACCTCCAACTTCTTGAAAGATTCCATCAACGCTGCCTCCGAAAAATTCTGCAAATGACTGGGAAGATAGGCGGACTAATGTTAGCGTATTAGAAGAAGCGAAAACCACCAGCATTGAAACAATGATCATCCAACATCAACTTCGCTGGACCGGTCATGTTGTTCGAATGCCTGACCATCGTCTTCCAAAGCAGCTACTTTACTCCCAACTTAAGAATGGAAAACGGAATATTGGTGGACAGCAAAAGAGATTCAAAGACACTCTCAAAGCTAATTTTAAAAAATGTAATATCAGCATTGAGAACTGGGAAGCCCTAACTCATGAGCATTTCAATTGGAGGTCATCCTTTATTAATGGCGCTATGGACTTTGAAGAAGCACGAGTACAGGGCGAAAAGGAGAAAAGAGCTAAAAGGAAGGCACGTCAGGCAAACCCTCATCATGACCGTCTCCCACCCGGAAACCTATGCCCTCATTGTGGGAGGTTTTGCGGATCCAGAATTGGCCTTTATAGCCACTTACGGATTCACCGTTAAAATTTTACCTTTGGAAGACAATCTTACTCGGCTACGAGTGATCGCCAATGATTTACATACTAAAGCTTTATATAAGCTGAAAGTTAGGTGGTATACTTTAAAAGGGATGAGCACTGACATCTTATGATTTGTACTTCTTGCATATCATTTAATTTATGATTAAAATGTGAGATTTGTCATTTTTGAGACAATTATGAACACTTAATGTACTGTTTTTATTAAGGAATTTGAACCTTTAGTAATGTTTTCTTACAGGATTTTAACCTTGAGGTACGTAACTATCTTTTAGGCTACACAATTTTCTGCATATATTTTTTCTAGTGGATATTATCTAATGTAAATATTTAGTGCATAACAAAATTATCCACATTCCCAGTGTGTATTATTTGGACTGGATCCAGACATGTCCCTCTTCTAAACAGGTTTCCCATTTTCTGAGGAAGCCAACATCCAGCAGAAGGTTCCCATTGTAGGAAGAAGAATGATTTTTATGAGGGCAAATTTTTGCTTGCAGTTTTACTTCCTACACTTCCTACATTTTCCCCAGTCCTCCTGAAACTTGCTGCTTCCTTCCTTCTCTCAGTGCCAGTTGTAGAGCAAATCCCTCAAGTGATTGAAATTCTCCCTCTCAGGAGTGAGAGACGTGGGAGGGAGTATTGGGTTGGGTGTAGAATATGAGAGCACTCATCCCCCTGAGTGAGAGACAGGGGGGGAGGGGTAGTGTATGGAGTGCCCCCCTATGGACTAGTGAGAGAAGTCGATGGGGGGGGCACAGAGAGTGAGTGTATAATTGTGGGAGTGGTGAGTGGGCCCAGCCATTGCCAAGAGCACGAGCTGGTGCACTGGTGGGGCCCATCATCACTTTAATTGATTGTTAGTAAGTCTGTTGGTTGGTTGAGTGATGGAGGGTTTACTGAGTTTATCCAGGAATCTCGGGAGTCCAGGAGTGGAGGCTAATGGACTTAGAGACTCTGGGGGTTATAGGGCAGGGCAGAACATTGAGGTGGTGATGGGTAGAGGATGTCATGGCGGGAGCCAGAGAGCAGGCCATCGTAGGGGAAGACGTCCCCGGTGTTTACTACCGGTGGCGTGTTCCGGCTCTCCATGCTCAACCCAAGGGCCTGGTCAGCAGACTCGTGGTTGCCTTGACTTTCGGCTGCTGCTTTGCAATGCCAGGTCAGTTAATAACAAAGCCCTCCTCATACATGATCTGATTATAGAGGAGGAGGCAGACCTGGTATGTATTACAGAAACCTGGCTGGGCCCGGAAGGGGGTGTTCCTCTGTCTGATATATGCCCAGTCGGGTTTCGGGTTTGGCACCAGCCAAGACTTCAGGGCAGGGGAGGAGGGGTGGCTGTTGTCATCCGGGAATCTCTAATGGCCGTCAGGGGCCCTGCTCCACAAGTGACCGGGTGTGAGACTTTGTTCTTTAAGTTGGGCTCTCGGGAACAGTTGGGAGTGTTGCTACTGTACCAGCCTCCCTGCTGTGTAGCAACCTCCCTGCCTGAGCTGCTGGAGGCCGTCTCGGGGTTGGCAGTTGAGCTCCCTAGGCTTATGGTTCTGGGGGACTTCAACTTACCTTCCCTGGGACGAACCTCAGAAGCGGCACGGGAGTTCATGACCACCATGGCGACCATGGGCCTGTTCCAGATCATCCAGGAACCAACTCGAGACAGTGGCCTCACCCCGGATCTAGTTTTCTTGTCAGAGCAGTGGCAATGTGACCTGAGGGGAGAGTTACATCTGTCCCCTTTGTCATGGTCAGATCACGCCCTGGTGACCTTGAGATTCTCCTATGCTGCCCCCCTCCGCAGGGAGGCTGGACCCATTAGATTGGTCCGCCCCCGGCGACTGATGGACCCGTTAGGGTTCCAGAGGGAGCTGGGGGTTATACCGGAAGATCTGCTGCACGGTCCAGCGGAGGCTCTGGCTGCTGCCTAGAATAGAGAGGCGGCTGTGGCCTTGGACAGGATCGCGCCTGTGTGGCCTCTCTTGTCCAGTCGAACCCGACACTCCCCCTGGTTTACGGAGGAGTTGAGGGTTTTGAAGAGGATTAAGAGACGCCTAGAGCGCCGCTGGAGGAAAACAAAGACTGAATCCGACCGAACACAATCTAGAGCCACTATTAAGGCCTACCTTGTGGAGGTAAGAGCGGCGAAACGTCAATATTTCTCCGCTCTTATTGCATCCGCAGAATGCCGCCCGACGGCCCTGTTTAAGTTTACCCAATCCCTTTTGGGGAAAGGGGAGTCGGAAATCCATCTGCAGGGCTGTGCTGAGGAATTTTCGGAGCATCTGCAGGATAAAATCGCTCGGATTCGCTCCAAGTTGGATGCCGAGCGTGAGTCAGAGTCTGGAGAGATACCCAGGAAACGTACTTACTTTGTTATCTGGGAACAGTTTGATCCTGTTGGACCTGAGGAAGTGGACAGAGTTCTCCGGACTGTGAATGCCACCACCTGTCAATTAGATCCATGCCCCTCCTGGCTGGTGAAAGCAGCTCGGGAGGGGACTTGTAGTTGGGTCCAAGCGATGGTGAATGCATCCTTGGGAGAGGGGGTGTTCCCGGCGGCTTTTAAGGAGGCGCTGGTTCGCCCCCTTCTCAAGAAGCCATCGCTGGACCCTACTATACTGGATAATTTTCGTCCAGTCTCCCACCTTCCCTTTTTGGGAAAGGTGGTTGAGAAGGTGGTGACGTTGCAGCTCCAGAGGATTCTGGATGAAACGGATTATCTGGACCCCTTTCAGTCAGGTTTCAGGCCGGGTTACGGGACAGAAACTGCATCGGTCGCGCTTATGGATGATCTCTGGCGGGAGCGAGATGGAGGCAGTGCATCCATTCTCGCTCTTCTTGACCTCTCAGCGGCATTCAATACCGTTGACCACGGTATCCTTCTGGAACGGCTTAGGGAGTTGGGGGTGGGCGGCGTGGTTTTACGCTGGTTCACCTCCTTCCTCCGAGGCCGGGCCCAGTCGGTGTTAATTGGGAGCGAGAGATCCAGTCCGCGGGCCCTTCTTTGTGGGGTCCCACAGGGCTTGGTACTCTCTCTGCTCCTTTTTAACATCTACATGAAACCGCTGGGAGAGATCATCCGACACCACGGGGTGAGGTATCATCAATATGCCGATGATACCCAGTTGTATATCTCCATCCCGGGTGAAGTAAGTGATGCAGTGACCGTCCTGTCCAAGTGCCTGGGGGCTGTAGGGGCCTGGATGGGGAAAAACAGGCTTCAGCTGAACCCTAGTAAGACGGAGTGGCTGTGGATTAATGACTCCTTGGCTTCTGGGATATTATCATCTTTAACTCTGGATGGGGTTGCACTACCCCAGACAGACCCGGTGCGTAACTTGGGAGTCCTCTTGGACTCACGACTCCTGCTTGAAGAGCAGGTGGCAGTCGTGGCCAGGAGGGCTTTTGCCCAACTTCGTGTTGTGCGCCAGTTGCGCCCCTTCCTGGAACAAGAGGCCCTTCGAACAGTCACTCATGCCCTGGTTATCTCCCACATAGACTACTGTAATGCGCTCCACATGGGGCTACCCTTGAAGAATATCCGGAAGCTACAACTGATCCAGAATGCAGCCGCGTGGACAGTTTTGGGTGTTCCAAGGAGGACACACGTAACACCTTTGCTACGCAAGCTGCACTGGGTTCCAGTTTGCTTCCGGGTACAATTCAAGGTGTTGGTTATCACCTTTAAAGCCCTACATGGCATGGTACCAGGATACCTAAGGGATGGTCTCATCCCCATCACTTCATCCCGTCCCACCCGGGCATGCAGAGAGGGCATGCTACGGACCCCATTGGTTAAGGAGTTCCACCTAGCAGGGTCTCGGAAGCGTGATTTCTCTGCTGTTGCCCCTGCCCTTTGGAATATTCTGCCCCCGGAGATCAGATGGTCCCCCTCACTCCTGGACTTCCGAAAAAGACTCAAAACCTGGTTTTGTCAGTATGCTTGGGGTCAGAAGGAGATTGGAGATACCTGGAGATGGCTAGCACCTTAGATTAGCTCTGAGGTGCCGTTTTTTACAAACTTAAGAATATTCTGCCATTGGATCTCATGTTATTCATTATTATGTATTTTATTTTATTTATAAATGTATATTAATGATTTTAATTCTGTTGTAAACCGCCCAGAGTCCCCCTTGGGGGAGTTGGGCGGTGATAAATCCAATCTGTCTGTCTGTCTGTCTGTCTGTCTGTCTGTCTGTCTGTCTGTCTGTCTGTCTATCTATCTATCTATCTATCTATCTATCTATCTATCTATCCAGTTTTTATTTATTTATTTATTTGTGGTAGTAGCCTTCGGTATGCCTGATGTTAAAATAGCCCTGATGTTATTGGTGGGGGATATAATTTGTTGTTTATTTGTTCAGTCGCTTTCGACTCTTCGTGACTTCATGGACCAGCCCACGCCAGAGCTTCCTGTCGGCCATCACCACCCCCAGCTCCCCCAAGGTTGAGTCCTTCACCTCCGGAATATCATCCATCCATCTTGCCCTTGGTCGGCCCCTCTTCCTTTTGCCTTCCACTTTCCCTAGCATCAGGTTCTTCTCCAGGGTATCCTGTCTTCTCATTATGTGGCCAAAGTACTTCAGTTTCGCCTTTAATATCATTCCCTCAAGTGAGCAGTCTAGCTTTATTTCCTGGAGTATGGACTGGTTTGATCTTCTTGCAGTGCAAGGCACTCTCAGAATTTTCCTCCAACACCACAGTTCAAAAGCATCTATCTTCCTTCGCTCAGCCTTCCTTATGTTCCAGCTCTCACAGCCATAGGTTACTACAGGGAATACCATTGCTTTAACTATGCGGACCTTTGTTGTCAGTGTGATGTCTCTGCTCTTAACTATTTTATCAAGATTTGCCATTGCTCTCCTCCCAAGAAGCAGATGTCTTCTGATTTCCTGGCTGCAGTCAGCGTCTGCAGTAATCTTTGCGCCTATAAATACAAAGTCTGTCACTGTCTCCACATTTTCTCCCTCTATTTGCCAGTTATCAATCAAGCTGGTTGCTATAATCTTGGTTTTTTTTAGATTTAACTGCAACCCAGCTTTTACACTTTCTTCTTTCACCTTCGTCATAAGGCTCCTCAGCTGCTCCTCGCTTTCAGCCATCAAAGTGGTATCATCTGCATATCTGAGATTGTTAATGTTTCTTCCAGCGATTTTAACTCCAGCCTTGGATTCATCAAGCCCAGCACGTTGCATGATGTGTTCTGCGTACAGGTTGAATAGGTAGGGTGAGAGTATACAACCCTGCCGTACTCCTTTCCCAATCTTAAACCAGTCCATTGTTCCATGGTCTGTCCTTACCGTTGCTACTTGGTCGTTATACAGATTCCTCAGGAGGCGGACAAGATGACTTGGTATCCCCATACCACCAAGAACTTGCCACAATTTGTTATGATCTACACAGTCAAAGGCTTTAGAATAGTCAATAAAACAGAAATAGATGTTTTTCTGAAACTCCCTGGCTTTCTCCATTATCCAGCGGATATTGGCAATTTGGTCTCTAGTTCCTCTGCCTTTTCTAAACGCAGCTTGTACATCTGGCAATTCTCACTCCATGAATTGCTGGAGTCTACCTTGCAAGATCTTAAGCATTACCTTACTGGCATGTGAAATAAGTGCCACTGTTTGATAGTTTGAACATTCTTTAGTGTTTCCTTTTTTTGGTATGAGGATATAAGTTGATTTTTTTCCAATCTGATGACCATTCTTGTGTTTTCCAAATTTGCTGACATATGGCATGCATCACCTTGACAGCATCATCTTGCAAGATTTTAAACAGTTCAGCTGGGATACCGTCGTCTCCTGCTGCCTTGTTATTAGCAATGCTTCTTAAGGCCCATTCAACTTCACTCTTCAGGATGTCTGGCTCTAACTCACTGACCACACCGTCAAAGCTATCCCCGACATTATTATCCTTCCTATACAGATCTTCCATATATTCTTGCCACTTTTTCTTGATCTCTTCTGCTTCTGTTAGGTCCTTGCCATCTTTGTTTTTGATCATACCCATTTTTGCCTAGAATTTACCTCTGATGTTTCTAATTTTCTGGAAGAGGTCTCTTGTCCTTCCTATTCTATTTGTCTGCAATCTCAACAGTTCTTAAAACTGTTGTTTCTGATTTTGGTAAAAAAATGGAATGCATATCTACTATAATATTTAATAATAGCAGGATAACTGGCAAGTAATGGGTACATTCTGGTTGCTATTTACAAAGAAATGGTACAAGGCTAGCTTCACCCAGAGAAAATGCCTCATCAAGCATTTAGAAGAACACTGTTTGTATTTATTTTTTCTCAAGAATAAAGTCCTAATTAATTGCATAACTTGCAGTGTGTGGGAAATGGAAAAACGTGTGCAACTGACTTCTACTACAATATGACTTCTCTCTCTATCAAACTTTTATTGCTAAAGCTATTATTGATTTGGTAAAGGGACATTGCTTTCTATTTCTCTGGGAAATAATCAGTGTTAGTTATGTCAGGAAAGAGATTCTTATATTTTAATGTTATGTCACTTGTAAATTGAAAATCAAAATATATCCTCTCTCACTCTCACTGATATATATTCTTGCTCTTGGAACTACTGAACTAAGGGCCTGTATCAACTATGGTCAGCAGAATTTATGTTGGTTTTGTGTTTTTCAGCTGACTGTAGCAGATGAGCTCAGTGATAAAATATTTGTAACAATATCTCCTCCCTATGGATTTTGGAGAATGTAGCACTTTTCTCTGGAATCATGTAACATAAGTTTAACATGACAAGGCAATCACGTGTTTTGTTTTGATTAGATACAGATAGTAGTTTTCAGCATTGCTTTCAGTAGGTTTTTAAAGATTGCTATTTTAAGTGATGGACTGATTTCAGTGAATGGAGATTTAGGATCATAAAGCAAGACAATTGTTCATCAAAGTATAATAGGATTTTTCTTTTGTCTACATTCCTTGTCTAATTATTTAAACATTATTATGATGTTGTACTGTTTGAAATGGAATGGGTTACACTTATAGAGAGAGACAGGTTTTTTAGAAAAAAAGTGGGGCGGTGCAGCTCTTTGGATTTAAAGGCAAAAGGAGATTCAGAGCTGTAACACCCATCTACAACTTCTTAAAAGAACTGTGCTTTTCTTGGGATCACGTGGCTGTTCTCTCCTGCTGCAGTGTAATCCCAGAAAAATGCAGGTGGTTTAAGGAACTGCAGATAGGTGTGTTCTACCCACAGAACCCATGTACTTCGAAGTTTCTTTTTGAAGTGAGGAATGTTAGAGAGTTAAGATAATCTGAACAAAGGAATCCTTAGTAGTTATAGAAGATTTGCTAAAAATTGAGATGGAGAGTTTAGGGAGAGCCATAGCAATTCGAAAGCATGCAAATGCAAGTAGATTAATAGGTACCACTTCGGTGGGTAGGTAACAGCATTCCGCGTGCGTCATGCTGGCCACATGACCGTGGAAGCGTCTTCGGACAACGCTGGCTCTTCGGCTAACAAACGGAGATGAGCACCGGCCCCTAGAGTCGGACATGACTGCACAAATGTGCGGGGGGAACCTTTACCTTTTTACAGTAGTAATAATAGTAATAGCAACAACTGTTACTAGTACATAGGGGAGAGAGCCGGATCCTAGGCCAAAAAAACTTCTGAAGTAATGCTCTTTTATCCTGTATAATCTGTGTAAGTGAAGTTACAATTGATTACTTATGAGGAACAAAAATAGAGTAGGTAGCATTACAGATATTTCCAAAGTAGGGGAGCTGACTTTTAAGTGTGCTTGACCCTTTTTAAATTTTTGCTATATTGCAGTCCCAGAAGTAACTTGCAATGTCCTGTTAAATTCTGTGAAGGATTCATGTTTTTAAAGGAAAATCTGATCTCAAATAAGGATGCAAGTCATTAATCAGTGTCTAAGGATAACTGTATTTAGCTTAATATTCTTTTGTGTTCCTGTCTTGTGCAGATGCAAACTCTTGATAGTCAGTGATGGAAAATAGTAGAAAGGCAAGATGGATTATTAATTAATAAACCAAAGCAGGAACTTTGGAGACTGTTTTTCTAACATTTTTGTAATGAAAGTTGCTATTTCATAGGATAAATAGCATTAGTGACATGTAAAATTGTACGTTACTAGCAAGATAACTGACCTGCCAACATTCCTCTCATATTCTCATGTTGGAAGGAATGTTTTATCTGCAGAATCATATCGCTTTCCCTGGTGAATGGAAAATCATCTTGTGTTAGCCAAGTCTTCACAAACTCTTAAATGCAGCCATAGCATATTCCATGGAGAGTAACAGAGTGTCTTAAAAACCAATCTGTAAAGCTTATTCATAATAAATTTGATAATTTTTAAGAGACTTCATATGATAAAGGAAATCCCACAGTTTTCTACAATTTCTATTTAAATCCAGTTAGATCAAGTGAGAAGATAGAGCCCAGCAAAATTCAAGAACGCATACCCAATCCTGACCCAAATAACTGTGGTAATTGTCCCCCATGTGTTGGTGTTGAACAGATCTGGTTCCAAACTGAGGGAAATGGCATTGCAGAATCAGTCAAGGGCACCCTTTGTTTGTTTGTTTGTTTGTTTGTTTATTTATTTATTCAATTTGTATAGCCACCCATCTCAGACCAGTGACTCTGGGCGGCTAACAATAATAAAAACAATCAAACAATTAAAACAATACAAAAATTAAATACAAATACAGCCAAGAGATCTTAAAAGCCATTGGTGATAGTACAACCATGAAACGGGGCCCTTCGCACACTCGGGGCCCTTCGCACACTCGGGGCCCCAGGCCTGGGCACAAAGCCAGGTCTTCAAGGCCTCCCGAAAAGCCAAAAGGGTCGGCCATCCTAATCTCAGGAGGAAGGATGTTCCAGAGGGCAGGCGCCACAGCAGAAAAGGCACGTCTCCTGGTTCCCGCCAGCCGACATTCCTTGGCTGACGGGACCTGGAACATGCCCATCCTGCTGGACCGGATTGGATGGGTAGAAACAACTGGGAAAAGACAGTCCCTAAGGTAACCTGTTCCCAAGCCATGAAGGGCTTTAAAAGTGACAACCCAGACCTTCCTCGGAGGGACTAATTCGGGGGGCTACCTTCAGGGCCGTTGTGAGGAATATGCTGAGCATCTGGCTGATAAAGTCGCTCGCATCCACTCTGCGTTGAATTCCAGCCTTGATGCAAGGCCAGTGGGGGCTATGGGGTCTGAGTTTTGCATGGGAGGAGTCCGAGCCCATTGAACCTGAGGAAGTGGACAGGGTTCTTTTAGCTGTTAGTTTGGCCACTTCTGTGTTAGATCCGTGCCCCTCCTGGCTGGTCAAGGCTGCCCGGGAGAGGACACGTGATTGGGTCTGGGTGGTGGTTAATTCCTCTTTGAGTGAGGGGGTGGTCCCGCCGGCTCTTAAGGAGGCAGTGGTGCACCCCCTCCTCAAGGGGCCATCACTCGACCCAACTAATCTGGATAGTTTTCGTCCAGTCTCCAACCTCCCCTTTTTAGGGAAGGTTGTTGAGAAAGTGGTTGCATGGCAGCTTCAAAGGGCTCTGGATGAAGCAGATTATCTGGACCCCTTTCAGTCAGAATTCAGGCCGGGATATGGGACTGAGACGGCATTGATCGTGCTCTTGGATGACCTCTGGCAGGAGTGGGATGGGGGCAGTGCTTCCATCCTTGCTCTTTCCCAGTACGATGCATGACTTCGCTGAAGATTGAATAGGTTTCAGTTTCTCTTCTATTCAGCTAATACCCAGGAAACCACTGAGAAGAAGGAGCAAGTGAAGTCTTCCTGGACTCACAAGGTTCAAGGAGCAGGTGGCAGCTGTGGCCAGAAGGGCCTTTGCTCAACTTTGTGTTTGTGTGTCAGTTGCAGCTGTTCCTAGACTGCAGTGCTCTGCTCATGGCTACTCATGCCTTGGTCACCTCCCAAATGGACTACTGCAATGCACTTTACATGGGGCTGCCTTGCAGAGCATTCAGAAGCTACAGCTGGTACAGAATGCAGCTGCCGGGACAGGTATGTGTGCTCCTCAGTTAGCGCATGTTACACCTCTGCATTGGTTGCCATTGTGCTTCTGGGTGCAAATCAAGGTGCTGGTAGTGAAAGCCTTTCATGGCATGGAGTCAGGAACTTCCTCTCTTCAATTACATCTACCCATTCCATTAGGTCCTGCAGGAAGGGTATGCTCCGGGTCCCTTCTGTTAGGGAATGCTATCTGGTGGAGCCCATCCAAAAAGAGAGTCTTTTCTGTTGTGCCCATCCTTGGGAACATCAATCCCCCCAGAGATTAGATTGATACTTACCCTGTTGGCCTTTCAAAAGGCCTTAAAGACATGGTTCTGTCACCAGGCCTGGGGATCAGAGTGTGTCTCTCTGAGCCCATGCAGTGTTTGTGCTGACTTGTATTGTGATTTTTACCTCGGCTGCATTTTTTTTAATGTGTATGTTATTGTTTTATTGTTTTGTAATGATTATAAAATATTTACTTCAATATTGGCTGAAAGGTTAAAGAAGATTTTACAGGACTTTATTCATGAAGATCAATGTGGGTTTTTACCCAAAAGGCAATTAAGAGACAATGTGAGAATAGTATTGGATACTATTGAATATTTACAACATCATAATGAAAAACAAGTGGCGCTGATCTTTTTAGACACAGAGAAAGCTTTTGACAATTTGAACTGCTCCTTCATGTTTTGGAGGACATGGACTTTGGGGAAAACTTTATCCAAGGAATTAAGTCAATGTATACACCTCAACAAGCACGTATTATTGTTAATGGTGATTTAACTAAACCATGTGAGATACAGAAGGGACAAGACAAGGATGTCCTTTGTCCCCTTTACTTTTTATTTTAGGCCTGGAAGTGCTAAATAAACTGCCATCTTCCATTAATGTTAGACTTATTTTTGCTGCTGCAGCTCATTTCCTAGTTGCTTGTTTTTTCAGTTCATCTGACTTCAGTGGTGGCAGACAAAAACTCTTCTTCATCATGCAGTAGATAAGAATCCAGAAGGCAGCATACTTCTGTTGTGTTGACAAATGTCCCATTCTGAGGCCATTTGAATCCTATTGAGAAAGTCAGGCATGGCAGGAAAATTCAGGGCAAGGGCTCTAAGTGAAGAGTGGTAAATTCAGTAGGCACTTCAAAGCCCTTGCCCTCAGTAAAGAAAGCAGTGGGAAACAGGACATTGGATAGCTCCATGTGAGTTCTGCTGTCTGAGTAGTAATAGAAGAGTATTGTCTCCAACACTCTGGAGCCAAATGAACATTTACTTAAGTAGCTACAATCTGTAGTAATCAGCTGGAGATTCTCCCTCTGAGGTTGTTGATTTTGATAGATCCTAACTGCAGGACTGAATAGCCTTTCCCTGAGAATTCTTCATACTTTTGCCTCATTCTGCAAAGTCCAAGACCTGAAAGTTGTAAAAGTGGCCTTCATTGATTTTAGAAATATTGTGGTGGTGGTGCGGTGGTGTGGTGGTGGTGTTCTTTTAAAGCCATAGGGTGAGCCAAGGAATCCAGTCATGGATTTAAAAGATTGATATATATATTGATAATGATATATGTCTCTGCCCTGAGTCTGTGTTAAGATAAAATTTCACATTACCTCTGGAAGAATTTGGGAGGAACTATTGTTGGAAGAAACACAGATACAGGCATTGTTATGTTTGTTTCTTTGTATCAAATCCCTTATATTGTTATATTTAATTTATTACAGATGGTCCTTGATTAATGACGGCAATTGGGACCAGAATTTCCATCCCTAAGCGATGCAGTCATAAAGTGTGACATCATGTGACCGCACTGCTTAGTGACGGCAGTTCTGGCACTTCTGGTTGCCGTCATTAAGTGCGACTCTCACCACTCATCTTGCTCTCCACCCCCTTCCTGGGACATCCGCAAAGTATTTAGGAAATGGGCCACCTACCACCCCATCCCTTTCTGCCACCGACCTGGCTATCTTGTTGAGATGCTGCAGTGAGCTAAGCCTCTATCAGCTGGAGGAGGAAGAGAGGAAGCTGCAGGAGGGCAGAACCCGGCTTATACATGCCTGCTGAGTGCTGGCCAAGGCACATCCAGAGCTAAACTGGCAGGGAATCGGAGGGAGGGAGCTAGAAGGGGAGGGACGGGGGCAGGAGCTAATTTCAGCTGTCTCAAGCCCAGGATCCAGGAGGCATTCTCTGCAAATCCCCTAGCCAGTAATATCACGTGGGGTTGGGGATGCAGCAGCAATGGAAGATGAAGACACAGAGCGAGCCTGCTGCTTTGCCACCCTGGCAATCTAGAAAGCCTTGGCCTGGGTTTCAGGAAGCCCAGTGCAGGGCATAAGGCTGGAAAGAGCCAGGTGGGGTTGGCAGTAGCCCAGGCTGTTGCAGCTTGTTTTGTTTGTACTTTGCCTCCAAGCTCTTTCGATGCAGGAAGAGAGGAAAGCCATGGCTCTGCTGCTACAAGGAAGGGGACACAGAGCAGCACATACTGCCCTGGGTGGTGGTGGTAAATAGACATGGTTAAGGAAGGAAGCCGGCTTGGCTGGGTGATGGTGAGGCGCAATTTGGGCTCAGCCGCTGGTAGCTGCTGGTCACGTGATGGCCATTTGTGACCTTCACTGCTGGCTTTTCCATTGACTTTGCTTGTGGGAAGCTGGCAGTGAAGGTTGCAAAAGGCCATCACATGACAGTGGGACAGTGCGATGTTGTAATTGTGAGCTGGGCACCAAGTGCCTGGATCATGATTACATGACCACAGGGATGCTGCAACGGCTGGAACTTCAAGGACTGGTCATAAGTACCACTTGTTCAGCGCCATCATAAGTTTAAACTGGTTAGTAAGCGAGGACCACCTATATGGTAAAGTTCCTCTTGAGCACTACATATCTGTGTTAAGGGAAAAAGTGAGCATTTACTAATTAAAAAAAACCCCAAGCATAAGGTATTATTTTCAGTTTAATGCATTTTAAATGTTTTGTCCCTTTTATATGGCAATTAGTTTAGGACGCACTTTGTCATAGAGATCTAAAATACGAAGTCACTTGAGTTGTTACCAGTTTAAAGATGTTTTAGTGTAATTATGTGAGATGTTGCGCTCAACCAGCCCCAGAACCCAGAAGCAAGATTCCCACTACCAAACCCAAGCTGACTCCTAAGAAGGCTACCAGTGGTGCATCTATCGGCACGGAGCTGGTGTCATCTGACAACAATATTCATCTTCCCCCAGGGGGTGCAACAACTCCAGTAGATGACTCTGCAGATGAAGATTTCCAGTTATCGGAAAACTGGAAACAGGTTCGGAAAGTAAACTTGGAAGGATGGAGACTTCTTATCTCGAAGCCACAATTTTTGTGTCATATATAAGCATGATGGTCTTATTATTTATCTTTTAAGCCATTCAGGGAATCACTTTCAATTGCAAAATAAGATAAAAAGGCATTAATTAAATAAAAAACAAGAATTTATGTGACTCATATTGGAAGTGCCTATTGAAAAAAGTACATATATTTATTGAATAAAACCACATTTGAGGTTTTTTTCTCTTTTGGTTTCCAATCCTCTCTTTGGTAGATTGAAATCACTTCATAGTATTGGCTGAACTGTAGGGCTTTTTGTCCCCAGGGAGTCTCAGGAAATTTTTGGAAAGTTGCTGGAAATGAACCAAGCAGTTGGAGGAATTTGTTTGACTTTTTATTCAAAATACATTAAAGCTTGTTTTTAATATTCTGGATTGTTCATTCCAAGTAAGTAACTGGCATGTTTTTCCCAAATGTCAACATCTATGCTATCTTAAGAACTCATGGGTTGTCTACTGGTTTTTTAGTTGTTGTTGTTATAAAACATCTGTATACCAGGAATCTAGAGATGAAGTTCAAGCATAATGTTTTTATTTATTTATTTATTTATTTACTTACTTACTTACTTACTTACTTACTTACTTACTTACTATAGCTGCCCATCTGAGCAAGTGTGACTCTGGGCGGCTTACAACAATAAAACCATAAAACAGTTAAAACAATTACCATTAAAACAATTAAAATACAAAATAAATATACGTGGCTGCCAGGTAAGCAATGTAAAGATGTTAACATAGCCAAGAAACGGGACCAATCCCACGCTCGGGGCCCCAGGCCTGGGCACATAACCAGGTCTTCATGGCCTTACAAAAGGCCAACAGGGTCAGGGACATCCTGATCTCTGAAGGGAGGATATTCCAGAGGGCAGGGGCTACGGCAGAGAAGGCGCGCCTTCTAGTCCCTGCCAACCGACTTTCCTTGGCTGATGGGACCTGTAGGATACCCAATCTACCAGATCAAATTGGACGGGTAGAAACAACTGGGAGAAGACGGTCCCTTAGGTAACCCGGTCCCAAGCCATGAAGGGCTTTAAAGGTGACAACCAGCACCTTGAATTGCACTCAGAAGCACACTGGCAACCAATGCAGCTCATGTAGCAGCGGTGTTACGTGTCTCGAATATCCAACTCCATTTACTACCCATGCAGCCACATTCTGCACCAGTTGAAGCTTCGGAATGCTCTTCAAGGGCAGCCCCATGTAGAGTGCATTGCAGTAATCGAGACAGGAGGTCCCGAGGGCATAAATGACTGTGAGCAAGGCCTCTTGGTTCAGGAATGGGCACAGCTGGCACACAACCCGAAGGTGTGCAAAGGCCCTCCTAGCCACAGCTGCCACCTGCTCTTCCAGCAGGAGCTGTGAGTCTATGAGGACCCCCAGATTGCTCACGGGGTCTGTCTGGGGCAGTGCAACCCCATCCAGGACCAACGATGGAAAAACCCTGTCACCGGAAGGCCCACAAACCCAAAGCCACTCATTCTTGCTTGGCTTGAGTTGAAGCCCATTGCACCCCATCCAGGCCCTTACAGCGTCCAGGCACTGGGACAGGACATCCACGGCATCACTCAGGCGGCCTGGGGTGGAGATATAAAGCTGGGTATCATCAGCATATTGATGATACCTCACCTCAAACCGTCGGATCACCTCTCCCAATGGCCTCATGTAGATGTTAAATAAGAGAGGGGAGAGAACTGTGCCCTGAGGTACCCCACAAAGTAGCGGGCGTGGGCGGGACCTCTCCCCCCCATCAACACCAACTGGAACCAACCCCGGAGGAAGGAGGAGAACCAGCACAACACTGTGCCACCCACCCCCAACTCCTGAAGCCGGTCCAGAAGGATACCATGATTGATGGTATCGAAGGCCGCTGAGAGGTCAAGAAGAGCGAGAATGGTCTCACTGCCCCCATCCCGCTCCTGCCAGAGGTCATCTAAGAGTGCGATCAATGCCATCTCAGTCTCGTAACCCGGCCTGAACCCTGACTGAAAAGGGTCCAGATAATCTGCTTCCTCCAGGGTCCTCTGCAGCTGCCACGCTACCACTCTCTCCACAACCTTCCCTTAAACGGGGAGGTTGGAGTCTGGACGAAAACTATCCAGGCTGGTTGGGTTGAGTGATGGCCCCTTGAGAGGGTGCACCACCACCTCCTTAAGAGCCGGCGGGACCACCCCTTCCCTCAAAGAAGAATTCACTACCACCTAGACCCAATCACGTGCCTCCTCCTGGGCAGACTTGACCAACCAGGAGGGGCACGGATCTAATACAGAAGTGGCCAAGCTAGCAGCTGCAAGGGCCCTGTCCACTTCCTCAGGTGCAACCGGATTGAACTCCCCCCAGATAACTGTGCCAGACTTAGCCCCCATAGCCTTCACAGGCACTGCCTTAAAGCTAGAGTCCAACGTAGAGTGAATGTGAGTGACTTTATCTGCTAGATGCACAGCATATTCCTCACAGCGACCCAGTAGGTGAAACCCAGTATTACTCCCTCCAAGGAGAGACCGGGTCACCCGAAATAGGGTCGCTGGGCGACAATCTGCAGATGCAATAAGAGCAGAGAAATAACCATGTTTCACCGCCCTTACCGCCATGAGGTAGGTTCTAATAGCGGCTATAGCTCGTGTTCGATCGTCTTCACTCCCCGTCTTCCGCCAGCGACGCTCCAGGTGTCTCCTAGCCCTCTTAAGCTTCCTCAGCTCCTCCGTAAACCAAGAGGAGCCACGGGAACCTTGGGCATGGAGAGGCCGCTCAGGCGTGATCCGATCCAAAACCGTGGCTACTCTCTCATTCCACGCAGCCACCAAGGCCTCAGTAGGACCATGCAGTAGACTTCCTGGAACAACCCCAAGCTCCCTCTGAAACACAACTGGTTTCATCAGTCGCCTGGGGTGGGCCGATCTAATAGGCCCTGCCTCCCTGCGGAGGCGGGAGGTGACAGAGAATTGGAGGCACACCAGGAAGTGGTCTGACCATGACGGGAGAAACCAATACCTCCCCCAATTCCAGAACACTCTGCCACTGCTCTGACAGAAAAACCAGGTCAGACGAATGACCACTATTATGCGTCAGGTCCTGGATTACTTGGCACAAGCCTATGGCTGTCATGGTGGCCATGAACTCTCAAGCTACCTCCGACCCCTCCCCCTCCCCCTCCCCCAAGGAAGGCAGGTTGAAATCCCCCAGGACCATAAGCTTGGGGAACTCCACCGCCAGCCCGGCTACAGAGTCAAGGAGCTCAGGCAGGGAGGTTGCTACACAGCAGGGAGGCTGGTACAATAGCAACAGTCCCAACTGATCCCTAGTGCCCAACTTAACAAACAGGGTCTTGCACCCGGCAATCTGAGGAGCAGCGCCCCTGGATGCCTCCCAAGTATCTCAGATGACCACCGCCATCCCACCGCCCCTCCCCTGGGGTCTTGGCTGGTGCCACACCTGCAAACCAGCTGGGCACATTTCAGAGAGGGGAACTTCCCCCTCCTCTCCCAGCCAGGTGTCCATAATTTATTATTTTATTTTATTTTATTTTATTTTATTTTATTTTATTTTATTTTATTTTATTTTATTTTATTTTATTTTATTTTATTATTTTATTTTATTTTATTTTATTTTATTTTATTATTTTATTTTATTTTATTTTATTATTTTATTTTATTTTATTTTATTATTTATTATTTTATTTTTATTTTTATTTTTATTTTTATTTTTATTTTTATTTTTATTTTTATTTTATTTATTTTTATTTTATTATTTTATTTTATTTATTTTGATTTGTCACCGCCCATCTCCTCCTAACAGAGGGACTTTGGGTGGTAATACAAGCCAGGTCAGCTTTCTCATCCACAATCAAATCATGGATGAGGGTGGCCTTATTAGAAACTGACCTGGCATTCAGTAGCAGCAGCCGACAGCCCAGGGCCTTGAAAGTCTGCCAACCGGGGCCCGGGAGTGAGCTCGAGGAGCTGGAACGTGCCACAGGAACAATATACCTCTGGCCCGTTCCTTGTAAAAGCCTTGTTCCTCGTCTCCTGCCATTTCTCCCTCTACCCGTCACTACTGGGATCTTACAGCCTGCCCTCATCCCTGCCCTCCCCTCACCCCTAATGTTGATCATAGTGTCTAAAAAAACCCTTAATTATTGTAGGATTTATAGCCTTGCTTCAGAACGAGGTATCCTTTTCAACTCTATTGTTAGGTGCGGCATGTTTTAAGAATTTATTTTGGGATGTTCAAAAGATCCAAAATTTAGAAATTTGATTATTTTGTTTTTGTTTTACTTTACAAGGATTCACTGAATGGAGAAGAATGGAAAGGTTTAGTGTGAACTTTTGTTTATGTCATACCCACATGTCTCCCTTTTCTTTAAATATTCTTGAAGTGCCATAATGTGACCCTACAATATAACAACTAGGCTAGGGCAAGTGCTTTGTGACTGGATCTCTAGTTCTGGAGAGTAGCCCAACCTGTCACGAAGAGTAGCCCATCTTGACTCATTTCTGAATCTGAAGTGTGTATAGGTAAAACCAAAGCTTGATTTTCCCATTATCTAGCATGAAAAAACATAAATATATTCAAAATGATCCTATTGAGAATTTAGCCTACTAGCAGCTTGCTGGCTGCAGGCTTAGACTTACAGAACACATCCTCACAAGTAAGACTTAGCTTACATTTTCCCATCAACTTCTGGTTAATGTTTTGGAATCTCCAAGAAATTTTTATTTATTTATTATTGTTTTTAAAATAATAACAGAAAAAGAAAAAACAAAACACCAAGATAATCATGATAGAAATACATACATTGTCAAAGAAGGAAAAAACACATAACAAGTGCTTTAAAAAAAGTGAGAAAAACAACAAAAAAGAAACAAAGTACTGTATAATATATCGTTGTAGCAATAAGCAATTTCAATTCTATATATGCTTAATTAATACAAATATTATGCGGAATCTCCAAGAAGTTTGAGAAATCAAGGTGATTGAGACAGAGGAACATTACTTCAGGAGCCTGCTTTTTCTGTAGAAATAGTCAATATATATAGCCAGGAATTTTGACTACATTTCCAATTTCTCATTGTTCTTTATTTCTCTATACAAGTTAGCGTATAGCATATAATCTCAATTTTAATTCATACCTTAGGTTATGTTCAGGAAGATATAAACATCTGTAATAATAATTTGAAAACATCCAATATATTTTCAGAGATTCTGGCAAAGAATGTTCCAATTTTAGCAGACTATTATCATCTTAAGGTTGGTCTGAAGTATCTGATTTTCTTTTGGATTTTTTTAAAATTAAGATGCCAGTTGTGTGTCGTTAACCTCAGCAGTTCTGCAATTTATCTTACTCAACACTAAATGTTTGCATTTAAAAATTTACAGTTAAACTTTTTTTTTGTATTTAATCTATTCTTTCTTTTTTAATAGTGTTTGATTTTGTTTTATACCCCGTGAGATTGGTTTATCTCCGAAAGGGGAAAAAGATGAAAACTTTAGTTATTATACCTCCACAATAGTATCATCAGTATGCTGATGACACCCAATTTTATCTTTCAACCCTGGGCTGGTCAAGTAAGTTTTTTGAGGTTCTGTCCCAGGCACTGGAGGCTATGCAGGTATGGATGGGAAGGAACTGTCTGCGACTTAATCCTACCAAGTGGCAGTGGGTATTTGGGCCACCCAGATCTGGGGATGTTCCACCTTTAACCTTGCTTGCAGAGCACTTCCCCATTCAAAAGTGGTGCGCAATTGGTGTCTTCCTGGACTCACCACTGAGTCAATGAGCAGGTGGAAGCTGTGGCCAGAAAGGCCTTTGCATTTGGTGTGCCAGCTGTGCCCTTGTAGATCAGAAAGTCTTTTAGTCACTCATGCCCTAGTCACCTTGCAACTTGATTACTGCAGTACGCTGTACTTAGGGCTGCCCTTGAAGACCACCTTGAAGCTTCAGCTTATCCAGAATGCAGCAGTGATGGGCATGGCTCAGTATGCCCATGTAACACCTCTATTCTGTGAACTGCACTGCAATTTGCTTCTGTGTGCAATTCAAGGTGCTGGTCATTACCTATAAAGCCTATAAATTCTTTTTCAATATCCAATAAGAGGACTGTTCTGCTAACACAGACAGTAAACTAAACAAATGTATAATGATCTGCACATCCTTGATTTCAATATTCTGTGTTCTCCATTGCAAATTGCCTTATTTTCTGCTCACAGAAGGAAGAGTGTAAGGCAGGGGTGGGGAACCTTTTTTCTGCCAAGGGCCATTTGGATATTTATAACTGGGGACCGGGGGGGCAGGGTTTCTGGGATTTCTGTGGACCGGGGTCGGAGTTTGCGGGCGGGAGCCAATCACAAGCACTGGGGGGTGGGGTTTGCGGGCGGGAGCCAATCGCGTGGAAGGGGCGGGGTTTGCGGGTGGGAGCCCCGCGGGCCTTATATGGCCCGCGGGCCTGACGTTGCCCACCCCTGGTGTTACGGGAGGTTAAAATGAGCATGGTTTAGACTCTTTCTGATGTGAAAGTCTTGCCACTGTGGTCAGACCTCTCTCTCTGTGCTATTACAGACTGGTCCTGCCTCTTTAGATAAATGAAAACTGCTTTGCTATCTTCTTTTCATGTTCATTTACTTAGTCATATTTCCTTCCACCATTGTGCATATTTCACTGCTCATGAATTGGCCACAGCAAGGTGTTACAGTGTGCAACCATCTGCCACTACCAAAGACAAATTAGGAAATATTGCTTAGTGATTTAATGGAGCATCTCCATTAGACCATCGTAATTCTTGACATACTGACTAGGGAATAAAGATGATTAAAGATCTTCTAAATTTTCAATTCTTCCCCTGTTCCAACAGGGAAATTGCCCCCCCCCCCCCATATAAACGGCCGTATAAATTACGGGCATTTGCTGATGATTTGGAGATAATCTTGGAAGATCCTTTGGAAGGGATAGAAATATTAATGGAAAAACTAAAGGATTTGGGGGCATTAGTTGGCTTTAAAATTAATAACCAAGAGATGAAGATGTTAACTGTCAGGGCCAGCCCAAGAACAATGGCCAAAATCCACCACATTAACAAAGAATATGAAAATGGAAAATCAAATGAAACTGATTGAAAAAACTGGTTTTAAGATTGAGAAAAAAGTAAAATACTTGGGTATTACTATGACTAATACGAATTGTATGTTATTTCAGAACAATTATGTTAAGACATGGAATGAAATTAAGGAGATATGTTAAGATGGGAGAAACAACAATTGTCACCGTTGGGGAGAATCTCTGTGATAAAATGAAAGTATTGCCTAGAATGATGTTTTTGTTTCAAACAATACCTATTTTGACAACCAGTGAAAGAGTGGGTGCTGCTGAGAAATAAAAGAATAATAATAATCATAATAAAATGAAAGAATTTTAGAACTACAAGGGCACAATCTGAGGTTTGGATGGCATGGTTTTCTATGGTAAAGGTAAAGGTTCCCCCCGCACATTTGTGCAGTCTGGTCCGACTCTAGGGGCCGGTGCTCATCTCCGTTTGTTAGCCGAAGAGCCAGCGTTGTCCAAAGACGCTTCCACGGTCATGTGGCTGCATGACGCACGCGGAATGCTGTTACCTACCCACCAAAGTGGTACCTATTCATCTACTTGCATTTGCATGCTTTCGAATTGCTAGGTTGGCAAGAGCTGGGACTAGTGCGGGAGCTCACTCCGCACGCAGGGCTAGGGATTTGAACCTCTGAACTTGCGATCTTCCGATCGACAAGCCTGGCGTCTTACCCGCTGAGCCACCACGCCCCTTACTATGGTACGATAAAGTTAATTTGTTTCTTTAAGTATTCATCAACCTTTGTCAGGGAAACGTCTTCTCCTTTATATAGTTGGATCTTTTCCAAAGAGTTTAGGCAATATTAGAAGTGCCATATTGAGAATATGGAATAGATATAAACCCAGACTGTGCCCAAAAATACCTTTATGGGGTTCAGCACAAGAAGCATTTTATAGGAAAGAAACAGCAGGTAAAGTGAAATAGTTAGCCTATCGAGAGTTGTTAGAACAAGAGCATGAAGAATATAAGATGAAACCAAGAGAGCAACTGACTGCAGAGGAATTTAGTTTTCAATGGTTATTCTATGCACAGTTAAGAGAAAAAAATAACGTAGATAATAGGACATTTGGAACTGAGAAGCAGAAGACAGAGTTTGAAGTTGAATTATGTACAAATTCAAAATGATCAACATGTAATTGCTAAAATGTATAAACTCTTGCTGAAATTTGAAACAGAGGAAGAACAAGTGAAAGAGTATGTGATAATTGGGCTAAGAACTTTGGATATAACATATCGTTGGAACAATGGATAAACATGTGGTTGAAAGGATTGAAATTCACACTGTTATAATTTAAAGAGAATTTTTATAAAATGAGGTACCATTGGTATATGACTCCAGAAAAATTATCTAGAATGTATAAAGGTACTTCAAATTTACGTTGGAAATGTGGACAACATGAAGGGTCGTTTTATCATGCCTGGTGGACTTGTAAAAAAGCCAGAAAATTTTGAGTTCATACAATAATACAAAGGATTTTAAAGACTAATATTCAACTGAAACCAGTAATATTTTGGCTAGGACTAATGGACAATTAGAAAAGAGCTATGGGAGATTATTTTTATATATGATCACCACTGCGAGACTATTCTGTGCACAAAAATGAAAAGACTCTGAAATACCCACAATGGAGGAATGGTTGGTGAAGATGACGGAATTAGCAGAGATGGCAAAATTAACTTGTTTGCTTAGAGAAAGATCAACAACTACATTTATTAGAGCCTGGAAACCTCTCATGGACTTTCTGCTGAGAAAAAATGAACTGGTGACTTATGGATTTGATGATTAGAAAGGGTAGATTATGGAAAGAATGAAATTGTGATGTAACCTTAGAGAGAGAGGGTAAAATATAAATGCACTTATAACTTCTGTTAAGAAGAACTGAAGCCACTTTTTATTACTTTTTTCTTTTCTTCCTTTTCTATTTCTTTGTGCTTTCTTTCTTTTTCACTTTCTTATTACTTTTCTCTATTCTTCAATTCAAAATTTTTATTGTTTTTATTCTGTTGAAAACTTATATGTGTGTGTATATGTAACATGTAACGTAACATGTAACATGTATATATCCTTTTCTTGGGATGGTTTCCTTCATTGACACTGAAATAAGTAGAACATTGGCAGTATCCCTGCAGCGAGAGGTTCCTCTGCCACTTTTTCCACATCCAAACTGGAAAAGTAAAGAAGGGTCTAGGGTAGCTTTTAAAAACAACTCCATTTTCCATCACAACTTCCATCATATTAAAATATAGTATTTGTGGATATATTATAATAATGTTTGTTGTGTTCTGTATATGTTTTTATATATTTATATTCTGTCAATGAATGTAAGGCATATACAGTGTTAGCATAGTGCTGAAATCCCCTAACACATAGCTTTCCAAACTCTGTGTTGTGACACTTTAGTGTGTCGCAACACATAGTTTGGTGTGTCGCTACACAACCCGGAAGCGGCGGCGGGGGTGTGCACGGTGGCAGCGGTGTGTATGGTGGCGGCGGCAGCGACGACGGCAGCGGCGCGCCATCAGCGCTTCCGTGTTTTAGCGGAGGCTGCCGCCACCATGCACACTGCTGCCACTGCGCGCCCCCCCACTGCCACCGTGCACGTGCCCCCGTGCCGCTGCCGCTGCCGCCGCCATTGGTGTGTCGCCAACGGCGGCAATTTGGAAAGCACTGCCTTAACAGGTTGTAAAGCCTCAGAGCATCACTTCCTGATATATTAGGCTGATCATATTTCCTTGAGACAAAAACGGGACATTGGGATGGGAAAACGAGATGGGGTTAAACTTATGTAATAAAAATGGGCAGAACTTCCATCGTCCCCTTGTGGCCACCATTTTGACTTTTTTGACCACAACCTTCAGGCACCCCTGAACATGGATGTGCTCTTGGAGTCGCCAGGAGCTAGGCTTGACCAGTCAGTGCTGTGTCTCCTAGCCTTTGAAGGATCATTCCATGCTGGGTAGCTGGGACTTCGCTTTCTCCAAGGCTGAATCTCTCCAGACCAGCGTTTCTCAGCCTTGGCAAATCTAAGATGATTGAGAAGCAGTGCCTGTGCCAGGTGATTGGGAAGTTGCTCCTGGGGAAGCTTGGCCCTAATTGGCTGGGGAACTGGTGTCAGCATATCAGGTAGCTGCAGAAAGAAAGCAGTGGTACAGATACCTCCTAGTTAATGCTGGCTATTAAGAAAGTCTTGGAAATGCTTAGTGTTGCTGTTGGTATAGTTATACAGAAACAAAGTGCAGTGAAAACAGAACAAGCTTTGATAAAAAACCCCTAATCCCTCCAAAGTACACACTGACTGGAAAAAGGTGAGTTATGGTATCCCCACTTAGAAGGTAGAACTTCCAGTCAAAAAACTGCAGTCCCCTTACCCCTTCTTAGTATTTTCCTTTCATACAATGGGTAGGCATACAGGGGGAATATAGAAAATTTCAATTGATTTGTCTTGGATTTTGTGCCCCTCAGAATGTTTGAAGCAGGTCAGAAACTTTAGGAACAGCCCTACCTATTTCAGCAAAGGCAAATCTCTCCAAAGAGGGTATCTTGTATGGTTCTGGATTGCATTGTATGCATATTCCAAATTAAGCTTTTCCTCTTTGTTATTAATTATGATTAGATCTAAAATACCGTATTTTCCGGCGTATAAGACGACTGGGCGTATAAGACGACCCCCAACTTTTCCAGTTAAAATATAGAGTTTGGGATATACTCGCCGTATAAGACTACCCCTCTTCCAACGCACTGGGAAAAAAAGCTTTCCCAATGCATTGGGAAGCGGAGTAGAAAGTAAAAAACTGCAGGGAGAAAACAGGGAAGTGGAGTAGAAAGCGAATAGTAATGCGAAGCGCGGCAGCGCGGGGTGTGTGTGTGAAGGAGAATATTGGGGTGAGGGGTGAGAAAGCTTTAATTACCTGGGCAAGGCAGAGGGGTGAAGAATACATTTCCAAGCTTTAGCGGAACAAACCATGAAGGAGGAGGAGGAGGAGGGTAATGGGGGGAAGTTTGAAAAAGCAGATCCAAGCGCAAAAGTTACTGAGTCATTTTCCTTCATTGACACTGAAATAAGTAGAACATTGGCAGTATCCCTGCAGCGAGAGGTTCCTCTGCCACTTTTTCCACATCCAAACTGGAAAAGTAAAGAAGGGTCTAGGGTAGCTTTTAAAAACAACTCCATTTTCCATCACAACTTCCATCATATTAAAATATAGTATTTGTGGATATATTATAATAATGTTTGTTGTGTTCTGTATATGTTTTTATATATTTATATTCTGTCAATGAATGTAAGGCATATACAGTGTTAGCATAGTGCTGAAATCCCCTAACACATAGCTTTCCAAACTCTGTGTTGTGACACTTTAGTGTGTCGCAACACATAGTTTGGTGTGTCGCTACACAACCCGGAAGCGGCGGCGGGGGTGTGCACGGTGGCAGCGGTGTGTATGGTGGCGGCGGCAGCGACGACGGCAGCGGCGCGCCATCAGCGCTTCCGTGTTTTAGCGGAGGCTGCCGCCACCATGCACACTGCTGCCACTGCGCGCCCCCCCACTGCCACCGTGCACGTGCCCCCGTGCCGCTGCCGCTGCCGCCGCCATTGGTGTGTCGCCAACGGCGGCAATTTGGAAAGCACTGCCTTAACAGGTTGTAAAGCCTCAGAGCATCACTTCCTGATATATTAGGCTGATCATATTTCCTTGAGACAAAAACGGGACATTGGGATGGGAAAACGAGATGGGGTTAAACTTATGTAATAAAAATGGGCAGAACTTCCATCGTCCCCTTGTGGCCACCATTTTGACTTTTTTGACCACAACCTTCAGGCACCCCTGAACATGGATGTGCTCTTGGAGTCGCCAGGAGCTAGGCTTGACCAGTCAGTGCTGTGTCTCCTAGCCTTTGAAGGATCATTCCATGCTGGGTAGCTGGGACTTCGCTTTCTCCAAGGCTGAATCTCTCCAGACCAGCGTTTCTCAGCCTTGGCAAATCTAAGATGGGTGGACTTCAACTCCCAGAATTCCCCAGCCAGCATGGGAATTTCCCAGCCAGCAAGGACAGGAAAGCTGGGCGCTACGCGTGTGCCTGGCTTTCCTGTCCTTTGGCCGAGCCAATGCTGGTGGGGGGGCAGCGCATGTGCGTGCACGCGCTCTGCAACACCCCCTCCCTCTTTCGCTCACACGTGCCAGGGTTCCCTCGCCGTCCCTTGCCCGCATCACAAGTTCCCTACAAGAATGGGGATGGGGTCTATTTAAGAATAGGATTTTTTTTAAAAAAGGGTGGAGCACACCACCGATGGGACTGCCAACCCTTTCCTGAAAAGTGACCATGTGTCCCAAACTCCAACACACACGTAGCTGCTGAGCGAGAAGGGGGAGTAGGAGAGATAGGGAGGGGGTGGGGAAGAGAGGAGAGGAGAAGAGAAGAGAGATTGAGGGAGGAAAACAATGGATGTGACGGTTCCAAGGGACCCTACTTACCGATCTCCAGCACAATAAAGACGACATTTACATTTTTAAGTCCCGGCTTTATGTCTTTTATGATTAAGAGGTATGTTTCATTTGCCTTGCTCATGCTGCTTGCTCAGGAGGAAGACATGGGTGTTCCAGGGGCAGATTGAGAAAGACAAACCATCCCTTCCCAGAGGAGCGCTCGGTACAAGAGGGCGGCCGGGGACTGGGTGTGTGTGTGTGAGTTTGACCAGCTCTTCAAAAAAGCAGTGACGTGTACAGCCCAGGGCGGGAGGGGAGGCACTTTTTTAAGAGACAAGAAGGCACGCACAGCAACCCCCCTTTCCTGTAACTCAAACTGGTTGCTCTCCCAGTCGGGGAGAAAACCTGATCGCAGACAAATCTAGAGCTGGGTTGGGGTTGGAAGCCTGGGCGCTGTGATTATGCAGGCAAGGCGTTTGGCCTAATCAGCTGCGACTTCCACCCCTGTCAGTGGAAGGGAAAAACCAGTCCAGCATTCTTTGCCTCCCTGCTTCTCACAGCGCTAGCTCCTCTGAAAAAAGTGGGAAGGAGAAGAGAAAGTGGAGCGCTTCTCTTGTTCCTTATTATTTTACAACAACTAAGGTGCTTTTCTGCTTATCTTGCTCGTTCACCCCCTCGTGAACTAATTTCATTTCCACGTGCACTGCTCCATTCTCAAACGCTCCCCTCTATGGAAGGAAAGCATGTGCCACACCACGCTTTTATAGCCAAGCGGGCTGATCCATTTGCGCCTCATGAGGGGAAGGGAGAATAGACAGTTAAGGATGGCATAAGAAAAGCAGAGATCCCAGCTGATTCCAGGCGGGAGGGCTTTCTCTTCTGCCTCCAAAAACGGGACAAAATTGAGATTTATATCAAAAAGACGGGACGGTTCAAGAATGTTTAAAAAACGGGGCTGTCCCATTCAAAACGGGACGTATGGTCACCCTATGATATATTCAAGCAGTTTCAGAAATAAGCCTCCTTATTATGATTTCACATTAAGAGCAGTGGGAAGGGAAGCAACAGAGGTCCTCCAATACTTCTCAGTCTCCACCAGTCTAGCTTCATGGAGCTTTAAGCTTCCCCTGATGAGTTGTTAATAAACATTTATATCTTGAGAAGCAGTGCCTGTGCCAGGTGATTGGGAAGTTGCTCCTGGGGAAGCTTGGCCCTAATTGGCTGGGGAACTGGTGTCAGCATATCAGGTAGCTGCAGAAAGAAAGCAGTGGTACAGATACCTCCTAGTTAATGCTGGCTATTAAGAAAGTCTTGGAAATGCTTAGTGTTGCTGTTGGTATAGTTATACAGAAACAAAGTGCAGTGAAAACAGAACAAGCTTTGATAAAAAACCCCTAATCCCTCCAAAGTACACACTGACTGGAAAAAGGTGAGTTATGGTATCCCCACTTAGAAGGTAGAACTTCCAGTCAAAAAACTGCAGTCCCCTTACCCCTTCTTAGTATTTTCCTTTCATACAATGGGTAGGCATACAGGGGGAATATAGAAAATTTCAATTGATTTGTCTTGGATTTTGTGCCCCTCAGAATGTTTGAAGCAGGTCAGAAACTTTAGGAACAGCCCTACCTATTTCAGCAAAGGCAAATCTCTCCAAAGAGGGTATCTTGTATGGTTCTGGATTGCATTGTATGCATATTCCAAATTAAGCTTTTCCTCTTTGTTATTAATTATGATTAGATCTAAAATACCGTATTTTCCGGCGTATAAGATGACTGGGCGTATAAGACGACCCCCAACTTTTCCAGTTAAAATATAGAGTTTGGGATATACTCGCCGTATAAGACTACCCCTCTTCCAACGCACTGGGAAAAAAAGCTTTCCCAATGCATTGGGAAGCGGAGTAGAAAGTAAAAAACTGCAGGGAGAAAACAGGGAAGTGGAGTAGAAAGCGAATAGTAATGCGAAGCGCGGCAGCGCGGGGTGTGTGTGTGAAGGAGAATATTGGGGTGAGGGGTGAGAAAGCTTTAATTACCTGGGCAAGGCAGAGGGGTGAAGAATACATTTCCAAGCTTTAGCGGAACAAACCATGAAGGAGGAGGAGGAGGAGGGTAATGGGGGGAAGTTTGAAAAAGCAGATCCAAGCGCAAAAGTTACTGAGTCATTTCAGCGGCGGCTGGAACAGTTTTATTGACTCCAGCCTCCCTCCCTCCCTCTCGCTCTCTTTCCCTGGCGATGGATCAGTGCGGGGGGGGGGGGGTCTGGAGGGAAGGGAGGAAATGGCAAGGGAGGGAGGGAGCAGAGGGTGGGACCAGAGGGGGGAGCGTTCAAGAGGAGCGGATTTAAAAGAGCGGGGGGGGGTGGCTTTAAAAATAAATCGGGCGTGAATCGCATCACCGCCGGAAGAATTAACACGCAGGCATCTGTATACAAAGCCCCCCCCCCCGGCTCTTTTAAATCCACTTCTCTTGAACGCTCCCTCCCTTGCCTTCTCCTCCCTTCCCTCCCCCTGTACTGATCCATTGCCAGGGAAAGAGAGTGAGAGAGGGAGGGAGGCCGCAGTCAAAAAAAAACGGTTCCAGCTGCCACCGAAATGACTCACTAACTTTTGTGCTTTGATCTGCTTTTTCAAACCTCCCCCCATCATCACCACCACCCTCTTCCTCCTCCTCCTTCACGGTTTGTTCTGCTAAAGCTTGGAGATGTATTCTGGGGGGGGGGGAGGGCCCGGGCTGTGCGGCGGGGATCAGCTGTGCGGCGGGGAAGTGAAGTTGCACCCCTGCGGTGCGCCATCAGCGTTTCCGGTTTCAGCACCCGCCCTATAAGACGACACCCGGCGTATAAGACGACCCCTGACTTTTGAGAAGATTTTCCTGGGTTAAAAAGTCGTCTTATATGCCAGAAAATAGGGTATGTTAGAAGTGTACATGAGAAAGAGTACCTTGTAAAAGTGCTGTAAAGATAAGTAGTCATGTCCAGTGGATATTTACCTAGGGAACTGGAGTTATTCTGAAGTTGGTGAATGCAGGATTGAAACAATTTTAGTTAAATATCTTTTTCAGTAGATAGTTATGTAACATGTGTTAATGTCTCATACATAAGAAATCATACAAGATTTCTATTTGTAGAATGAGAAAGAGCTAATGCAAAATATCTAATCTTTGTGACTTAATTCGTATTTTATAAAGACACAAAGTATTGATATAGCAGTCTTAGGAACATATAGTTGGGAGGGAATAAACAGCTCTAACTTGAAATTAGTGTGCATAATGAAGAAGTCTGTATATATTTCATCAATTGATGTAGCAATGGATTTCATGTAAGTCATAGACTGAATGAAATACATGCTTTAGAGTTTACCTTGGAAAACTTTATTGAAATATTTTGGCTTAGAAAAGTTTCAAAGTCTCCTTAAAGACATTAATAATAAGCAGTAGTAAAATTAAAGCAACAAATAAAAAGACAAGGTAAATCTCAATGGATCAGAAACTTAATAGATGAAAGGGGATTATAGACAAAGTGATGAAACCAGGTATTGGTTGTTTAAGCTAAGGACTGGAATGTTGTGTGGCAAATTGAAATTGCTGTAACCAAAAATGGACCCACGAGGCTGAAGGAAGATTTCAACACCAGTTTATTTACTGTAGCTGCAGTGCTGCTCTCTGTCCTCTAAACATACACAGAATTCCAGAGAGAAGGACTTGTCTGAAAGCGTAATTGTCATATCAGAGCAAAAGAAAATATCATCACAAGCATACCAGAGTTTTCACTCCAAGCAGGTATGAACAAAACAAACATATACCAAGACTGCTGGGCTCAACTCCTTCCCATCACTGAGTTTTCCTACAATTCTTTGCACAACTTAACAAACCCCATTCTTTGCCAGCTATGGCTACTACTCTCGATTATTTTCTGCACCTGGATTTTCCTCTTCACTCCCCACCTGTCAGGGCCAGCTTTGACTCTGAGGAGTCTGAGGGAGAGTAGCCTTCCTCAGATCAGCAGGGAGACACTTGTGGCTAATTCGGTTGCAGAGTATTCGGATCAGCATCCCTTCTCCCCTCCAGTGAGGGAAATAGGAAATATTCTTGTTCATCTTATAACTGTGTTGGCAAGGGCTCTCTCCTACATAGGGGTCAGAGGCAGACCCAATTCCTTCTCAGTGAACACAGAAGGGACTCTCTTTAAGAGCCACACTCATCCTCTCAGTATCTTCCAGTTCCCATTGTTTCCCCTTAAGGTACTTTTCACAATACCTCTCAGTTCCCCAAACTGACAGATTATAAGCCGTGCCTATAGCATCTAATGCAGGGCTTTCCAAAGTGCCACCGCTGGCAACACGCCAGCGGCGGCGGCGCAGGGGGTGTGTGCGGCGGCGCGTGCGCACGGTGGCGGCACAGGGGGGCGTGCAGCGGCGCGTGCGCACGGTGGCGGCGCGCGGGGGGCGTGCGGCGGGGCGCACGCACGGTGGCAGTGCGCGGCGGTGCGCGCGTGCATGGCGGCCGCCGTGCACGCGTGCGCCACCGCTTCCAGATGGTGTGGTGACACACCACGCTGTGTGTGGCGACACACTTTTGTGTCGTGACACACAGTTTGGAAAGCTCTGATCTAATGGTTCAGATAAAAGAGGCAAGCCAGACCCCTGCTCTAGGCAACCTGTGTTCTTCACCATTTCCCCTCTGTGAAGCTATGGGTCCCAAAATAACTAAACTTTTATTTTGTTTAGTCCAAAAGGGAACAGCTTAGGTTCATTCCCCCTGTAGAGGGGTTGCCTGTGAAGTCATTATCAAATTCCTGCCTCTTTGCTCAGGTATCTGGGATTCATGTATTGGTTTGTGTGTGAGTTTTGCCTATATGCCCTGCAGGATCGAGTGAATGAAGTTTGCCCATTTGCTACAAGTGGGAAAACAGAGAACATACTATGTTACATCTAAGCTGAGAATTGTCAAAAAGGGAATACTGTATGTGCATGTTACAATGGAAATAAATTCACTGGTAGTCAAATTTATAAATTTATTAAATTTATGTGCTGCTGTATACATATCAAGTCATGGGAGGTTACAGAATCAAATTTAAAAGATCCATTGTAGCAGCAGAAACATAAAAATGTAAGATAAAACGTTCACCGGGCAGTGACAAATCCAAATCCAAATCCAAATCCAAATCCAAATCCATCAATCAATATCTATCTATCTATCTATCTATCTATCTATCTATCTATCTATCTATCTATCTATCTATCTATCTATCAATCAATCAATCACAGTAATACCCATATGACATCTAACATTAAAAGGTCCACAGTAAAATAATAAAGAACAATATACTGTACCTAAACAATAAATAGAAGTATTTCAGTCACAAGTAAAATTCATAATAAACATGACCATCAATCACCAAAGGCACTATGGAACAACTCCTTCAGTGCTTTCTAGAAGGCCTGTACTATGGGATAATCGGAAAATTTTATTTCTAAAGAAAATCATATGGGCAAACATCAGCCTTTCCCCAGAGAAGGGGCTGAGGGTGGCACTGTAGTAATTTATCAGTAGAAGATGTGAACAGTTGGATTGAAGAGAGACCCCACAAAGAACTCATTAGTCAATTTAATCCCCTCTGTATATTTATAAGTCATATTTCTGGATTTTTGGAGCTCCCACAGAGTAGCAAGGACATTCAGCAATTTTTATCAGCTTAAAGAGGCATAGTCCTAAATGTTGTCCTATGAGATTTTTTTCAGCATCTCCTTGTAAAGGGGTTTGGGATCTTACAAACTCATGCAAATCAATAAAATACTTAACAACTGTAAGTAATTCTGACGTGAAACTCAGTGGAGCTACACAGAGTGTGTGTACAGGTAGTCCTCGCTTAACTTACACTCGTTCAGCCACTGTTCAGAGTTACAGCGGTGCTGAACGAGGGGTCCTTGTAGTTGCAGCCATTGCAGCATCCCTGCAATTACAGCGTCGCATCTTCCCATGGTCATGTGATTGCCATTTGCGACTTTCACTGCTGGCTTCCCACAGAGTTCCTGGTCCCAATTACTGTCGGTAAGTGAGGACTACCTGTATTATTTCCTTCCCCATGAAGGAGGCTAAAAGAATCACAGATAGAGAATGTATCTTAATATAAAGTTGCTGCCCAAAAGAAGATACACGCATGGGTATTTGTACATCACTTCTACTGTATGGTTGTTGTGACTACAATTCCTATTACCATTGACCAATAGACATGCTAATGGACATACATGTAAAAAAATCTGGAGGATATAGATTTCCTACTTTTACTCAAGGCCTTCAGAATTTAGTTACATATATACACTATATCTATCTACATCTACATCTGAAAGGAGTTCATAGCATGGGTTAGTACTACATGGGAGCTGTATCACTGTTCATATAGCTCTTCTACATATTTGCTACTGGGACTGAAACTGAAATTCTCCTGCAAAGAATCTTAGGAAGCTCCCACGGGAGGAGAAGGGAGGTGATTTTCATCAGATTTGTCCTCATGCTCTGGGGTTAGAACATTAGGGAACCCTCTGGATCAGTGTGAACATGGTACAAGATAAGGAGGAATTTGGCAATAACCATCCCCATTCCCCAGCATGGGTTGTTATTGGATCTCAGTCCTTTCTGTTTGCAAAAGGGAAAACCTGGATTCAACCCAAAGTATTTGTAAAGAATTTTCCAATTTCTTAGAGGAAAAGTGTTCTTTGTGTTTTGAGCAGTATCTTGTAATATTATTTTCAGTTTTTAAAATGTCATAAGTCAACTTATGTTTCCTGGTATGAAACTGTTGAATCTAATTTAACTGAAACTCCCACAGAATAAGAGAAATGCTTTTGCTTTCTTGCTTGTGTGTTAGACTTCTAAATCTTTGTTGTTGTTGTTGGTATTGCTTTTATGTTTGCATGAATAATTTTATTCTTTAAGATTTTCATAGTTTTGGTTTGTCTGAATTACAGTATTTATTCCATAGGGCAAGTTTATATTCAATTTTCTAATTGTAAATGTCAGACAGATTATTGACCTTAGTGATTCTGTGGCTACTAAGTTGGACTTTTCAAATACAGTGGGAAAATGTACAGTACTGTCATTTTATTCCCCCTTTCTGTATTTTCTCCAGCTTTGAAGGTGTGATAGCCCAAGCTGTAAAGAATATTTCAAGTCTGTGATACTGGTTTGTACAAAGGAACATAAGTATTTATTTGTATATTAACTTTCTTTTTCAAGTACACTGAATTACCCAAATAAATAAGACAGGTCATAATTATTAGATTTACATTTAAAATACTATACTATGACTCAACCCTCCAGTATTTGGGGCATCAGTCAGCTTGTCTTAAAAAATAATAATGGGTTTCTAGAAGTATTCTGGTAGAAGTAGTCTATTGTTAAATGCATACTTGCTAACCTATTTTAAAATATGTTAGGAATTATAAGAAATATTAGCATTTCCCCCCTCCAATCTCACTTTACAACAGTTCACCATTAGCCAAGAAGAATTCATATACTGGAAAGAGAATGACCATCTAACAACAGAGTGCTAAAAAATCAACCAAACATATTACTTATGGCATAATTGTAGCATGTTAAAAGTTCAGAGAAAAGTGAGTAAAAGTACATATTTTTTCATGTTCTAAAAACCACATTATTCAAGTGTACAGGAATCTTTCCCCATTATGTATACTCGTTGAATAATAGACTGTGACTTAGGTTGTATTTAGTATAGTATATAGTATAGTATAGTATAGTATAGTATAGTATAGTATAGTATAGTATAGTATAGTATAGCCGAGCCGAGCCAGTTTGGTCTAGTGCAGAGCTTTCCAAACTGTGTGTCGGGACACATTAGTGTGTCGGATGCAGTGTCTGGGTGTGTCGCGGCTGCTGCTTCCTCGGAGCCCTGCCAGGATTCCATGCAGGTCCTAGTGCCTGCCTTGTGCCTTGCTGCCTCCAAACCTGCCCTGCCAGGATTCCACGCAGGTCCTAGTGCCTGCCTTGTGCCCTGATGTAAGAGTGTGTTGCGAAATGATGCCCTGCTGTAAGAGTGTGCCGCGAAATGATGCATGTCTAAAAAGTGTGTCACCAACATGAAAAGTTTGGAAAGCTCTGGTCTAGTGGTTAAGGCAATGGGCTAGAAACCAGGAGACTGTGAGTTCTAGTGCCTGCCGCCTTAGGCATGAAAGCCGGCTGGGTGACCTTGGGCCAGTCGCTCGCTCTCAGCCCAACTCACTTCACAGGGTTGTTGTTGTGGGGAAAATAGGAGGAGGAAGGAGTATTAGGTGTGTTCGCCACCTTGAGTTATTTGTAAAGAATAATAAAGGCGGAATAGAAAATAAATAAATAAATAAATAAATAAACAAACAAATAAATAAATATTTCAGCAAAATATGAAAATCTTATTCAAACTGCAGAAAGGCATGTTACAGGAAAAGGAAAGAAGTAGGAGACATTGTCCATTACTTTGAATTCTGCACTACTATTACTTCATTGTTTCCTCTGAAAACCTTTCATAGGTAGAGGTAATATGAATAGATAACAGAAAATAAAATTACTAAAACAATAAATATCCACCATTATCATGCATTAGTCACATTTACAGCCTTTTTCTTTTCCAGTTGTGGATACAGGTTTTTGGTTATATATTTTGTATGTACAGGTTGAAAACTGCTATGTAAGACCAAAAAAAATATTTTGTACAATATTCAACCGACAGGAAGTTTGGGTTTTTTTTCTCTCCAATTATCATCTGTGCGTTAAATGTGCTCCAGTTGCCAAGCACCCGAATCGCGATCATGTGACCGCGGGGATGCTGGGACAGCCGCAACTTTGAGGACTGGTTGTAAGTCTCCTTTTTCAGTGCCGTCGTAACTTTGAGCGGTCACTGAATGAGTGGTCGGTAAGTGAGGACTGCCTGTACTTTTTCCTGAGTTTGGCATGAAATCAGAATAGAAAATATTTCTGCCCTTTAGAGAATATTATGTACCTTTTAATGATCAGTCATTTTCTCCCTTCTATGGAAATATGTCATTGATCTTCCTCACTGGAACCTATAAGCCTATAGCACATTAAACAAACTAATATACTGAATATAAAATTATAGAAACATAATTCAAATGATATTTAACTGTCATTGATCCAGAAATTGGTCATGTGATCACCATTTGCGATCTTCACAGCCAGCTTCCGACAAGCAAATTGGCTTCTACAGAGAATGATGAGTAATATAAAGATGTGTACATAAAGATAGAATCAGAAAGTTGTGTCTATGAAACAAAAGATCTGCCATGGCTTTCTAATATACAGCCAAATTGAATAATTTGAGTGAGATAATTAATGGAGGACATGAGATAATAGTCTTAAGTTCAGGAAGACAGGTTCCAGTTGAGTATTAGAAGAAACCTCTTTCCATTAAGAATAGTTGGATAGTGGGAACTGAAGATTAAGAGTAGTGGTGAGCTATACTTCTCTGAATATGTTGAAGCAAAGGCCCTTAATGACCCAAAATAGCTTTTAGAGAAAAAAGAGGCAGGGAGTCTTGCTGTTCTTTAAATGTCGGCGATATTTTCTTGTTATCAATCAGTTTTCAAATATAGAGGTATTCAGTTATCTCTTTTATCATTTATTGTCTGGGAAGATAATCATTGCATTGCAACGTGTTGACAAGAAGATCACCCATACAGTCCCTTTGACTAGTTTCCTTGACTGGTCAATGAGTAAGTGAGTGGGTTTCCAGGAACTTAATGTTGAAGGAGATGGATTGATGTTTTGCATACAAGAAACTGACATGAAGGACAAATCTTTGTTATAACAGCCTTGCTATCTTGCTCACAACACATCCTTGCCCATTTCAAGGGCAAGTTTCTTACAAGAGTTTCTGATTGCTGACATTTCATTTGGTTCCATTCCCACCTACTTAGACATCTTTCCCAGCCTTGGCATATGTTTGGCGTCTGTGTAGAGTTGATTTGATTTTTATTATTCACAACTGCTGTTGAGAAGATGCATTTGACTTTGTTTCAACTGTGTGAAAAAGGTTCAACTCTGGTACTGTTGACCTTAGTACTCAGAACATATTTGATGTTGGATTTCATGCTGGATATGATGCATTCCATTCATAGCACTCATAGCATTCATAGCACTGTTCTCTACTCTTTCATGTATTTTGCTCTGCAAAGTTTCTAGGAAATTGCTATTGACAGGATGCTATTCACAGAAGACTTCAAGAGAATGCTGATAGAACACTGAGACCCAGCCTCCTTCCATTATTTGGAGTAGGGGCAGTGGTGTGCTGGTAAATGTTTAAGAACTGGGTTTCCCTGCTCCAGTGCTGCCGCCGTGCTGTTAGCTGCAGAACAGTCGATTGTTGCGCTAGGCGTTGGGGCTCAGCTCTGCCCTCAACCAGCTCACAAAATTTCTGAAAATTTTAACAGCATGCCACTGAGTAGAGGGATATTTTACTCTCCAGAAAACTGGTCAGGATGCAGCAGTTGGGGATTAAGGTACTTTTGAGCCTCCTTCAGGAGATTCTATTTTTTTTTAAAAAAAAAAAACAGATCTTACAAAACAGGTGCTTTAAAATTAGAAGCAAAAAAAGGCTTGAAATTCCAATGTGTAATTCACTGCCCCATTCAGTTCAGTTAGCTGCGTTTGCTCTGATATTAATACTGATGTTGCCAGAACTCATAGAAACTATGCAAGAAACTTGGCAGAAACCATATCCAGCGTCTTCTATTTCCAGCATATTGAAAATCTAAACAGAGTACAGTAAATGATTACTTTGCCATCTACATTCAAATTCAAATGTAAGTAAAGCTTCCAAAGAGAATCTTGGCGGATCCAATGGATGGGGAGGAACACTAGCTTGATATCCTGGGTTGAAAGCTCTACTCTGACCTGTAGTCACCAGAATCTGAGTTAGGGCCAAGGGTGTCTTTATTTTTATTTCTACCAGCCTTCATTCGTCTCTCAATTCTATAAATCAGTGTTTCTCAACCTTGGCAACTTTGAGATGTGTGGACTTCAACTCCCAGAATTCCTCAGCCAGCATTCTTGGAGTTGAAGTCCACACATCTTAAAGTTGCCAAGGTTGAGAAACACTGCTATAAGGGCTGTAGAGATTTTGGTATGTATTGGATGGTATCTCTGATGTGCTCAGTCAAATAATTGTGCTGTATGGTTAGTTTGTGAAACAACACTGATATTGACATACTGTACTTTAGCTGTGGGCTAAACAACCTATAATCAATTGTTTAGTTATAATAAATTGTTTACACAAGATATAGTTCTAGTTTATCAGCATTATGTTATGCTTAATAGCAACACTTTAATGCATGTACTTCTATCAAAATTTGACATGATGCATTTGAGCTGTCATAATTCATGATTCAAGGTGCTGATAATAACCTATAAAAGCCTATGTGAGTTAGGATCTGGATATCAGTGAGACTGCTTCAAGGAGAATCTGCCCACCAAGCATGTGGTGTGGCATGTGTTAAGCACTTCTCAAGAGTCTGTGAGGTGCAGTGGAAAGAGACTTGGAGACAAGTATTTTCTGTGGAAACTTCCTTCCTGTGGAGCCCGCTACCCTTAGAAATCAGAAGTGCATCCTTACTATTAATATTTAGAAAGTTGTTAGAAACTTAGTTATTGAAGCCAGCATTTGGGAATTAGGGATGTGATAATTAGATGGTTAGGTTATGTATAGTGCTATTATTTATTATGACTTTATGAACTAATTAGAATGAATGTTTATTTCTCTATAGATGATATTATTTACTTTGTCATATGTTATACATTTTATTGTAAGCCACTAAGATTTGCCTGAATGAAGCTGTGTAAAAGTACAATAAATTAATAAATAAATATTTTGTGGTTTTGTACTTGAACTGCTTGATTTTGTTTGATGCAGGGAGCAATGTTGTACCATTTTCATTAAAATCTGTGCACTGAAAATGCTATGCTATTATTGTTTATTATTGTTGCGTTGCATGACTTTCATTATAATTGATACCTGTACATTGCATAATGTCCATCTGGACTGAGGCAGCAGATAAATTTTATAAATAAATAATCAATCAATCAATCTTAGGACATCTGTATAAAAAAGCTGTAAATATAACAGAATAAACAGCATTTCTTTAAACAGCCAGCCTTCCTTCCTTCCTTCCTTCCTTCCTTCCTTCCTTCCTTCCTTCCTTCCTTCCTTCCTTCCTTCCTTCCTTCCTTCCTTCCTTCCTTCCTTCCTTCTCTCTCTCTCTCTCTCTCTCTCTCTCTCTTGAAAGAGCATATGGCTTCCTTATTCTGTTGCTTATAATAGTGTTATGCACCTGATACTTAGTAGAAATAGCTAACTAAATAACTAATGTGATCTACAGTATATAATTGAATATGTCATTCATGTCGCTTCTCTAGTACACTGAAAGCCAGCTCATGCAATATTTTCATACACAAAAACATAATATTCTTTTTGTTTATTAAATTATTGAGAAAATATGCTTTTCTATTGTGTTCTGTAACGTAAATAATCTTGATCCCTGTGGACAATGAAACTGTGAATGGGATGGTCACAAATATCATTCAAAAAGTACCACTACTATTAGGATTTACATTTAGTGCAAGATCAAGTCTCCATCAGGTTAAACTGATATTTTCATGGACATATCCATGCAGTTTTCCTTGCAAAAGTATAAAAGTAATTTGTCATTGTTTTCTTCTGGGGTGATGTTCAGTCTAAACTACAGATCTGGTAGTCTCCTGGTTGTGAACTAACCAGGCCTGGCCTTGCTTAGCTTCTGAACTCAGACAAAGTTGGTCAGGTGCTCTTCCTGCTCAAGCCAGTTCATAAGTGATAAAAAACAGTTGCCATTTGCTTGGGGAAAGAAATGTATTGTGTGAAATACTCCTGAATTGATGAAAAATTCAGAAAAAGAATCTGAAATATTTCATTAGCTTTATTAGGTTTTTTACATTTATTTATTTATTTATTTATTTATTTAATCAAATTTATCACCGCCCAACTCCCCTAAGGGGGACTCTGGGTGGTTTACCACAAAATATAATCAATAATGTACAATTATAAATAGATTAAAATACAAATTAAATAACAATTTAAAATATAAAAAATATAATAAAATCCAATGACGGGATCTTCCAAGTTGTTCTTAAGTAAAAAGGGCACTCCAGGGATAATCTAAGGTGCTAGCCATCTCCAGGTATGCACATTCTTCTTCCCGCTCCAAGCATACTGACAAAACCATGTTTTAAGTTTCTTCCAGAAGTCCAGGAGCAAGGGGGACTGTCTAATCTCTGGGGGGAGAATGTTCCAAAGGGCAGGGGCAACAACAGAGAAAGCACGTGTACATGACCCCGTTAGGTGGAGCTCTTTAACCGAAGGGTCCGCAGCATGCCCTATCTGCATGCCCAGGTGGGATGGGATGAAGTAATGGGGATGAGACGGTCCCTTAGGTATCCTGGTCCCATGCCATGTAGGGCTTTAAAGGTGATAACCAACACCTTGAATTGGACCCGGAAGCAGACTGGAACCCAGTGCAGCTTGCGCAGCAAAGGTGTTATGTGTGTCCTCCTTGGGACACTCAAAATTGTCAGTGTGGCTGCATTCTGGATCAGTTGTAGCTTCCGCATATTCTTCAAGGGTAGCCCCGTGTAGAGCGCATTACAGTAGTCTATGTGGGAGATAACCAGGGCATGAGTGACCGCTCGAAGGGCCTCTCGTTCCAGGAACGGGCATAACTGGCATACAACACAAAGTTGCGCAAAAGCCCTCCTGGCCACGACTGCCACCTGGTCTTCGAGCAGGAGTCGTGAGTCCAAGAGGACTCCCAAGTTATGCACCGAATCTGTCTGGGGTAGTGCAACCCCATCCAGAATTAAAGATGACAATTTCCCAGATGCCGAGGAGCCATTAATCCACAGCCACTCTGTCTGACTAGGGTTCAGTCGAAGCCTGTTTTTCCCCATCCAGGCCTTATTAAGAACTGTATTCCTGAACAGAACAGGTTTTCTGTTAAAATATTTTGATTCAGACTTTATTTTAGCATTCTTTTTAAAACTATAGATTAGGAAATAGAGATCAGAAATATTTGATGTACACTGAACACTAACAGACATCCTTAGTAGAGGGTCCTGTAAAGATTTATGGAAGAGATAAGCTTTGGCTATTTTTTTTAAAGAAAAAGATCTCATTAAAGAAGTGCTTAAAATAGTTGCTAGCTTAACTGAATGTTATAAATGCAACACCAGTTCTTAGGGTTATGTTGTGGGAAATAAAATTATGTCTTGTTATGCAAGTGTCACGTTACCTGGGTTAGTCTGCATAGAATCTTGTCCTGAATAAACCCTGTGTTTGAATGCTTTTGGACCCATAGCTATGTATCAAAATGAAACATTGAAAGAGCCAACACTTTAGATACTTTAATAAGTTAGTGTATAACATGAATTACAGTGTTTGTGTCTTTTTAATAGATGACATTAGTAATTAAACTGAAATATTGATGGGAGTCTGGTACAAAAATAGAAGGGAAATATAGGATTCTTTTGAGAATCAGTAGAACATCTTTTTGTAATTTTTGTAATTCCTGCTGTTTGCAGTCTGGATTTTTTATATTCCTGAATTGATTTTAAATCCCCACAATATTGACTTTGATATTATCAAATAATATGCTATATTGTCAATTATTATTTATTATTTTATAAAATAAAATTTATTATTCTTCTCTAATATACCTTTGTATTAAACTCTCTCTGTGCTTGCTTTTTTCTTAGTTTTGTCAACCTGGAGGATGGCATTTATCCAGAGAAAGGAAGCAACCTACGTTTTTTGTGGTGGTTTTGACAGATATAAACTCTGAACGGCACTATTGTTCTTGCCTAACATTCTATGAAGCAGAGATTGACTTGCAGGTAAATTTGACAAAACGTAATGTGAACAAGTAGGAGAGCACCTAAAACAATTTTTTCAACTTAGAGGGCACTATACTACCCTTAGATACTTACTAGCTCACTCTGTAGATACAGATATACCCCTAAGTAAATATATAGATACATATTCTGTACCTACTCTTTATAACTTTAATCTATTTAGAATTCCTCCTTGATTCACACATATCAATATCCATTCAATCCCAATAGGAACATCTGTCCATAGGGAACCAGAACTTCATAATACTTGACATTATTTTGCTCTGTTTGCAGTAAGACAGCAACAATTACTTCTGAATCTTGAATTAAGTTAATATTTACATTAAACAAATTGCCAAATAAATTCTGAAATAGTTTACAGTTGATCTATTCTTAATGTACATTTCACGTATTAATGCTTAATTTACTGCATTTAGACTTAGAACTACAGGAATACTTACTTGAACTGTAGGTACTTTTTCTGTCTAACTACTGAAATGTTTCCAATAACTGTTTTGTGTTTTCAGAGAACAATTCAACATAATACTTAACTGGTGTTAAATGATTTAAATACCAGTTTCTTCTTACTACATTCCAGTAGAATTTGTTTAAACATCCTGCTCCCTCTGCTGGTTGGTTGTATATTGGAAGAAAGCAAATCTGTATAGCTAACTTAATTTTTATTTATGTGTTATATAATAAAACACAAACTATAATGGTGCGGTGTTCTAAAATACTGGTTTTATATAGAAATAAAAATGTGAAAATTTGTATGGGATTTATCTCGATATGTTTATATAATTACAAATTATATGCTCTGTCCTATTTATCTGCTCAATCATTGTTCAGTTCTGAAATGGAATATATTTCCCTTAAGACACACATATTTAGATATGAATGCATTCCTTAAAATAGAAATGCTAGTTTAGGTTTTGGGTGTAACCTGTTTGGCAACTTCTTATTCAAATATGTTTCTTATTAACATTTGGACAGTTCTGAGTAGTCCAAAAATAGTTGCTGAATTAATTGACCCAATTTGGATTTTTAAATGATTTGTCAATGACACATTATTTGGCATGTTTTAGAGGGAAAATCTAAGGATCCAGATAATGCAATATATAATTGTGAAATTTTTTATAGTGTTTTAAACCGTTTACTTTTAGCATTGCTTTTTGGCTAAAGTCAAACGGAGTTTTCTTATAATACTGTGAATAATAGTAACCTTTTCTTTTCTTTTTTTGCAGTTTTATTAGTAACAGGATAACATTGCTTGAATCATAATAATACATTTAATTTCATTAGCTTTTCTATACAATACTAGGAACATTTTATTATAAATAGCTTTATAAATGTTTCTTAATTTATATCTATTTACTTTAAAACTAATTATCCAAGTCGGGGGGGGGGGGTTGTATATAATTTCTCTCTGAACTCACTTATTTTCCCCTTTTATATCTAAGTGTGTATACTGGTGGACTCCAGGCTGCCAAACATTATTCCACAAAATGTGTATTAGTTTTTAGATGCTGCAAACTAGTTAATATAATGATAAGTGTATAAATAAAATTGTTTTAGGAAAAATTCAATATATATCCCATTGTCTATTATTTATGTGGTCTGGAAAAATGCTTGAAACTTATGCTGACAATAAGAAGCTGAAGAGAGGATATTATTTGTCAGTATCATAATAAAAAAAAAGTAAAGGATCCCCCCGCACATTTGTGCAGTCGTGTCTGACTCTAGGGGCCGGTGCTCATCTCCGTTTGTTAGCCGAAGAGCCAGCATTGTCCGAAGATGCTTCCACGGTCATGTGGCCGGCATGACGCATGTGGAACGCTGTTACCTTCCTACCGAAGTGGTACCTATTCATCTACTTGCATTTGCATGCTTTCAGATTGCTAGGTTGGCAAGAGCTGGGGCGAGTGTGGGAGTTCACTCCGTCACGTGGGGCTAGGGATTCGAACCTCCGAACTTGCGATCTTCCGATCGACAAGCCTGGTGTATCATAATACTTGTATAATTAAATTTGCCAGCAATTGTTATTCTGATTCTGCATATTTAAGTTTTATTTAAGTTAGCCTTAATGCTGAGGTTTATACACTATCATTGATAGAAGAAAAATTGTGATAACAGGTACTGCCTTCCCACCAATTTATTTACTATCAGTGCCACTGCGTATTTTTTTAGTTTAGTAAATTTTCACAATTATAGTTTTTAAAGAGCAACATTGTTCTTGCATATATTCTTTTGTTTCCCCAAATCTAAACTGAACATAAAAATGAAACACAAAGCTAGACAACATCAATTAATTTATCTGCCTAAAGGAAAAACAAAACCATTTTCTACAGTACGATACAGAGAGTCGAAGACTTATTTACAGGGATATTGACTGATTATGTGGCATCAAGTCATTTTTTACTCACAGCGACCACATAGATTTTCTCCCTGATGATCTATCCCTAACCTGGTCTTTCAGGTCTTCCAATGGCGCACTCATCACCACTGTAACTGAGTCCATCCACCTTGCTGCAGAGCATTGTCTTCTTCTCTTTCCTTCTACCTTTCCCAGCTTTATAACCTTTTCCAGAGAGCTGTGTCTTTGCATAATGTGTCCCAAGTAGGATAATTTGAGCCTGATCATTTGTGCCTCGAGTGAGAACTCTGGGTTACGATATAAGCAACTCTGGGTTACAGATATACAGTAAGCAACTTTACTTCATTTATTTATAACAAATAACAAATTTATATAAATTTGTTATTTGTTATAAATTTGTTGCTGCCCACTCCAGATTTTGATAATTTCTTTTAATTTTTAAAATATTAATTATTTGTAAATAAATTATTTGGATGCTCTGATACTCAGTAGCTTAAAAAACTTATTATACAACTTTGTGTTGTGCGCGAGTTACGCCCCATCCTGGATTGGGCGGCCCTCCGTTCAGTCACTCATGTCCCAGTCATCTCCCGTATAGACTATTGCAATGCTCTCTACATGGGGCTACCCTTGAAGAGTATCCAGAAGCTACAGCTGGTTCAGAATGCGGCTGCGCGAGCAGTTTTGGGGACCCCAAGGATGGCGTATATAACACCTTTGCTGTGCGAGCTGCATTGGGTGCCAGTTTGCTTCTGGGTCCAATTCAAGGTGTTGGTTATTACCTTTAAAGCCCTACATGGCATGGGTCCAGGTTACCTGAGGGACTGCCTCACCCCCATTACATCAACCCGTCCCACCCGGTCAGGCAGAGAGGGCATGTTACGGACTCCATCCATGAAAGATTGTCAATTGGTGGGGTCCAGGAAGAGGGCCTTCTCTGCTGTGGCCCCTGCCCTGTGGGATACGTTACCCCCAGAGGTGAGGCAGGCCCCCACTCTCCCAGCCTTCCAAAAGGAAGACTTGGTTTTTCCACCTTGCTTGGGGCGGGAGGGGGGATAGTCAATCATGGGGGTGGTTGGCGCCTTGATAAGGCCCTGAGGAATTTTATTGAGACTGTTGTTTCTCCATCTTGGATTTTATATTTTATATTTATATTTTTATGAGGAATCTGTTTTTATGGTATTTTAATTTTTTATTATTTTAATCTGATTGTAAACCGCCCAGAGTTGCTTTGGCGAGATGGGCGGTGAAGAAATGTGACAAATAAATAAATAAATAAATAAATAAATTCCCTTGGAGTTGGTATTTGGAGATTTTCTGCCTCCAGTGTAGAGGTAACACTTCGTCCAGATCAATAGCCTTTGACTTGTCCTTCATTAATGTAACCCTTAATTTAACTTGGATCCCTTTTAAAAGGCATCCAGGTTTGTAGCTGTTACCATGTCTTTGAGTGAAGAATTTCATAGGTAATTATGTGCTGCAAGAAGCAGTGCTTTCTTTTTCTGTTTTTAATCTTCCAGGTAGCTTCATTGGATGCCTCCTAGTCCTATTTTGATAAAGGAAGAAAAATGTTTCCCTGCTCACTTTCTATATGCCATGCATGATTTTGTACACTTCCATCACACCCTCTCTTAGTCATGCCCAGCTTCTTCCTCATAGGGCTTGGTTACCAGATCTCTTATCATCCTGGTAGCTCTCCTATGAACCAGTTCCAGGATCTTTCCATGTTCCTTTTAAAACGCAGTACTCAAAACCGGACATAGTAGTCTAAATATGTTAACTGTTAATTTCCATCATCTGGATACAATTCTTCTATTAATGCATCCCATTATTGCATGGCTTTTTTTAGCTGTTGTACCATGTTGCTTGTTCCTGTTCAATTTGGTTATCCACTAGTACACCTACATCCTTCTCCCACACTGCCACCAAGCCAGATCTGCCCAATCCTCTTAGGATCTTCTTTCATATTATGTTAGGATCTTATGGGTTACTTCTCCAATGTTTAAATGTTGTCTTAAATACTTTCATAGGTAGCTCATTAATTCAAAACCTTCGTTTGCATTCAGGGTCTTCACCTAATATGAACTAGTTTCTAAAGACATAGATACTATAACTTGTCTTATAGCTGAAGGAAGCCTACTGTTTTTGAACTGTGTGCATAACATATAAATTTCCTAAGTAGATAAGGTGTTCAGATACAACTTCATAATATATTGAAAACATTCCTAATTAATATCATTCCACATTTGTTTAATTGCTTTCCAGTAAAAAATGTTTTATAAATATAAATATGGATAAAACAGCAAGTATATTCATTCATTCATTCATTCATTCATTCATTCATTCATTCATTCATTCATTCAGTCTGTCTGTCTGTCTGTCTGTCTGTCTGTCTGTCTGTCTGTCTGTCTGTCTGTCTGTCTGTCTATCTCATATATATACTATGGTAATTTTAGGTTATAATCTTGATATATGTTTATATGAATCAGAAAGTATTTTAGGCCATTTCTGATCAATAATATATTTAAACACGTTGTGTGTTTTAAATTCTGAAACTGTGTCATTTTTTCTATTAGGAAAGTGAGCATCCCTGGCTTTGGCATACAGGGAAGAATTAAAGAGATGCCACAAAATTATACATTTGGCAAGAGGACAACCATCTAATACTTTTAGCAGGATAGGATGGGGAAAAGTGACAGGGGAAAAATAATTAGGCAATAATATGAATAAACGTACAGTATTTTAGCCACAGTGCTTCGAATTATGAATTACACAGGATTGAGTTTCTTTCTTTTGTTCTTATTTTAAAATGGAGTACAAACTGATAACAGAGATTGTTAATACTTTCTACCTAAATTGGCTTTTATTTACTTTTTTTGTAGTATGCATCCAAAAATTAACCTTTAACATGGCTCATATAATGCATATATTGCATTTTTCATTTCTTCAAGGGCCACTGAGTTCCAATTAAGCTTCTAGAGAGATGAAAGTAGCATATTGTTTTAATCCATTGTTTTTCATATTTTTTTTATAATCCTATTGTAAGTTGCTTTGAGATGCATTTCTGTGTGAAGTATTAAACAGCAGGCAGTTTGCAGAATGGATTACAATCTAGGAGAGATTCCTGGTGGATGACATGGAGGAGATTTTTGCTGACTACTCCTTCTGAATATCCTTCTTCCAAATCTTTACTTTTTAGAAAACTTGGGGATGGGAAAGTTTGGAGCTAGTGGGAAAAACTCAGGAAAGTTGAAGTGTTACAAGTTCAAATGTTTGCAAATAATAGTCATGTTTCTGTATTGTCGAAGGCTTTCACGGCCGGAGTTCAATGGCTGTTGTGGGTCTTCCGGGCTGTGTGGCCGTGTTCTGGAAGTTGTGGTTCCTAACGTTTCGCCAGCATCTGTGGCCAGCATCTTCAGAGGGCAGGAGCACAGATAGAAGCAAAATCTCTGTGCCCAGGTAGAGTGGTAATGTTCTATTTATAGAGCTAATCTTATAGGAGATTAGGATGGCGTTGCCATGGGAAGCCCCCTGAGCCCAGTCATAGCAAACTTTTACATGGAACACTTTGAAAAACAGGCTTTGGAATCGGCACCCATTACACCAACAGTCTGGTTCCGATTCGTGGATGACACCTTCGCAATTTGGAGTCATACTGAAGAAGAACTGGAGAAATTTCTGGACCACCTAAACGGCATCCATCCCAATATACAATTCACCATGGAAAAAGAAACTGATGGCAAACTTCCATTTTTAGATACGCTGGTCATACGCAATCCGGACCTCAAACTAGGACACAAAGTATACAGAAAACCCACCCATACGGACCGATATCTACACAAAAATTCCAATCACCACCCACGACAAAAGAGAGGCATGATCAAAACCTTGGTGGATCGTGCTAATCGAAATTGTGAAACCCAATTTCTCAACAATGAACTTAACCATCTGAATTGGGTCCTACAGGCAAATGGCTATTCCAAGAATGAAATAAAAAGAGCCATCAAACCAAGAAAACAACATCCAACTGAAGAAAAACAGCCCCCCACAAACAAAGTATTCCTGCCCTACATCAAAGGAGTCACTGACCGCATGGAAAAACTGATGGAAAAACACAACTTTCAAACAGTCTTCAGACCCACCAGAAAAATACAACAAATGCTAAAATCAGCAAAAGACAAAAGGGACCCCCGCACCGCTGCAGGAGTATACCGCATACCATGCAGCTGTGGACAAGTATACATCAGAACCACAAAACGAAGCATTCACACCAGGATAAAAGAACATGAAAGACACTGCAGACTACAGCAACCAGAAGAATCTTCAGTAGCTGAACATGCTCTCAAGCAAACGGGACACAAAATCCTATTTGAAAACACAGAAATACTGGACAACACCAAAAGCCACTACACCAGATTATACAGAGAAACCATTGAAATTCACAAACACCAGCACAGTTACAATAAAAAAGAAGAAAGTTTAAAAATTAGCAGAACCTGGCTACCAGTCCTGAAAAACACAGCCTGCAAAAGGTCAACGAACTCAGTCCAACCACCAGGACATGGGAATACTTCTCACAATGAACATGCTAATCACGCTCATCAGCCACTCGTTAACATTTCAACACAACAAAAAACCCCACCTAATCTCCTATAATTTAGCTCTATAAATAGAACATTGCCACTCTACCTGGGCACAGAGATTTTGCTTCTATCTGTGCTCCTGCCCTCTGAAGATGCTGGCCACAGATGCTGGCGAAACGTTAGGAACCACAACTTCCAGAACACGGCCACACAGCCCGGAAGACCCACAACAGCCATAGTCATGTTTCTCTTTAGAATTCTTAAGTTATATAGAATATTATTGTATTAGTAATCTACTAATGAACTTCCCACATTGTGTTCAATATCTTGGAACATAGAAAACTAGAAGCACTGTTAGTTTTTTACCTTAAAATACTGTATTAGAGTTAACATTGTTGTCTAAAATGAGATTTGACATATTAAACAAAAGTTGCTGAAGGCAAGAAGTATCCTTCATTTTAGGGATAACAAATTTTATTATTTATCAAAGAAATATGGACAGAATGCATGAAATTCTGGAAGTTATTGCCAGATACTTTCTAAAATAAAATATGTATTGTCCTTTGATGAATCAACCTGCCACCCCCTATTTCCACCCCCACCCCCCAGTCCTAAAAAATCAGCATGTTTTCAGTAGAAGTCTTAGAATGTGGATCTCCAGTCTGGTGCCTGTAGCTGCCAGCAGGTCCATGAACACCATTGTTGGTAGCCACCAAGATCTATGCCCCATCTAATATCTTTTTTCTTTTGTATTTTTTAAAATGGAAAGTAATTATTTGCTGCAAAGTGGCAGCCTCAAGCTCAGTCTTTGTTTCTAAAAATGCTTCTGGGTCCAGTATATACTCCAGGGGCCAAAAGATAAGAGGCTGCAGCAAGCTGAAGTAATAGAGCTTCATAAGAGATTAGAAAATGTTATGAACAGCTTTACTGGTTATTACTTTGGTAGACAAGTCTTTATAATAGGTATATCTGTTTTTTTAAAGTGCCCTCCAAATTCATGCTCTCCAAATTCCAAATGTTCCCATCAACCAAAATATTTGGGAGGCCCTGCTTTACAGAGAGGTAAATATCCAGAAGTTCATTTTTAATAAGAGAGAACATATATAAGGTTTGCTGTAGTATGTGATCATGTGCATGGGAGGTCTTGGATTGTTCCTTATAGTAAAAGAGAATTTATTATTACCATGGGGTTATTTGTACTTTACAGATTGTGCCAGATATACAGAATTATGCAGTGCCTTTTCCTCCTCCTCATAAATAAGGATGAGGATGTTAAAAACTTACAATAGATGTGAAGAAATAATTTGGCATCGGAGAGGGAATACACAATAACCGGAAACTCAGAACATTGTCTACAGTTTATTGTGCCACTTTGTATTTGTTAAACAATGCTAGGAATGTTGGAAATGAAAGAACATGTATCATCCTTTGATATTGGTTGTGGCTAGTATAAACTTGATGTAGTACTGTTTGTTTAATTACCATATATGGAATTTAGTCATTTATTTTATAAAACGCTGAGTAATACATTTGAAAAAAATCTGTCAGTTCTGTTACACTTTTCTGCAAAGCCATGACTCTCTTCTGTTCAGTTCTGTAATCTGTTTACATTTCTTTTTTCTAGCAAAAGGAGTTTATATCATTTGTTTGCATCAAGGACTGAAATGTTGCATAAGATAACATGGTTACAAGCTGGAATTTAAAAATGCTGGGATTTACTTAGTTTTAGAGTTCCTGCATTTCTAGATACTTTCATCTCCTGATATATCTTCCCCACTTGAGGAGGATCAAGGGTGGACAGGGCACTTAACATTTTTGGTTGGTAAGGAGTTTCTTGTGTAAAAATAAATTGTAGAAGAATTGTACAAGTCATAGAATCATAGAGCTAGAAGACATCTTAAAGATAATTTAGTCCAACATCTGCTTAGTTTAGAATCCACTAGATCATCTCTAATAGATGATAATCTAGCCTGTTTAAAGATCTCTAGTGAAGGAGAACTAACTACTTCATATGACATCTGGCTGACAGTTCATACAGTCAAAAAGTTCCTCCTGCTCTCTAGCCTGAACCTGTCTCCTTGTATTCTTAATGTGTTGGTTCTCATCCTGCCTTCTTGGCAGGCATGGAACTAGAGTCTGTGTCACCTGGGGCAAACATGGATTCCGCCCCCCCATGGGTTATTTTGTCATTTTGGCGCACCCCTGGGCGTCATTGTGGCACCCCCCCAGCGCAGCGCCAGGGGCACATGCCCCGCTTGCCCCCCCCAGTTGCGGCCCTGCCTCTTGGGCAATAGAGAATATGTCCACTCCCTCTTCTGTGTGAAAGTTTTTTAGATATGAAGTCTATTATCATCTCACCCCCCCAACCATCTTTTCTGTAGGCCAAATATACCCAGATCTTTTAACAGTTCCTCGTAGGATATAGTTTCCAGATCCTTCACCATCTTGGTAGTCCTCCTCTGAACTTCCAATTTATCACTCTCTTTTTCAAACTGTAATGCCCAGAACTAGACATAGTACTCCAAAAGTGGTCTGACCAGATTCAAGTAGAGTGGAACAATTATTTCCTGTGATCTGAATTCTGTGTTCATGTTAATACAACCTAAGAGAGCATTTGCCAATTTAGCAGCTGCATCTCACTGTGGTTCATGTTTAACTTGTATTGACAAGGACACTCTTTCACGTGTGCTATTGCCAGGCCAGGTCTCCCCCCATCATATTTGTGCCTTATGTTTTTCGTATCCAGATGCAAAACCTTACATTTCTCCCATCCTACTCATTTCATCTTTTCAGTCAAGCTGCCTAGATCTTTTTGAATCTTCTCTCTCTCTTCCGAAGGATTAACCACCCCTACTAGCTTTGTTTTATTGTTGTAAATTTTGAATTTGAAAAGCAAAGATCAATAGGAGAAACGGTTAAAATGGGCAATAATAAATGTAGAATCTGGGTTCCTGTTCCAAAGTAGCTCTAGCCATTGTGGCAAGCCCAGTCCTCCCGACTAGGGGTTCATCTGCACATACTGCTTGCCTCAGAGTGAGGATGCTCCCCCCTATCTCAAGGACAGGAATGCACAAAATCCTCAAGTCTTGCTCTGTATCAAAAATAGTGCTTTGGTTTTTTAAAAAATTCTGCTGTCATAAGCAGTGTTGAGCAGTCTGCCTGCTATGGTTTATTTTGTTTCAGGGAAATGCCTTTGTTTAATTGCTACAGTGCACAGTGTCAGGAACACCCTCTTTCCTCCAGTCACTGGTTGCTGTCTTTCATGATCTGGACTGCCTGTCCACTTCTGAAGGGACTTTCCCAATTGGACTGATGAAAGGCTGGATCTTTATTTTTTATTTTTTTTTAACCAGGTGAAATTGGTTAAATTTCTAGCCCAAGTGACATAAAAGAAGTTAAAACTGTGGGGTTTCCTTACTTCCTGGTTCACTGGTACATCAGAGGGAAGATGCCATGCATGAGGAGTGAACAAAAAGGACCTCATAAAAACAAAAGCAATCTGTGCTTGCATTTCTGGCATGGATCGGAGGGATAAAGAATCAGGGCCTGTAGTAACCACAGTCCAGATGGAACGCCTAGCCAGCAATGTTGCCAGAGCTGAAGAATGGATTAAAATCCTGACTGCAATTTCTGAAGCTACCTTCATTTCCATTTGGTTGTAGTGTAAGGTGCAAGCAGGTTAAGGCAGCTGTGTTGAAGAGTCCTAGAAAGAAGCAACAGATTTGAGCAGAATCAGAGGGAGATACCACCCCCAAGAGGGGCCTTTGAGAAGTGATGTACTGTTATCTTTGGAATTACGTCCCTTGAACAAACATATCGTAAGGAAAGAAAGGGAATAAAAATTCATTAGAATGCATGCATGGCTACATCAACTCCCATTTTTATTGAAAACTGATATGCTATACGTTATGCTAGCTTCAAAATGCAATGACTACCTAACCTATGTGAAGTACACATTATTTACCTTGTTTTGTATGTATAATAATACACTTTAATACTATGTATTTTATCAGTGTGCTGAATTCTGTGCAGATTAGATCATTTGGGTGGTCTGATTTGTAGATATGAGGTACAGGTTAAATTCTATTGATTTAAAATTTTTAAATCTTATTTATTAAAATGTAATATAATTAATTGCTGATTGTAGCATTTTTCATACTATTTCTCCAGTGATCACCTTCTATCTGTTGATTGATACATATCTTTTTTCAAGGGATCAAGAGTAACTGAAGGGGAGCAGGAATCTGGGTTGATTCAGCCTGCAGAAGTATTTGCTCCCAAAAGCCTAGTATTGGTGTCCAGGTTGGATTATCCAGAAATATTCAGGGTAAAGAACCTATAAATAACATTTTTATGTATGCATATTTCTGATAGATAACAAAGGTAAAAGAATTAACTTCTGTAACATCCATATTTATTTAATAAATATACATCCTGCCTTTTCTCCAGCAGCTCTAACTAGTTTATATAGTACTGCCTCAGTTTCCCCCCCCCCCACAATAATACTGTGAGGTGGGTTGAGCTATAAATAATATAGCCCAGCTGATGCAAAGTCATCCAATTGGTTCAAAGTGATCCAGTGGGCTTCCATGGCTATACTAGAACCTGAGCCTCCCACTCTGTCCAACACCTCAACAACACTGATTTCCTTGTATGGATTAATGCAATGCAGTTCTCCCTCTACATGATTTTGAAAAAGCAAAAAAAAATGGTTACTTTTTTTCTCCTCCCAAATAATAGGAAATGATTGTTCCCCATGTTGCCTCATTTATGAGTTATATTCTAGCTTTGTATGATGGAGAAATCAGAACAGCCAGAATTGCAAAAAAAGGAGGGTTATGTCTACCCCAGGCACTACAACCACGAATGTCTGGAACATTAGGAATTTTGCCCAATTATGACCTTAGTTAAAGTTCCCTTGTTTTCTGTGGTATAACTTTTAATTCCAGCAGGCAGATTGCACAGTAGTAGCTTGAAGGGGAAGGAAGCCCATTAAACTATTAAATTATGGCAAACTTCCTGTAGAAATAAGGAACTGCATTTGAGTTGTTACAGTTCAGCAATTGTGGCTTGCTTAAGTGGGTCATCTATCCCAGTTTTCTATCTGAGTAATTGCTTTTGAGAAAACAGTATGATCTGTTTCATGGTTAGATTTATTTAGATATGTTTGTGATTTATATAGACACAGATATAGCTATAGAGTGCAATTTTATTTAACCACATGATTCCTCTGTGACATGTTTATATACTCATATTTTATGCTACATTTTCAATACTGTGCTGTATTTTCCAATCATTATTAATATTTGGTTTTCTCCAGGTGGCAATTTTACGTATTCTTATTTCATATTTTAGGCTTGCCTTGGCTTAGTGTACACTGTGTATGTGGACAACCTGAATGTCTCATTGGAAAGTCTCATTGCAAATCTCTGTTCATGCTTTGTTCCTGCTGCTGGAGGGTCACAGGTAAAAAGGGAAAAAAGAAGAAGAGAGGTTATTTATCCAGTTAATTTAATTTATGAAAAAAGGAAAAAATGAATTCTTCAAATAGTTTGATTTAATAAAGGGTTATAGCTCAATTAGGTATGTTCTAGTGGCCTGTCATCTAAAGAGTGCAAGAATTCCATTCCAAAATAAGGTCAAGAGGTTAATTTGTCATTGCAATTGCCTTTTGACGGCATTGTATCCGTGCTGAACTTTGCAGAGCTCAGCCTTTTTTTTATTACTGGTGATACAAAATATATTGCTTTTAATTTTTTCCTCAGTTTCCATGAGGGATTAAGGGAGTTGAGCTTTTGTTTTCTTTTTTTACCTCAGTTTTACTGAATATTTAAATTCGATAGGTAATTTACTATTTCAGGATCCCATGTATTTCTATGGAAATGTTGAATTTTATGAAATATGATGATAATGAAACTAGATTATAATGCTTAGATTAATGTTGGTAATTTAGGATTTATGATTAAAAACGGCCATGGATGTTAGTATGAACCATTCCTTCTTAGCAAAAACATTACTGCAAGTTACAAAAGCTGGGCATGATGGAGAAGCCATTAGCCAGCGGGTTTACCACTTGTTATGGGAGAATGGGAAGGCAGTGGTGTGTCAGAGTTAGCTGAAAGGTCTGAAGAATGAACAAGTTACTTGAAGAAAAAGCTGAAATTATTATTCCTATTTGCCCCTACTAGTTTCATTTTTATTTGTTGCCAGACATATCTAAAGCAAACTATTCTTATATGTGTTCAAACTAGTGTTATTAATTTGATCAAATACCAGTCTTGTCCACTACCATTTCTACATTTTTTGTCAGTCTCCGTACTAAGTTCCTGCTAAGCTTACTCTCTTTGAAATATATGATGTTTATGCAGAAGGTCCCATATTCATATGGAATATCCATTTAAAAAATAAAAATAAATTACATAATACAAATTTCAAGTAATCATAAAAATGCATGCGTGCCTGAAATGCTGAAGTCAAAGTAGACCATGTCATACCAGTAGATATACCAGGGATTCTCTTTAAAAGTTTTCATTAGAGTAAAGTTTAGTAATTTGAAAACTGTTACAAACCAGTCCTTTGATTGAAACACTTGGGAAGAGATGGGCTAAGGGTGAGTCTTTCTAGCTGAGACTAGCTTTGGAGAATGGTAGAATCAGCAAAAACCTTGTGATTGTGCTGACATTCTCTAATGGGCCCCCGTACCCCATTTGGATTTCGGTGAAGAATGGGTCTCTTAATTGGTCACATATGTCTGGGACAAGGGAAAACCTCTTATTACAATAATCAGAAATCATTTTAGGCATTACTTTTTTCCTAACAAGTTTCTAGACACTAAGATTATATGTCAGTGTATAGTACATAATTCATGTTGCAATCCTATATCAAGTTAATGAGAAATAAGCTTTTTTGAAATGGTGGGGATATCTTCTGAGTTCGTATGGCCAAGATTGCACTGTAAATCAGACAGTTAGTAATAGCAATATCTCCATCAAGTTGAGCTCAACTTTGGGTGACTACATGGACATACCTGTGTTGTTTTGTTGGCAGCATATAAATTAGTGGTGTGACTTAATTTGGACAGGATAATCATTCAACCCACATTATATTTTGCACAATAAGCGTCTTAACACTTCTTTCTACAGAAACTGTTTTCCCTAGGAGCAGGAGACAGGCAACTGATACAAACTCCTTTACATGATAGCCTTCCAGTTACAGGAACTAGTGTGGCTCTTTTGTTTCAACAATTAGGTAGGTCAGTTTTTTATTGTTATTCATTCATTCATTTTTTCCCCTGAAATTATTGGACAAATGCTATGGTAACTTGTACTAGTTTTGGCTTTAAAAAATCACGATACTGGTAGTGTGTTTTAGAACATAACTTGCCTATAACTTACTAATGATCTCAACTTAACCTTCATTTTTTATAACTGTATCAGTATGTTTCCTGATTGGCTGTATTGAGTTCATCTCCTTCTCCCCTTCAAAATGAGTTAGATAAATCAGAAGTTAAAAGTTATTATAATTCACAGTAACTTAAGGAATTGCATTACTCTAAGTAACAAGTTGGTTCTTGGTATCTTTTCCAAAGTGGTTATATGAAATTAAAATAATTGCAAATATGTTCTTCATGTAAATGCTTTTTGATTTATGATACAACCCTCCTTTAATTTTTTAAAAAGTAATGCAATATTTAATTTTATATAGCTGAGAGATTAAATATGTGTGCAATGTTTCTTCATTACTTTCATGGTGATGACAAACTGAGCAAGATTGATGTCAGTCCTTCCAGGTAAACCAGACAGGAAACACAACTAGATGAACTAATTCTACTTTATTGTAAGGCTGCGTTAACAGAATCTTGCAAGTCTGAAAGTACAACTCTCCTGCCCTCCCTATTTATCGCTTGAGTGGTCAGGGCAGGTCTTTCCTAAGTTTCTTCTTTAGACTGTTACCCTCTCGTGGACTTCCTTTCCTTTTATCTGATCGTTCCCTAGGCAGCATCTCTTTCCTCTGTTCTCCAAGGTCACCCTCACATTCCATCACAGCAGGCGAGGTCCTTTTGAAGATTCCTGGTTAACAGAAACTCATCTGTCTGGTATATGCAAAAAAGACTTTCATATAGCCCCCAGGTTATGGAATACCCTCCCAAATTGTATTGTTTCTCTTACCATATTTTATCTTTTGTGTTGTAATTGCTCTATTCCAGGGCTTTCCAAACTGTGTGTCGTGACACAGTACTGTGTCGCCTGGGCCCCCCAAGTGTGTCGCACGACAACCCGGAAGCGCTGATGGCGTGCTACCGCCGCGTGCAGCAGCGGGCCATCAGCGGTTCCGGGTTCCAGGATGATGCCGCTGCTGCCACAGTGCGCAAAACTGGAAAGTGCAGTGGTGGCGGCACTTCCGGTTTTTTGCCTGCCGGCCGTTGGTGTATCGCCAACGGCAAAAGTTTGGAAAGCCCTGCTCTATTCAGTATTGGATATACATAAAGATAGGATATAGCTTTAATATATAAATAATAAATAAGGTTTGCGGACAGGTGCTGCATTTGCAGTCTTCTCTGCACTTTGAAGTACCTTTGGGAGAAGCACTGAACAGCTCTGCAACCTTGCAGGTTCCCACAGGATAACTGACAGTATTATTTTTTTCTAGAGATAGGAGCAGAAGCACTGCACCTCCAGTCCCCTACTCTTTCAAGCCTTCCAACACGATATCATGGTAAATAGTATCAAAAGCCATTGAGAAATCAAGCAGTATTAACAGGCAATGTTTCCCCATCATCTTCCAATATGGATCATCCATCAAGGCAATCAAGGGTATCTCTGTGTTCAGTCCAGGTCTGAGACTGAAAAGGATCAAGAATATATGTTATAGCTAAGCTCTCTTGGAGCTGGAATACTACTGCTTTTTCAAGCAACTTGGCTGAAAATGGAATATTGGACACCATCCGGTAATAGTTAAAATTGGCTAGACCCAAAGGTAGTTTCTTAACCAAAAGCCCCATTACAATCTTCTTTAAGGAAGCAGGAAGCTCCACTTGCAAAAATGAAGTATTAATGATCTCAGTGATCATTTGCAGGGCAGATTATTTGGAGGTTTTTATAAACCAAGCCAGGGAGAAATTCAACATACAAGTGTGGGCATGAATAGATCCAGGAACTAGATGCAGTTTGGCTGCAACAGAATTACTTTCCAAATCAGGGCAAGTAATAGTTCCCCTTTATCCTGTATTGATCAAATCCCATCTTGAGTATAATGTCCAGTTCTATGATGGTTTTGAGTTTAATGAGAGCTTCCTTCCTTAGTCTAGAATTTCTAAGCCTTTTTTCCCCCCTAGCTCTTTCTTTGCCGAAACATCCCATCCCAGTTGCTTTTATCTCAAAGGGTTAACAGATAGGGTAATTTTATCTTTCTAAGTTGAAGTGAAAGAGCGGTATAATTTTGCATGAACAAATGTTTAGCAATGAAATTGGTAAGGCCCCTTATTCCGCTTCAACCCACAGCTGAATCTAATGTCCTCATTCTAAGGTGACAAAGCAGCACCATACAGGAAATACCAAAAGGTATTATTCACCTCTTCTAAAATGTGATGATTAATAGCTTAAAGGCATTTGCTCATTTCCATGTTTTGTTATAATTTCATTATAATTATTCAGCCACTTATAAACCTAGGATTAGGAACCAAAACACTGAAGGAACCATGCTGTTTTAAATTTAAACTGTAAATTAAAAATTTATACCAAAATGGAAAAAAAATCTAATAACTTATATCTAAAGCATACATTGTGTTCACAGAGGAATTGCTAAAAACAAGTATACTGAATATTCCATGACTGATCAAGCTATAAATATTTGGTATGCTTTTTTTAGCAACTTCTTCCTTGGCACAATGTGTGTATGTGTAATGCTAATTAACATGATTAATCATATAAATGTATACTTACTCATCTTAAGCAGGCAATGGAAACTAAAGTTAGTAAAGATGTTTAATATGCTCTATCATAGCCAAACTATAGTTCTCCTTTTGTTACAGATTGCTTTCAAATGTTACAATAAACATTATACAGGTAGTCCTTGGTTAACAGTGGTAATTGGGACCAGAATTTATGTCACTAAGCGATGCAGTCATAAAGCGCGATGCCACATGATCACATCACTTAGCAACGGCACTCTTGGCACTCCCCGTTGCCATTGTTAAGCGAGACCTCACCACAACTTCCTGCCAGTTTCCAACAAGCAAAATCAGTGCAAGTCCCAAGTGGCTCGCAAGCAGGCTGGTGGGCAGGGAAGTGGCTGCTGCCAGGTGCGGCCAGGTGCACGAGAGGCCGGTGCTGTACCACACAAGCACGGTGGGGCTTGGGGTGGCTGCTGCAGGGTGCGCAATTGTGTTCAAGGATGCATGAGGGGCCGCTTGTGGTGGCTGCTGCAGGGTGCACGAGGGTGGAGTAAGTAAAGTTTATTGTTGTAACCACAGGTCATAACATAGGAATGCCATAAAATACAATAAAGTAACAATAAAACAAAATAGTGAAATTGTAAAATAGAGTAATAGAAGGAGTATTAGATGTAAAAAGGTTACAACAAAATAAAGCCAAAGCTACAATTAAGAACTTCAGTATTTCTTTCTAGGTTTAAATGACAGCAAGGTTTAAAAGACAGTAACAACTTGGTTATGTTAACCAGGTACTGGAAGAGGCTTCTGTGTTTTTTATAATGATGATACCAAGATGAAAATTTGGATGATTGAACTATAGTGGCATCTTTATTAGCATCCCTTTAAAAAAAAAAGTGGCATCTTATTGTGAACTGCCCAGAGTCCCTCTTTTGAGGGAGATGGGCGATGACAAAATTTGGAAAATAAATAAATTAAATTAAATTAAATTAAAAAATTAAAAAAGCCAATCTCTAATATTTCCTCTATTTCAAGATCTATATTCTCCCAAAGGTGGTAGGAAATACATTTGTAGAACGGGTGACAAAAGTTTAGTTCATTGATTCCCAGCTGTGTAATAGAGAAAACAGAGTTTGGCAAGATGGGATTCTTGAAGGCTTTCTAGTTTGTTGTATTGTCGAAGGCTTTCACGGCTGGAGTTCAATGGCTGTTGTGGGTCTTCCGGGCTGTGTGGCCGTGTTCTGGAAGTTGTGGTTCCTAACGTTTCGCCAGCATCTGTGGCCAGCATCTTCAGAGGGCAGGAGCACAGATAGACAGAGATTTTGCTTCTATCTGTGCTCCTGCCCTCTGAAGATGCTGGCCACAGATGCTGGCGAAACGTTAGGAACCACAACTTCCAGAACACGGCCACACAGCCCGGAAGACCCACAACAGCCGCTTTCTAGTTTCTTATAGTATCCCAACAATGCAAGATGTATTCTAATGGCGATGGAAGGTATCTCCACCTCCATCCTTAAATAGGCAGTGGGGGTGCCCTGGGGGAGGCCCAAGATCTTCCTTATGACGTTGCTTTGGACTACTTCCAATTGGGCAATGACCTTCTCATCCCACCCCCAGATCTCAGTCCCATACAGCATCTGGGCTGTCACTTTGCCTGGGAATATTTTAAGTGCAGGGGCTACCAGTTGCCCTCCTTTAGAATAAAAAAAATGTCAGAATAGCACCTACTGTATGCTGGGCAGTTGCCAAGACAGTGGATAAGTGTGTTTTCCATAAAAGGGACTTATGAAAGGTGATGCCCAGATATTTAAAAGAGGGACATTGCTCTATTTGTTGGGCATTAATTGTCCATCTGTGTTTAATATTACTTTTGCCAAAAACTACTACCTTTGTTTTATTATAATTTATCTTCAGTTTTTCCCTTTCACAGTAAGCAGCTAGTCTGGCCCATAATCTTCTAAAGCCAATCTCGGTACAGGAAATAAGAGTCATGTCATCAGCATACATTAACATTGAAATTTCTGTCCATTGAGTGAGGGGGAGAAAAAACATTGTGACTTCATGGCCACTACAATATCATTAATATAGAAGTTAAATAAGAAGGGAGCAAGTAAATAGCCCTGTTTATCTCCTCTCTCCAATAAGTTAGGGTCTGACAAGGACCCTTGTGGGCCCATTCTTACTCTAGCTGTAATGTCAGTATGTAGTTCAATAATTAGTTTAAGAAAGCGCTTATCGATACCTGTCCTAGAACGTTTCTCCCATAGTTGAGACCTGTCAATGGAATCAAAGGCAGAGGTAAGGTCAATAAAAGCGACACAGAGTTGTTTTGTATGCCCATTGGTATATTTCTGAATAAGGGCCTTCAAAGTAGCACAGTGATCTACTGTGCTGTGTCCTTTTCGAAACCCTGCCTGTTCTGGATGAAAGAGTTTTGTTTCTTCCTCCCAATCTTCTAATATATTCAGAAGATGTCTGGCATAGAGCTTAGAAGAAATACTGTATCTAGCGGACTAATTGGATGACAATTGGCAGGTTCCTACCGGTTGACCTTTTTAAAGATTGGGTATGTTATACTTCGTTTACAGTGGGGAGGTACAACACATGTTATATCTACTTCTGAGAAGAATCTAGTCAGGATGGGGACCCACCAGGAATCATTCATTTTATATACCTCTGGAGGAATCATATCCTCTCCAGGAGCTTTTCCAAGGGCCAAGGTTGAAATCAGTTGCTTACACTCAGATTTTGAGACAGCTGGCCACTCTGGTAGTAATCATAGTTCAGTAGGGTCTGTTGTTGACTCAGTATACAGTATGGGCAGTTATAAATGGAGGAAAAATATTGGGTCCAACTTTGTGCTGAGATACATGCTTGGGGCATAGTGCTCTGTGTGGAAATACCATTAGCCACCAATTCCCAAAATTCCCTCTCATTTTTAAATTAAGGTGAGGCCATGATCCCTCCATTGATCCCTATAGTAGGATAACTTCTTAGTCTTTAATAATTCCTTATATTGGCATCGAAATTGGATCAATAACTGAATGAAAGAATCTGTCCTTTCCTCTCTAACTCTCCTCTGTAGCTTTCTCAGAGCTTGGCTTTTATTTCTACAGTCTTGGTCATACCATCCCTTCTTTGTATTATTCCTTCTAGGTTGACAGGTAGTGGTAAGCTGGGAGCTTAGCACACTATTAATTGAACTAAAAATATGATATACATTGGAGTTGGATTGCAGATGCCTTTTATTTAGTATCTGTGGGGTATTTTAAAAAGCAGTGATTTTGGGGGGCCAGTGCAGCTTGGGGTGGCTGCTGCAGGGTGTGTGCCAGGCCAACACAGGCACGGTGGGGCTTTGGGTGGCTGCTGCAGGGTGCTCAAGTGTGCACAAGAGGCCGGCGAGGTGTGAGTGCGGCGGGGCTGGGGGTGGTTTCTGCAGGGTGGAGGAGAGTTACCCCAGTGGCTTTGCTTGTGGGAAGCTGGCATGGAAGGTTGCCAATGGTGATCACATGACTGCGGGATGCTACAACCGTCGCAAGTGTGAGCCAGTTGGCAAGTGCCCAGATCATGATCATGTGACCGCGGAGGTGCTGGTACAGCTGGAACTTCAAGGACTGGTTGTAAGTACCACTCATTCAGCACCATGGTAACTTCAAACAGTCGTTGAACGAGTGGTCGTTAACCGAAGACTACCTGCATGGGAATGGAGGAGTTGAAACATTTGAAAAATGTTTCTCAGGCAGCATGGATACCTAAGCCACTGAAAACGCATATAAGTGTTTGGAATTGGAAAATTAGCTACCCTCAAATCAAATACTGACAAGACTAATTGCAGAATATCCTTATCTAAGAACTACTGTATGTTCTCAAATGTTTGAAAGACTACCCATTACATAAGTCATCCCATTGACTGACAATGAACACAAAATCAGTCATTTCCAGGCTTTTCTACCTCTTTGCCCTCAATTTACATACTACCTAGGAGAAAGATTTATAAAATTCTACACATAAAAAATTAACAAATGTTTGCAACCTACTGTTCTTATGTATACATTTAATATCACCTGTGCTTCCTTTGGAACCAAATAATTGAATACAAGTAATTTAAAATGATTGTGGATTGAAGGAAGTGTATTCCATGAAAATCTTTGTAATGTCAGAATACTCCCTCCACCTTTTTATGACTTGGGATTGTTTTTATTAACAAATGATTTGGAAGGTCAAGTTGCGGGGAAAACTGCCAAAGAGTTCAGTTAAAATGATTGTTGAATGATTTGCTATAAAAAGTATTGCATCTTCATCTCACAGTGTAAACATTATGGGAAGTATTGTGCACACACTGAATGTGCTTCATTTACCATTAGTGATGTTGTATATAACCAGACTTAATAGTTTTATTGTCATATCCAGTACATTATATCTGATTAATTAAAGTCTCTCAAATAAAAAATATGAAACTGGAACTGGTGGAGATAGTGTAAAGCAGGTTATAAAAAGTTCCAAACTGCTCCCCACACACACATGCTGAATAGAGGACTTTGGGGAGATGTTTTGGGCTTTCATTAAATAAAATGTAGTCAGGGAATATTGAATAGAAACAGAACAATAAAGGATGAACAATGAGCCCTTAGTGTTACTGAAAATGTCATAGTATGACCCCTGCCGGAAAAAAAACACGGACTTTTAAGATCTGATATGCTGTCACCTAGTTTCAAAGATGTGAATAAATATTAGCATTTCTTGGCAGAGATATGAGTACATATTGGCATTTCAGCTTCAATCTTTTTCTTGGTTTTTTATTTTCTGGGTGGCAAGTAAACTGGTCACCAAGATCTTTTCCAGTTTGGATTTCAGCCTGGTTTTAGAATAACACTGACTTGGTTCATCTAACAGGTGACTTCTGATGGGAAAAAAGCAGAAGAAATGTCTTCCTGTTGGTTTCCTGGATCTCTTTTGGCATTCAGCAATGGTGGTATTGGACTGAGCTATTTCCATTCATTCCTGACAGATAAAATCTTCTGGCAGTTGTGTTATGAAATAAATAAAAAACCCATTTAACTCAATCTTGCTCAGTAGCCTCTGAGTTTCTACACAGTCCTAGAAGTATTATCTCATGGGAATAGATATATATCTCTTGGAGAGAGTTATACTCCATTGAAAAATAAGATTTGTAGCTTGGTGACCTTGAGGATTTTGAAGCTGAGACCTTAGGATCTGGGCACAAAAGAATATTCTTTTTTCCACGTGTTCTCCACATAGGAAAGGGCCCCAGATGGTCTTCACCTGGAACATTATTTCAAATGTGCACTTTCTCAGCTGTGCAGCTTTTCAGAAAACTCTGCCAACATAGATTTGATAGATAAATGCTCTATTGTTATAGGCAGTATGTAAAAACATGAATTTATAACGTTTCACTGAAAATTCCTAGTCCTTGACTAATTTTGGGTATTTCTAATTGCATTATTGTTTTTTAGATTGTTAATGTTAGTTTATGCATTGTTGTTTTCAATATTCACTTTTAAAAATTTATCATCTTGAATTTACTTTTAGGAAAATGAGCAGGGCACAAATATAGCAACAAATATCCTATTTACTTTTTATATTATTGTAAGTCATTTTAGCTTTAATTCAGTTCAAATTTAATGTAGCAAAAACTGCTTATGTAAAAATAACACTGAATCACTAAGCCTTTCATACTTTTCAACAACATTTTTATTTAACTATTGTATGTGGGCAGATGAATAGTTGGAAACTTGAGGGTGGAATAGTAAAGGTTTACTTTTCATCCTGCTCTTCCTTGGTTCTGAATTAAGGCCTCTACCCTTATTACAAAACAGTTTGATAGAATCATGCATTCATGAATTCACAGCTGCTAAAGGAGGGATTTCCAACTTGAAGTAGTCTCTGCTTCTGCCAAGGATGACCACTAACAAAGAATTCCATGTTAATGTAATAAATAATTCCTGCTTTTAATTGCAAGCAATCCAGTAGAAAGGCAACCATTTTATATGTACGTTAGCGTGTCACACAGAAAGTAACATTTGTGGGCTAATAATTTTATAATAATTTTTCAAAAATACAAATATAGTTGTATTAGTACAAATGCAAGCTATTTTTAACAAAATGTTCCCTTCTGTGTACTAAATATAGAATAACCATTTGCAAAATAAATTGATAATTTACAGAGACATTGTGCAATGGCAATGTGTAACTCATCCCCCTTTCCCCACATTTGGCCAGAAATTAAGGGAGGTTCTGCCTACATCATGCAGAACACACTGTTTCTAAACGGAGAAACATCCAGAGCACCATCCTACATTTGTTGACAAAAGTTCAAAAATAGTTTGAATTCGTATTATTTCATAAGCCAGATGTATGAAATGCAAATTTAAAACATGCTATATTTACGGTATCTATTTGTAATAAAATTAAGAGAGGCTTGTTGAGACTTACAATGTTTTACCAATCGAAGAGAACTTACAATGTTTCCTTACTTCTTTAAAAAATGATACTACTGTAGTTCTGAAGGCTTCACTGAAACAATGAAAGCCAAGTTACCTATTTTTAAACTTGATTTCAGTCAATTCAGGGATAATCTTAATTTGAATAGTTTCAGTAACTGTCATTTAGGAGACCTATAGGTCTATTTCAGAGCTTTCCAAACTTTTCATGCTGGTGACACACTTTTTAGACATGCATCATTTCGCGACACACTCTTACAGCAGGGCATCATTTCGCGACAAACTCTTACAGCAGGGCACAAGGCAGGCACCAGGACCTGTGCGGAATCACAGCAGGTTTGGAGGCAGCAAGGCACAAGGCAGGCACTAGGACCTGCGTGGAATCCTGGCAGGGTTCGGAGGCAGCAGCAGCCGTGACACACCCAGACACTGCAGCCGACACACTAACGTGTCCCGACACACAGTTTGGAAAGCTCTGGTCTATTTGAAAAAGATCATACAAAAATAATAAATTATTTTGGATTAAAGTCAGTCCTGGAACACATATAGAACACGCTATAAGATCAGCACATGTGACACCTCTGCTGCGCGAGCTGCATTGGGTCCCAGTCTACTTCCGGGTCCAATTCAAGGTGTTGGTGATTACCTTTAAAGCCCTACATGGCATGGGGCCAGGGTATCTGAGGGACCGTCTCATCCCGATAACATCAGCCCGCCCCACCCGTTCATGCAGAGAGGGCATGCTTCGGACCCCTTCAACAAAAGAATTCCATCTAGCGGGGTCCAGGAGGCATGCCTTCTCTGCAGTAGCGCCCGCATTATGGAACATTTTGCCCCCGGAGGTGAGGCTGGCCCCCTCACTTCTGACCTTCCGGAAGTCTCTGAAGACCTGGCTCTGCCGCCTGGCTTGGGACGACGGAGGTGGTAGTGCCTCTTGGGGTTGGTTGGCCCCGTAGTACTATGATCTAGACTGCAGCTTTTAACCATCTTTGGATTTTAATTATTCTTTTTATTTATTGTTTTTTTAGAAATTGGGGAAGACTATTGCTCTAACTATTGCCTTTTGTATTTAGGGTGATATCTTTGCTCTTCCAGATCTTATTCATGCTGACCATTGCAGTGCGGCCTTTTAAACATTATCTTGTAGATATCATAAATAAATTAAAATACACACTTAACTCATGTCATACAGCCCAGTCTTAACTGGGAATGTTCTTAAGCAATGATGCTTAATAATCCAGGTCAAATATGCATTTATCATTTGGTTTTTATGCATTGCTGACAGAAATACTGGTCAATCTGGAGGAAATATAATTGATACATAAAGTTTGAACAGTTTTGGAAAGTTGTCTTATCAACCAATGATTGATTTAGTCTCTTAGGAATCAGTGCTATATAAGTTCAAATCTTTTTCTTGTAAAATAAATTATATTAGAATAAAAAGAATAAAATGATAAAAGCCGGCTTTAGAGAAGGTCTTTGCAAAAACAGGATTCACGTAGCTGGCTTCTAAATAAAGTTCATTGTCTTGGCATTTTAAATCAGGAAGATGATGGTTTGGGATGGATTGGAGTATCTGACCCTTGCAAACATTCCAAATTTAGCAGAAGCTGTTGTAGTCTGAAAATATTGCAAGGTTAACAGTTGATTCTAGGCAAGGAACAAAAATAGTATCATTAATTGTTGACGATTAGGGTTCAAGATTATGGATGTGAAGTTTCAGTTTCAGGATTACTGATGTGAAGTTTCAGTTACAGGACCAGACCATAATAAAAGTTTAAGTACTTAATTTTTGTGTACAAAATTATTTTCAATTATTTGGCATTCTGAATTTCAAAGAATTAATTACTGCCATGTGAGCCATATAATTACCTTAGAAAATTAAGTTTTATTGTACTCAAAGCAATTGCACTTCCAACACATTCACAATTAACTGTAATGATGAGAAATGCTTCCTTTTTTATTGGATGCAGAATTATAATACATGATACCTGATGTAGCATCAGTTCTATATTTCACAGTCTTAATTGTCTCAGAGTGTTATGACCATAGCTACTGGTATATTACCTTTTATGTCTCACAACATACAAGAAAGCATTTACTACAGGATGTTGACCTTACAGTGACCTATTTTAAGTGTAGATTGCCAAATGATGATTCTATTTCTTTGGAATTTGAAGGCTTAATTATTCTGGAAACCAATTACAAAGCATTAAAAAAAGTCAACAACATCCGAAATAAAAAAATGAAAAAGCTAAAACAAACAACCTGAAGCTAAGTACACGATTAAGTATTGTGTCTGCCAAGATTCTGCCTTTGATTAGTATATCAGATTTTGTATAACGGGGAACCATAAAATACTCATTTACTTCAAATGAAAGTAAGTTTTATTCTCCATAGATACTGAATGATCAGTTGTCCTGGCTTTTGCTTATCCCTGGGAATGTAATATGGAGAAATACTTTTATCATATTTTGGTTTATAAAATTGGCTGTCTCTTTCTAGATATACGGTTTATGCTGGTCTTTGACCATAATAAATATTTGATTTGACAGTCAGTGTTATTGGGTAAAACAGGAAATCAATTGCTACTTGTTGTTTGGTAATTCTGTGAAAATATTAAATATCTGCATCCATATATTTCTCATGTGGTAGAAACTGATTTTTCCCTGTCTATATTTTTTTTTATTCTAATAGATAAAAAATAACTTAAAATGGCTTTAGAGTGTAAGAATTATCTTCCGTATAATACAGAGTCAGATGTTTATTATTTTTTATTTTATTTATTGTATATCCTGCCTTTATTATTTTTATAAATAACTGAAGGCAGCGAACATACCAAATACTCCTTCCTCCTCCTATTTTCCCCACAACAACAACCCTGTGAGGTGAGTTGGGCTGAGAGAGAGTGACTGGCCCAAGGTCACCCAGCTGGCTTTCATGCCTAAGGCGGGACTAGAACTCACAGTCTCCTGGTTTCTAGCCCGTTGCCTTAACCACTATACCAAACTGTCTCCTAACTCCAGTGCTGGTTTTCTACAAAAAATATGTTGGGCTCAAACATCCATTCTGATACCAAAAAAAACCATTCATTCATTCATTCATTCATTCATTCATTCATTCATTCATTCATTCATAATATTATGCTGCCAAGTTGCCAGACTCTAGCAGTTTACAATTCTAAAATCATTAAAACACCAGCATAAAATAAATACATTAAAATCCATATAAATCATTGTTGTATGAAATGGGTTCCCCTTCCAAAAACTTTGTTGTTCCATCAGGATCAATGCATTCTATATTTGCTCACAGACCTTAATACACAGCTTTCCAAATTGTGTGGCGGCGGCAGTGGCACGCCATCAGCGCTTCTGTGTTTTAGCGGAGGCCGCCGCCGCCATGCACGCCCCTGCCCCCGCGCCCCCCCCCGCAAAACTAGAGTTGGAAATCCTTCTCAGCGTGGTTCTTGTCCTCAAACCTGACAATACCTTAACAATTACCCCACCCTGTGGGAGAAAAGTGATCTACCAATGTGGCAGGAAAGGGATGGGGGGACATCTTCAATTCAGTTTCATGATATATAGGTCAGTGATCAATCATATTCAGCAGTAATTAAATGATAGGATATTTATTACTGTAGACCAGAGCTTTCCAAACTGTGTCACGACACAAAAGTGTGTCGCCACACACAGTCTGGTGTGTCGCCACACAACCCGGAAGCGCTGATCATCATCAGCGCTTCCGGGTTTTCCCGCGGCGACACACCAACGGCGGCACGCAAAAACCGAAAGCAGCAGCAGCGCTTCCGGGTTTTTGCGCGCTGCCGCAACGGCAGTGCTTCCGGGTTTTCCCGCGGCGACACACCAACAGCGGTTGGTGTGTCGCCGCGGGAAAACTTTGGAAAGCCCTGCTGTAGACTGTGGTGATTGCTTTTGAAATCCAAAATTTAAAGAATGCACACAAATAAAAATAACTGTTTTCTGATTTAGAGTGAAATTGCCTCTTTAAAACATTATATAAGATTTTATAAAATATAAAATAATTAGTTTAAAAGCTTAGATTTCCATAAAAATAAGCAGTTGATTAATTATTATATGCCATCAAGTCAGTGTGAACTCTTAGTGACCTCACAGATAGACCTTTCTCCAGGAAGATCTGTTCCCAGCCTGGTCCTTCAGGGATTCCAGTGGTACACCGAACACTGCTGTAATTGTCCATCAATCTTGTTACAGTACAGATGGACTAGAGAACAAGGCTTTTGTCGTAGTTTTGTATGGGGCACATAATGTTTTTTAGTTAACCTAATTTCATATTGTTAGGGCAGAAATGGGTTGCCTCAGGCCACTGATACATACACCCTTCCATTAAGAGTATAAATCCAGGAGTATCTCCTGTTCCTTCTCTGATTCATCAGAGGGACTCCAAATTTATCTAAACAGATTGGAAAATTCAATCCATATTAGTTAATCCACAGAATTTGCAATTAGTTTAATTTGCCTTGAACTGTCTCAGAAGTGTCTCCAGATACTTGTTCAAAAGTTCTATTGCTGTATTGGGATTATATGAGAGGAATTAGTTATACTGCTGCATATACTTTACATATCGATGGTAGTGAAGTTCAAAGCTCCAGGTAATAGGTTGCTATGGATAAGGTATAGAAGAGATAGAAACTTAATGCATACCAAAGCCAATTGCCAAGTCATAGAACAATAGTTCCCCAGCACCACTCCTACATAACAAAATGCAGCCAACAGCCAAATCCCATGCCATTTAAACTATGAACAATATCACAGTTCATAGATTCAAAAGCTACTGAGAAGTCCAGAAAAAGCAGCAAGAGTATTCCTACTTCTATCTTTTATTTATTATTTTATTTATGAATTTATAAACTGCTTTAGTCAACTGAGTCTAAGAGGTATACAAACACAACAGCTGCAGCCAATGCAACAATAACGGTAAAATATACTAATATATAATGAAACAATTACAGTATATAAAAACAGTTAATCATAGAAAAATAATTATAACACTCCTGGCACTGGGAGGTCTACAACACTCAAGTCCCAAAGGAATCATCCAGCAGGCCAACAAAAGTAGTTTCAGTCACTGACTCTACCCAAAAGCCAGATTGGTTTCAAAATAAACAGTGGTCTCCAAAAACTTTCTTGGTGCTGTCAAAGGAGTTCAGGATATCTAGATATCTGAAATATTATGCCTATATTTCATTTATTTCCTATTTTATTTGCAGAGGTTTTTTTTAAAGGATCCGTTATTGAACCTTTCAGAGACCCACTAATAAAATATATTCCAATAAATATTTTAGGGGAGGAGCCATATCTCAGTGATAGGACACATATCTTGGATGCTGAAAATCCTTAGCTTTTCTGCTTCAGTTTGAAGCATTGAAATAGTAGGCTAATGGTCTGACTCTGTATAATTCAACTTCCTGTGTTTATCAAGGCTTCACATCTGTGTTTGATTTCAAAGAATAGTAAGGTTGTTAGAAGATGTTACAGCCTTTCTTACTACTATGCTGTTACTTTAAGAAAAAAACAATGCTTTAAGAATTGTTTTTCTTAATCAGGGTCTCAGTGTAGACCATGACTAGCCTTTCTTCTTGAAATAGCATTAATTTTTATTTCAAATATTCATAGCAAAATAGTAGGCTTTTATTAACTTTAAGCCAAGGTAATTTTATTGTTTTCCACATTCATGAACTTAAAGTAGACAAATTACTTAAGGATTCTAAAGCTACCCTTTGATTTAAGGATTGTGAGTTTATGTAGGAAAGACTTTGTAGTTTGTAGACAGAAAACTATTATATATTCTAGCTATTTTTCTGTGTACACCTTAAGAAAGCACAGTTCTAAGATAATGTAACTTTTAAAACTGTTGTACTACATTTTTTGAAAATGTTACTCCATATTATTTATAGAAGTTCCCTTATTACATAATTTTTTCTTTTGCAAATACCAAAAAATAGTAACAAATCAATTCTTTTATTCATTCTTATTTCATTCATTCTTTCATAAAATAATATATATGATATGCTGCAATCTTGTTTTATTTCCTGAAATTATTGCATTATTTGTGAATTTTTCCAGGTTATTCCAAGATTCTATACTTTAAAGAATCACTTCCTTTGTTAGCAATTCTCTTCTGCTACATACTGAAAGCTAAAAAAGGATCTTCCTTTTTTGTTTTAATTAGACAAAATTGACAAGAGTTTTGCTGGTTTCCCCTTTTAGCCCAAGTGACAGGAAGAAAGGCAAAACTGGTGTTTTCTATTCCTCCCTTCCCTCTCCACTAGATGAGAAGATGTCACGTAGGAGGAGGAGTCAGTGGAAAGAGCTGATAGAAAAGGGCTATCAATGGAAATGACATGTCCCCAAAGGTCGGCCCATGGAAGGAAAAGGGATTGGGTTAGGGTAGTTAATAGTAGGTAATTGCTTTCCCAGCATGGGTGGGAGGAGTAAAGACACAGGGAAATCCACCAATCAGGGGCCGTGGAACAGCCTTCTGAATAGAATGTCAAGTTAGCATCATTGCCAAAGCTGAAATCCAGATAATTTCATAAGCAGCTTCATTTCTAGCCAGTTTCTGCATGGAATACAAGCAACTTAAGGCTGAGATGTGGAAGGACCCTTGATCACCTCTATGCCATATACAGCATTCCTTGCTAATGCTCAAGACAGTCATTTTGGGCACATTTTATCTAGTATGCTACAAGTGCAACCAAAGCCCAGTTTTGACTCAAGCATGCTCATATTATTCTACACAAGCTTGAATATCAAATCTAGAGATGACCTTACAAGCAAACACACTGTATCTCACATCCCATTGCTAGTAGATACATGCAGTGTATTGACACAATCTCAGGATACATTCCATCACTACGTATATTTTATAGATCATTTGTAATATTACATCTTCTACCAGACTGCAAAAAGTTTTCTACCCTTGGGGAAACACATTTCATTTATTTGTTTCTTTATTTTAGCTCAATAATTTCTAAGATGCCTTGAAGGGCAAAAACTTACAATAAAATTGCATGCAATTAACACATAGTAATACAATATTACTAAAACATAGAATGCTAGAGTTGACACATCTAACCTCAGTACTGTACTAAAATCAGAGCCAGTTACTCCTAATTGAAACATGGGAAGATTTGAGAAAGTAAATATTCTATAGGGGTTTTTCAAAATCTAATGGGCCCCCAATGGCAGCTTATTCTATAGACATAAGCCTTCCAATAAACATGCATTCTTTATCTGCCTTAATAGCTCCTAAATAGGACAAAAGGAAATGGTCTACACTTCTGACAAACCGGACTCTTTTAACACAACCCTTTAAGTGAATTGGTCCCAATTTTTTAACTTCAAACTTTAATAGCAGCTCTTTGAGGTGGCTCTGAACTGATAAGTAGTACAATATAGGTGTTATGTGTTCCAATTCCCTTGCTTCCATTAGCCTCAGGAGCTGTATGGTTCAATATTTGAAGTTTTCTAACAATCTTTAAAGTCAGCCGCATGCAGAGCACTTTATTATACCCCTGCCTGGACTCCTGTTAGGCAAGTATATATTCTACAATTCTACATTTTAATATTTTTCTCCATTTAGGAAACCCAGACTCCCGCTTTGAGATTCTAGTTTGACTTGAATAATATGTCAATTACGCATTCTTCAAAAATAAATCCAGCAATTTGTGAAATTTGTTCTTGGTAATTAAACACATTTTAAATAAATCCAGCAATTTGTGAAATTTGTTTTTGGTAATTAAACACATTTTTTTTGCTTAGTTTCTACAGCATAAAATACACAGATCTTCATTAGGCAAGAGATGTCAGGGTTCTCTGAATGCAGTTTTAGAAAGTTGTATATCCTTTTTCTTTAGTGAACCTGATTCCCCTTCCCATTAAAATGTTGCCTGATTCAACTTGTGCAGTTTACAGTACTGCACTGTTCTGCGTCACTTTCTAGAATAATTCAGAAAAGTTTTCTGATAGCTGCTAGCCCATATTTGTGAATTAATCTCACTAAATTACAGATAATTAGAACCCAGAAATTCTGCAAACCTATTCTCTGTTGCATCATGTTGCAGTTCCGGTAAATTCTATAATTCTTTGTAAAGTCCTTAAAATGAACAATGTTTTTTTTTTAAAAAAAAATGCACCATGGATTAATATGGTAACACTTTAAACAATGCAGTATGTACGTGAGTGTCTATGTGTAGCTTGTAAATCATTTTTTAGAACAACAGGAAACAGGATGATTGATTACATTTTTTTTGAAAAATGTAGGAAGTCAGATATTTCAGTGCAAATTACTTACCTTTTCAAATCTTTGAAAACAGTAAAAAAATGAGTCAGGAAGCTTCTGTTAATTTTTTTCCAGCATATGGATAATGTTCAACAGGAAGCATGCTTGACTATGGAAGCTTAATCTGTAATAATGAACACTAGATATATTGTTTATTTGTTTTAGCATTGTCTGGTCTGTTTGTGCCCTTGGCTAGTCAGTATCACAGATGTATTATGAAGTTCAAGGTGACCAACAAATATAGTTCTGCCTTCCAGCATAAGGAAGCATGAAGATCTGTCTTTAGAAGTTGACGTTGCAATTGGTTATTTTTCAGGAGTTGAAGAGGGCATTTTATTTTACTACTTTCATGTTTTTACATCACCTGAAATAAACAGTTACTATTACTTATTACTATTACTTGCTGATTGAAAAAAAATCTTATTTTACTCTCCAACTGTTTCAACTTTTGGGATCAAACATTGTTTTAAGAACTTCTCTAACAATCTTAATTTTTAAAGCAGCAGTTTTTTGATTTTTAAATCAAAAAACTTTGATTTTTGGCACTATACTTGCTGATACTAGCAAGCCCTGAGTAGCTATTGTGTGTAACTTGTTTACCATAATTGGATATAAAGTTATTTGATTTTATTATATTTTAGAGATGTAAATATCTGTAACTTCTAATTAAGTTCTGATCAAAGCAAAGAATCTGACCAAAATAGCACTTTATATAAATTGATGTGGGATGTGAGGGAGAATAGAATGAATGCCAATTTGGATGTCTGTTAAAGGAGATATAAATAACGGCAATCTGGAGAAAATTTGCATGAACATTAATATATTGGGTCAAAAGCATACATTAAATATATTTGGATTAAATAAATACAAAAGAGATAGATTTGTGAATTAGATTCATAGCTGGTGTAGGCCAATTTTAAAAACTATGAACTTTGCTGTAATAATTTTTCCCTGCCTCTGTTGATGGACACACTCCTCCTAGTCTTGATATGTTATATAGTTATAAAAACTCCAGTTCCTCACCATCCTTGAAAAACCTTCTTCTTTTATTTCCTCATTTCAGCAGTGAACAGACTGATGTTCCAGACAGCTCATAGTGTATTTTTTAGTGTTTATTTTCTCATTGGAGAGACTGCATGGCACACTCCCAGGCTTAAAAAAAGCCCTCAAACATTGTTCTGCTAGCAAGCTATCACACATTTGTTGCCATGCCACAGGCTGAGCGATTATTGGCCAAAGGTGCTATATACCTTCTAAAGTTCAATAATCCTGGTGAAGAGAGTCTTGTACCTCAAACTGTAAAAATATTATAAGTAATGACTTAATGAAGTCCCTAGAAATGGGCAAAATTGTTTATAGACAATGCATTCCTGGTGCCATGAGCTTATGGACATTAGAATTTCATAAAGGTTCTCTATCAAGAATTCTAGTTAGAAAATACTGTTAATTGTTATCCACTTTACCTCTTTTGGTTGAACAGACTATATATAATAATGTGATGTAAACAGTTTAGTATATTAGGGGGCCTTAAATCACAAAGTAAAAAGAAAGAGGTGTTTTCAAATTTGGTCACATGTGACAGTCACCACCTAGTCAGTATTGTGCTTAGCCTGGAAATAAAGTGAATTCCAGCAAATAACAAAATAATTGTTTTAACAATTTTATTAAATATTGTTTTAAACAACAAAGTTATAATTTTGGAGTGTGGCCTCAGAATTTTAAATGTTGGGAAAGTTTGGGTATTTCTTCTGCTCTTTTTTTAGTAGTGTCTGATTCATTAACACAATTTATGCAAAAGCTTGTTAGATTTTTCAACCAGCTAAACTTCAGTCTCTTTGTAGAAAGTATGTTGGATCCTTTTCAAACTCATATTTTTTAATGTATGTTATGCAGGTAAGTTCAGAGAGACTCCCCCCCCCCCCACAACAGCAGCCTAATGTGTTTGGAGACTGATTTTGTAAGATTGAACTATTCTATAAGATTGGGCCGTTACACTTCTTTGATAAGTTACGGTAACCACTCAATTGGCTTTTAGATGCATAAGTAACAGACCAAAATCCCATTTGAAGTCATTATTGAGCAATGTTGGAAAAATGGGGTCAAATATGCTGAAAGATATCCCATTTCTGTATCATATCCTTTTTTTATATAGGAATTTTATTAAGTTTCAAGCAAAGATAAAAGCTACAGAAAAGAAAAAACTACAAAGAAAAAAAGAAAAAACTAAAAAGTGTAGAAACACAAGAGAAAATTTTTCAAAATTACGAAAAGTGGTGACTTCCGACTTTTAACAGCAAGGATATACAACAATTTTCCATAATCAATCCCTTACTCTGTGTTAAAGAAAAATCACATTATTTCTATAAATCATTCCATTGGCACATTATAAAAATCACTAAATACAGTTGCTCCCTCCCCTTATACACACACACATGCATACATATGTACATGCATACATACATGCATACATACACACACACATATACGTATATACATGTACACATACATACATACTGTACACACACACACACCCCTCTTAATCAACTTCCCCCCAAAGATAACATTTATTTAATTATTTCGTTCCTACTACTATTCTATACATTCCTGTCTACTATAATAAAGATCAAACTAAAAAAACTTATAAATTGTCTGCCATTGTACTTGATAATACAACAATTTCAATAATCTTAATCATATTAAACCCAAAACCAGACATTTATCATTTTTATTGTACCTTAATAAACTTAATCCAAATCATTAAAGATAAATAAAATCAGACAAACCCTAAAAGCAATCTAGATAAATATTCTTAAACCCTTATCCCACTTCAAAATAAACCAGAGCATTTACATATCCCCACAATGCACACAGAGCTTTTTTCTTAAAAAAATCGAACAGCCCAACTGCCCCCCTCAAAAACTCCAACTTCTCTTCAGGAGACCTCCCATATACATAATAACCCCTTCTTTTCCATGGCGTTCCATCAGAAGATCAGTTTCCCTTATGGCTTGCAACTCAATCTCTCCCTTTAATTTCTTCAACTTGACTATCTGATCTTCATCCAGCATTTCAACAGAAGTCCCAATCTCACTCTTAGAAGAGACATTTCTGTCGCTGTTAAATTCCTCAGTTTCATCCATGACATCCCCAGCCAGATTACACATTTTAGACCTCATGTTTTCCACAATGTCCTGAATGCCTTGCATAAAAACTTGGTAGGAATCAGATAGAATCTGTTTAAAATCTTGTTGGAAGTCAGAGAAAGTCTGTTTAAAATCCTCCATGTCTCAAGCAGTAGATTATGTCACCCCCTAGGAGCTTAACCAGTGAAAGTCAAAGATATGAAAGAATTCCAAAATGTGTTTACATAAGCGAAAGTGAGATATGCAGACAGTTCCCCAGGGAAAGTAGAAACAGAAAAATGAAAGTTCAAAACAGCTGATTCAACGTGTAGGAAAATGCTAATATCTTCAAATTTAGTACAAAAATAGTAACAGGGAGACAATTATTTATTCTCAATCCTCCTTAATATTTGGATGGAAAACAAAGTCCAAAACTTTTTTAAAATTTTTTTTTTTAAATTGATCCCAAAAGTAACGATAAGCACCAAGAGAACCCTCTTCTCCTTGCTGTAGAAAGCCTCTCTTAGAGTACGCATACTTAAAAGAAATATATCAAATCAATATAATATAAATTGGGTGATTTAGAAATGGGGTGGCCAGTCTTAGTGACCTTTTAAGGCTACAGCACAGCTTGGAAATGGTGATGTCCCAGCCTCCCGGCTAGCTCTTACCAGTCGAATGTGAACACTGTTTGCAATCTTCTGGATGCAAACAGCTGTCTAGAGGACAGATGGGGTGATTCCAGGTGTTTTCCTTTTTCCGGAAAAAGTCCTGGGCTTCAGGAAAAACCTGCCTGAGCCCGAAAAAACTGCCGCATTGTCAGTTCTGCCCGCTGAGCCTGCGGGCACAGCTGTTCAGTCCGCCCTGTCCCCACCGGAAGTCCCAATTTCTGTATCATATTCTAATGATACAGAAATAATAATAGAATAATGCGTACGTGTCAAAGAGCAGATGAAAGAACTCATTGCCATGGAAATAAGAAAATCCCCAAGATGCAGGAAATTATCACAGATTTTCCTAAAGTGATTCCAATAGTGGTCAATTAATGCATCATAACTTCATTCTTCTGTTATTGCAATAAATCTATATCTTTTAAAACTTGTGTTTCTTTTTTTTAAGGAATTCAAAATGTGCTGAATCTATTCTGTGCAGTCCTTACAGAAAACAAAGTCCTCTTTCATTCTGCTAGTTTCCAAAGACTGAGTGATGCCTGTAGAGCATTAGAATCCTTAATGTTTCCTCTCAAATATAGGTAAGGGTTTTATAACAACTGTACCAATTTTTTTTATATGCCGCTGACTATCTTATTTTTATTTACCACTCCTTTTCAGGATTCCCAAGAATCTGGGACTTTTAGAAACATGTTGTAAAACAGTATGTCACACATACACACCCCATGTTTCATCAACTGACTTGTTTTACTTTAATTTATTTCAAAGACAGGTCAAAGGGCACTCATAGACATGTTAAGTTTCAGCATCTCAGCTGCAATGTCTTTTCAAATTCATTGTAGTTTTCAAGACGTCCTCAACCAGACTTTTAGTGTATAAACATAATACTGTTCTCCACATTATAGAGGTTATCAAAACATTCTGATATAGTTATTTGGTTCCTGAAACTGTTGACATTTCTGCACACTCAAGCTGTGATGTGCCAGGTAGTCTGGCTGCTTCTCTTTCCAGTCTTAAATGGCCTTAATCAAGCTCATTGATTTTGTGAGGCATGAGGAGCTGCTAAAGGCTTCATATGCAAAAGTGAGATACAAGACCCAGTTACAACAGCATAATGTTTAACTCCTCTGCTAGTATCGAAGCCATCTGTCCCATTATAAAGAAAAAACAAGCTCAGAGATATTTTCTGCCCTATTTGTTAATCTAGTGACAAGTTCAAACATTCCCATGGTTATTATGAAAACCATGAAATGCACAAGCTCAGCATGAGTATAGCCTTGGAGTTTTCAGCACCTCAGAGACAACTGAAACCACCTCAAGGAATGTTTACTCCTTGTGTGTGTAATAATTTACCCATTATTTCACAATAAAAGTTTTTGACAGGCTGACGGTCATATCTTGGTATAATCCCAAATATGGTATTCAAATTTAATTTGAAAGGTCACATATATATAGGAGGGAGGGGGATGGAAAGAGAGAGAGAGAACTTTGGAATTCTTCCTACCTGGATAAGCATAAATTAATCATTGTGTTTAATAATAGGTTTTATGCTATTGAAATAATTTCTGTATATAGATCTATTTCACGTACACTGTATTGTTGCCAGCAAAGTACAGATTTAGATGAAAAAAACAGCTTTATTTCAACTATTTTAACTAATTATTCTTGTTTAAATTTAGATTACAATTCTTGCTTATCTGTAACTTTTTTTAGATAAATAAAGTTTGGCTTGGAAAAATGTAATTTTAAGTATATTACCTCAATATTTGTCTGCATATTTTGTATCCAGCCTTCTTCATTAATTTTAAAGATTATATTTCAGTCATACTATTGAGGAAACTATAAATAGAAAATACAGCGAAATGTATTATGTGGTATTTTATTAACTAGAAACTAGAATATTAAGTTATTTTTGTAAAAACTATACTTATTAGGCAAGAAAATAGTTTTTAAAAATTAAATAGAAAGAAAGCCCAGTCAATGTATTTTTGCTGATATAATGGAAATAATAGAAATGCATGTAAAGCTTGGTGTCTAACAAAATAGAGTGGCTGCATTATTTGTCCTTCCCTCCCTTTCTTCCCAGTTACCCGTACATTCCAATTTTACCTGCACAACTCCTGGAAGTTCTAAGTTCACCAACACCTTTTATTATTGGCGTGCATTCTATCTTCCGTAACGACATTCATGAACTTGTGAGTATATTAAGCCGGGTTTTATGCCTACATAGACTACATCTAAAATTAAATAAAGAATTTTACTCAAACAACGGGATATTTTCTTACATTCCTGCATGCTGTGCATCCCAAAATCTTCTCACTATTCCCCAAACCATATGTGGTTGGGGTCTAATGGGAGGGAAAGATCCACTAGGAATGCTACAGTACATTAGCAGTGGGTAGTCACAGCTTTAATGAATCCAGAGATGATATGCATTGTAAAATATTAGTATATGGCAGTCTTAATTATAAGAATTACAAAGTGGTAAAAGCATATTAATGACACAACAGTGTAAAGAAATTGTTACACATATACTGTACATATAAAAAAATATAATGGAGAAAAAGTGGATCTTTGGTGGGGGAAAAAACACATTAGGAAATAATAGTAATAATGTGATTTACCAAAACCAGTACCATAGTCTTTTAATTTTGAATGGTTAACTTCTGAGCACTGAGTAGTAATGAGTATTAGAAATAATAGGCAGAGTCTGGTAGTGGTTGTTTTAGTGGAAACCTTACTGAAAGGGACAGGTGGACCAGTGGCATTTGTTGATATCTGAAAAGCTAATTTGAAAAACAACCAGTTTATATGGTGTTTTGGATCCAGACTTATCTATAAATGTATTTTACCAGCAGGACTTCTACTTCTCAGTTTGTGTTCCTCCTCCTCCATGCAGACTCCAAAATCTGTTTGAGAATAGCATGGGAAATGGCTCTGGTGAGCCAAAAGATAATTGGAGAAAAACTTGGATTGATCTTGCTCTCTCCTCTGAATGGAAGGAGCCCTTTCATTCACAAAAAGGCTATCTAGAGTCCACCACTGCAGTCAGATCTGCTATACAAAAAAGATTATACCTATAGCTTGATTAATTAAAACATTTTAGATATCAGTCAAAATATTTTAACTATTCCAACCAAGTAGTTGTCTACATTTTTAAATTTGATTTAAAATCAGAACTTTATATTTCCATCAGTTCAGCCCCTCCCTATTTTTCAATGGATTCTCTGTGCCATTTGGTTTATTGCTGTTTCAATATTCTAACTTTGTCTAATGGTATTAAATATCATACAGAGTGTTTATTTCTCTCTCTCTGTCTTCTAGTTAGATGTAATCATAGCAGACCTAGATGGTGGTACAATTAAAATTCCTGAATGTATTCATCTCTCCCAGCTCCCAGAACCACTGCTCCAGCAGACTCAAACTTCTCTATCTCTAGTAAGTATAATTCCATGATACAGACATTCACCCACATTTAAACAAGTCACATAGTCTGTGGATAGCTGACTGGTGGCCTTGTTTAGGGTGACCAGAGACCTCTTGGGTAGAGGGGACTCGGAGGTGCACCTACGGGGCCGTGCAGAGGATTTTGCAGAGCATCTGTCAGACAAAATTGCTCAGATTTGCTCCCAGTTAGACACCAGCTTCGGTACAGTTCCTGTGGAGGTGCCTAGGGTACACTCCTGCCATGTTATCTGGGAGGAGTTTGAACCTGTTGGACCTGAGGAAGCAGATGGGGTTCTCATGACTGTGAGCTAAGCCACTTGCCTATTACACCCATGCCCCTCCTGGTTGGCGAAGGCCTCCTGGGAGGTGACATGTTTTAGCAATGGTAAATTCTTCCTTGAGAGAGGGGTCAGTTCCTCCACTCCTTAAAGAGACATTGGACTGCTGCCTCCTCAAGAAGCCATCGCTGGACCCAACCATACTGGACAATTTTCGTCCAGTATCCAACCATCCCTTTTTAGGGAAGGTTGTTGAGAAGGTGGTCGCACAGCAGCTTCAGAGGACCTTGAGTGAAGCGGATTATCTTTCAGTCGGGTTTCAGACCCAGAAATGGGACTAAAACAGCATTGGTCACACTTTTAGATGTCCTCTGGCGGGAGCAGGATGGGAGTAGTGCATCCATCCTCATTCTACTTGACCTCTTGGTGGCCTTCAATTCCATCGACTGTGGAATCCTTCTGGACCAGCTCCAGCGGTTTGGGGCGGGCAGGTTCTCTTCCTTCCTTTGGGACCTGTTCCAGTCAGTGTTGATCAGGAGCGAGAGGTCCCGCCCTCTACTGCTACCGTGTGTACTTCAGCTGGTGCAAAATGCAGTGGCACGGACAATTATGTGCACATCTAGATTGTCGCACATTACACCTCTGCTCCACAAACTGCATTGGCTACCAGTTTGCTTCTGAGTTTAATTCAAGGTACTGGCAATGATCTATAAAGCCCTACATGGCATGGGGCCAGGGTATTTGAGGGACTGCCTTGCCCCAATTACATCTACCCGTCCCATCAGATCTAGCAGAAAGGGCATGTTGCAGGTCCTGTCTATGAAGGAATGTCATCTGATGGGACCCAGGAGGAGAGCCTTTTCTGCCATAGAGCCCACCCTTTGGAACATCATCCCCCTTGAGGTGAGATTGGTCCCAACCTTGTTGGCCTTCTGGAAGAGCCTAAAGACGTGGCTTTGCCATCTGACCTTGGGATATGGTGACGGTGGAGAGCCTGCTAAGTGGTTGTACTGTTAGGAAAATGAATGGTGCTCTCCCATTATGGTTTTATGGTTTTAATAGTGTTAATGCTTTTAATGTTTGTAATGATTTTTGCGGTTATTTTTGGTGGGGGGTTGGATTTTTAACTTTGTAAGCTGCCAGTCACAGCAGTGAGATGGGCAGCTATATAAATTAAATAAATAAATAAATAAATAAATAAATAGCTAGCTAGCTAGCCAGTCCACAAGCAAACCACACCCATACACAGCCCACACCTGTAGCCTTACCATTTTTTAGCAGTCACTCAGCATATATGACTTCCTTTTCATCAGTTTTATTCTTCAACACCAACATTTATAGTATTTATTTCAGTTCCACTCTGAAATGATATATAACTTTAAGTCCCCGAATCTGTAAAATCATTCCCTCACCTTAGTTTCATACCAAATTATTTCATTGTTTTTATATTTAGTTCCATTTATTCTGCTGGAGAGTTCTTGTTTAGCTGTTTTCATTCACTTTCAAACCCATTTTAACTGCTTCTTGCTCTCATTGATTACATTATTGTTATTAGATTTTAATCCTGCCTTTATACACACACACAAACACACACACACACATACATACTTACTTACTTACTTACTTATGGTGAACTCAAGGTGGTGGACATACTTAATTCTCCTGACTCCTATATTCTTTGCATCTATCTCTTTCTGTTTGTTTGTTTGTTTGTTTGTTTGTTTATATCCCACCTTTATTATTCTTACAAATAACTCAAGGCGGCAAACATACCAAACACTCCTTCCTCCTCCTCCACAACAACAACCCTGTGAGGTGAGTTGGGCTGAAAGTGAGTGACTGGCCCAAGGTCACCCAGCCGGCTTTCATGCCTAAGGCGGGACTAGAACTCTCAGTCTCCTGGTTTGCCATTGGCTCCTTCCTAGGGATGAGAGACAGGGACTGGCCCAAGGTCACCCAGCCGGCTTTCATGCCTAAGGCGGGACTAGAACTCACAGACTCCTGGTTTCTAGCCCAGCACCTTCACCACTAGACCAAACTGGCTCTCCAGTCCATATATATGCATTATATAATATCTTCTTCCATCCTCTTTTTTGCAGCAATTTTTCTATTATATAGTACCTTTTTCCATCTACAATGTCTTTCACTTAATCATTCCACCAAGCATCCTTTTTCATAATTTCACACACTTTCACGCTATTCTGTAACATAATTCTTTTCACTCTGTTCTAAGTAGCTTCAACACCTTCTTTTCTTATGTTCACTTTCCATTCATTCCATTAGGAGATTAAACTACTTTCTAATTAATCTACTAAGTATTACATTTTATGTTTTGTTTTTTCTTAAGAAAACCTTTGCTGGATATTAGGGCCATATTCTTTATTCCTTCCTTCTTCCTTTCTTTTCTTTCCTCTTTTTTTATAATGTTGATTATACAATCTGTTTGAGTTCTTAATATTTCCCCTTTCAAGTTTAAAATCGCAGTTAGTTGTTTTGAGTTATAATTATTTCCTAGCTGAATTAATATTTTTCCTCATATCTAGAACGAGACTGAAATAATAAAGATAAAAGAATGCAAACATTTGTTATTAAATTTTAATATGAATTCTAAATGTGGTACAATTTACATTTAAAATGTAAAACATATTTTAAAAACAAATCTAGAAACATTTTGCCAACATACAGCTTGCTTTTAAATTTGTTCTTGAAATTGTAGGTTTTATATCCAGATTTGGCAACAGCAGATTATGCATTTCCTCCTCCTCGAACCGCTCTGTCACATTCCAAAATGTTGGTAAGACACAATGTTCCTAATGTTGAAATAAACAGGAAAGTATAATGTATTTACATTTCTGTATTTTCCCAAATATTTTTACTCTATGTCATCAAAGTTGCTGAACATTCATAGTTTTTTCTAATCTCTGAATTCTTGGTTACTGAAGATGGAGCTGATAAGAAAGGGTTAATTCTACTTCTAGCTAGAAAGCAAGTCTTAAAATTTGTTCCTGTCCCATGCAAGAAACCTCCATTCATTCGTTGATGTGTCTTACAGGATGGCTTTCCCATTGGCTCCCCCCAAAAAGAGACCATAACAGAGGTTGAGACGAGAGGAGAAAGGAACAGCATGCAACCCCATGACAGTAAAAGATTGCAGCTGAAAGGCCACAAAAAAAAAAAAAACACAGGGTAATATGGAACAGTGTTAGAGCCAGCTCAGTTATCCAGTCACAAGTATTGGGCTCAAGCCATGAAATAATGGCCTTCAGAGGCAACTGAGCAAAGTGGAGGAAACAAGCAGCAGTGCCAGCATTGAGCTTGCAACATGCCAGGACTGAAAGTGGCCCGGATTCCTTTCCCCACTGATGGAGAAGGCATCACCCAGGGTCCCTCCTTGTGGGGGAGATGGGCGGGATATAAATATGATGATAAATAAATCACAAAGCACCAAAAATAGTGATTCTCCAGCAGCCAGGCAAGAAACAGGTGATGCCACCAAAGATAACCTGAGAAGCTGGAAAAGGAAATGCAGCAGCAGCAGCACAAAACATTGAGGCCATTCTGAGGACATGGGAGCCGGATCTCCCTGTACTTCATTGACCGCGAGTCATCAGAAAAATCAGAGAACACCAGACATGGTGCTATGTTGGAGTTGTGGGGGAGAGCCCAATGTGAGCCAGCCTAGTAATGTCCAGTGTGGTAGCTATGTCCTAGAGGAGGGTCAGACTTCATTTGCACCTAATCTACCCTCATAAGACATGGGAGCCCCAGCCAGCCTTCCACCCCAGGTGAGGCAATGTTCAAAGCAGAATTAAAGCAGCTCATGAGGAGCAGAGGATATTTTAGGTCAGACAAGAAGAGAGGGGGAAGCAGTCACATTCAAGCCTATTTGATAATCTTGTTTTTCCCCATCCCCAATGACATAATAGAAAGGAATCTAGGTTTGTCTCAGGAGCACTCTCTCAAGCTGCAAAAAACTGTGAGGGAGATCCTAGCATCCAGAAGGCCAATCTTCATGACATGTTTACTGAGCATGATGATTATGACACTAGAACTGGTCCCATGGGCCAGTTTTCACTTGAGACTACTCCAGTGGCTCCTCCTCCCACAAATCGCTAGCAGAAAAAACACAACACAGAGCACATCTAGCTATCAAGATGCACAAACACACCAGCATCACAGCACATTCAATCAGGAGGGAGACAACATCAACATGAAACAAAGGAGGGTTGCATGTGCAAAACAGCAACCTGAGTGGAATACCTACATTATAAAATATATGTTTGCAATCTTTGCAATCAAAGATGCAATCTTTGGCCATACAGTATTACCAAAGGTATTTTTGACAGTTAACGTTAAACGACCCTGGGAATACTGCTGTAGAATATCCCTTTTCTGATGGCTCCATCTTTGATAATTAAGAGCAGTAGTTAGACTTACCATGAAGTATCTTTCTGGTCATTGAAAGATGTATCCACAATCCTCCTCTTTTGAATGGGAAAAGTGCTTAGAAATGGCATATACTTTACTGAGTTTTTGTTAAATATTATACATCGTGTTTCCATTTCCCTTGTGTTTCTTGTCAGTGGTAACTTGTTGTTACAATGAAGTGTTCGATAAAGAAGGAATTAAACTACACTCAGCATGAGACTGATGAGACAGTATTTCCTCTACAGGACTGGAAGGGGTATCAAGCCCTATCTTCTAGCTATAATTTGAAGCATTACTGCAGGGTCCCATCTGTGATCCCTGATTTAAATTTACTTTCGACAATTAGTATCAGTGCACAGTTTATGAGAAAATGAAGCACTTGGTGAAAAATGAAACTGAACTGAGGTATATCAAATGTACTGGTGCCAAAGTCCTTAAAGGTGGGGTGTATGCCTGAGTAATTGAAGCTCTTGGAACTCAGTTATGTGGGAACATAAGCAAGCTGTTCACATGGGATCCAGGGCTGACTTGCATGAAATAGTAATACAGTAACTGGCTTCATTTGGAAAAATTATTAGCAGCTGAAGGATAATTTTGTTACCATTCAAAACTAATCACAAATTCATCTTAAAATTATATTTAATTTTAAAATCATATTGTGATTTTTAGCCCTTTAAGAATCTTAATAACTAGATTGTCCCAACTTTTGGGGCCAGCGGATACATTTGGGATTTTGAGAGCATGTTATAGTATTTAAAAAATGGTTGCCATGGAGGCCATGTCCAGTCACAAAATATCCGTTCACCAAAGGCATGCTGGTGAAATTTCTTCCAATCACCCATCCAGCCATCCAGGAGAATCTGTTCTCCTCCAGGAGAATCTGACCTCTGTTTCTCTGGCTACACGTGTAACTTCAAAACAAATACTGGCTGCAGCCACTTGCCATTTTTATTCTTTAAGAAAGTTTACTTGGTCTCTGGGACCCATTTTGCTTCCTATTTTTTTATTTAAAAAAACTAAAATAGGATAATTTCTGGTGGGGCTTGAAACCTGGTTGGTGTCAAGAAAGATGTTGTCAGAACATTGGGCCCTCAGGCTACTGATAAATGACTTGGGAAGGAACATCTTGTTTTGTGTTATAACAGTTTGGTGTCTTTCTTAGGATAAAGAGGTGCGAGGAGTCTTTCTTAGATTATTTGCACAGCTTTTCCAAGGATATAGATCTTGTCTTCAGCTAATAAGGATTCATTCAGAACCTGTGATAAACTTTCATAAGGTAAAAACAATGTTTAACCTAACCACTTCTAAATAATGTTGCAATTTTATCTTTTTAAAAGGTTAAAATATGCAAAATACTATTAGTTCAATAGGCACCTTGATCTAATCTGAAATTTTAAGATAATCCAGTTTCATAAAAACTTGTAAAATGTGCAACTTTTTACTAGTCCCTTTTTCCATGCTGTTTTATAAGCTAAGATTGTGTGCTAATAATATCTACAAATAATTTGTATCTCTTTCATTTTTGTAAGTGGAGGGTCCCTCCTTGAGGGGGAGATGGGCGGTGATAAAAATTTGATAAATAAATAAATAAACTTCTGAATATGTTAGCTGAAAATCCAACCAGCAAACAGTATTTTTACCAAGTAAATGGATAATAAAGAACCTGTAGAATATTTCTCCTTTCTACTGAAAATAATATATCTAGGATAAAGATCTGAAATGGAACATGGGGCAAACAGTAACTCTAAAACTTAATTCTTAGGTTTAGTTTCCATTTAATGAAAAATGCTGTTTTCTCAGATTTCTGGTTTTTTGTTTTTTGTTTGTTGCCTTCGAGTCGGTGTTGACTCCTGGTGACTGCCTGGATTAGTCCCTGCAGTTTTGTTGACAAGATTTCAGAAGTGGTTTGCCATTGACTATTCACTTTTCACTAGGACACTGTACTGGACAATACAGATAGATTATACTGTATGTAATACAGGAACATTATATGTTTTACTTATTTTAATCTTGTTCTTCAATACCTTGAGCAACAGGGGCACAATGGTCATAGCCTCAATGAGGCAAAACAAAAAGTATATGAAATAGTATAATTCAGCAGCAAATCTGGATTAGGATCTAGGACTGTCTGAACATTCCCTGTGGCTGCTGACTGTACTTCTGGTCAAGGCAACTAACAATATAATCATTATAATTTCTACTCATGAGAATTCTGTGATTATATATTATGATTTATAGTAATTGGGATGCAACCATATGTCGTCGTTGTATGTAGCATTGCATGCTGCATCAGTTGGCAAAAAGATTTACCCCTGTGGCAATGCTTGTGTATTTGTTATTTATTTTCCAAGTTGGACAGGGAAGTACCCAGTACAATAGGTCCAGAGTCTTTAAATATTGTTTGGATACGTGCCTGAGTAGTTGAGTGCTGCACTCAATATGCCAACAAATTTGGAAAACTCAACAGTGGCCACAGGATTGGAAAAGGTCAGTTTACATTCCAATTCCAAAGAAGGGCAATGCCAAAGAATGCTCAAACTACCGTCCAATTGCGCTCATTTCACATGCTAGCAAGGTTATGCTCAAAATCCTACAAGCTAGGCTTCAGCAGTATGTGAACCGAGAACTACCAGAAGTGCAAGCTGGGTTTCGAAGAGGCAGAGGAACTAGAGATCAGATTGCCAACATTCGCTGGATCATGGAAAAAGCAAGAGAGTTCCAGAAAAACATCTACTTCTGCTTCATTGACTACGCTAAAGCCTTTGATTGTGTGGATCACAACAAACTGTGGCAAAGTCTTAAAAGAGATGGGAGTACCAGACCACCTTACCTGTCTCCTGAGAAACCTGTATGCGGGTCAAGAAGCAACAGTTAGAACCGGACATGGAACAACCGATTGGTTCAAAATTGGGAAAGGAGTACAACAAGGCAATATATTATCACCCTGCTTATTTAACTTATATGCAGAGTACATCATGAGAAATGCCAGGCTGGATGAATCACAAGCCGGAGTTAAGATTGCCGGGAGAAATATCAACAACCTCAGATATGCAGACGATACCACCCTAATGGCAGAAAGTGAAGAGGAACTAAAGAGCCTCTTGATGAGGGTGAAAGAGGAGAGTGCAAAAGCTGGCTTGAAACTCAACATTAAAAAAACTCAGATCATGGCATCTGGTCCCATCACTTCCTGGCAAATAGAAGGGGAAGAAATGGAAGCAGTAACAGGTTTTATTTTTTGGGGCTTCAAGAACACCGCAGACGGTGACTGCAGCCATGAAATTAAAAGACGCTTGCTCCTTGGGAGGAAAGCTATGGCAAACCTAGACAGCATATTAAAAAGCAGAGACATCCCCTTGCTGACAAAGGTCCATATAGTTAAAGCTATGGTTTTCCCAGTAGTAATGTATGGCTGTGAGAGTTGGACCATAAGGAAGCTGAGCGCCGAAGAATTGATGCTTTCGAGCTGTGGTGCTGGAGAAGACTCTTGAGAGTCCCTTGGACTGCAAGGAGGTCAAACCAGTCAATCCTAAAGGAAATCAACCCTGACTGCTCATTGGAAGGACAGATACTGAAGCTGAAGCTCAAATACTTTGGCCACCTAATGCGAAGAGAGGACTGACTGGAAAAGACCCTGATGCTGGGAAAGACTGAAGGCAAAAGGAGAAGGGGACGGCAGAGGATGAGATGGTTAGATAGCATCACCGATGTAATGAACATGAATTTGAGTAAACTCCCGGAGACAGTGGAGGACAGAAAGGCCTGGCGTGCTATGGTCCATGAGGTCACAAAGAGTTGGAGACGACTAAACGACTGAACAACAACAACTGAGTAGTTGAAGCTGATACACCATCAGATTATAGGCAACATATCATTAGGGAGGGGACAGGGGAGGGGAATCTGAGATTCCAACTGTTTAACTCTTGGTATCACCTGATGCTATAATTCCTAACCTAATTGAGTTTCATTACTGATTCCTGAAGTAATTTCAAGCCTTGCTCTAATATCTCATCCTGCAATTGGTATAGATCAGATGCACATTCCATAGATCTAGTCTTCTAGCTTGCCTCCAAACATCACACATTGCTTGGATGTTTGCCAAGATCCTCCAGGACCCAGCTAGATGCATCTTTAGTGGCTGAGACAACCTGGAATTGCCAATCTCCTCAATATTGTGGCAAGTAGTTGTTACTATCTTTCTTTCCACAAGGATCTTCTGACTGACTCAAAATAAGAGAAATTTCTCACAGTGGAATTTTGCCTACCAAACACAAAGTGTTAGGACTGCCTCTAAAGCTCTTTCCACTCTGTACTCAGTTTTTCCATTAATACTATTCTATATTGTCTGGCAAATTGTTTCTGCATAAAGCTCTCCTGTGCAGAATTGTTATATTTTTCTCAGCTTCTGAGTCAGAAATTTGAGGCTGGTGTGCAAAAGTTGAACTCTCTGGTTCCAAATTTAACCCTATCTTAGAGTCTGTGTTCTTTACCCAGCTGACTGCAAAACCCAAATCTATGGCAATTGCCTTTTAATAATAACTTTGAAAATAGCGATTACTTCCTGTTGCTGAGCTAATAAGCTCTCTGTATTTCATGTAGATCCCCTTTACCTTGTTTGGCATAGAAACAGTGGTCCTTCCACATGACCATGGTCTCTACCATTGCCTGTTCCACTTTGTTTCCCAAAGTAAAGAATAACCTGCAGCAATGTCTTCATTACCAGGACATTTGTCATAGCTTTGCTTTCTACACCAGAACTCAGCAGCTCTTCATTTGCAATGACAGTCTCAAGCAGGGTTGTTGTTTTCCAGACAATGCAATACAATCTCTGGACAGTATCAATTGGCACACCTGCCATCTCCATTGATCATTTATGATCTTTATGACATCCACCATGCACTGTTAGGTATTCAAGCTCATAAGTGTCATTTGGTTGAGTAGTTCTCTGTCTAATATGGCCATAGATCACCCACCGAACTTACTGTTCTCCTATGTGTGTGAGCACAGAGACCATAAAGAGTAATAGCAAGTTACCTGCAATTGCAATTGGCTCACCTGCACATGTAATCCATTCTTCAATCCTCAGTATTGTGGCCTATTTCTCAAAAACTGCTGTTTCAATATCATGATTAAGATTCTTGGTGTGCTCTTGCAGGAGAGCATGCACAAGAGGATCCACTGTCCAGGCAAAATTCTCAGCTTTTGAATGTTCTGTAATGATGGTTTGTAGTAATGCAAACATATGTGTGAATGCTGAGATGAGCGCACAAAGAACCATAGTCAGCAACCTGCTGAGATGGTTAAAAATATTGTGCCTTCTAGCAGAGATTAGGAATGAATAATATGCTTCATGTTAGATGTTAATTCATGATCCAATGAATAGTTTTGTAAAATAAACCAGATGGCTCCAGCAAGTGAGCCAAAATACATTCCATAAAGAGGAATAAACAAAAACTGAGAAAAATCTGACCATGGGGGGAAACTCTTTTTGACCTCAACTGGATTGTGAACATGAAGCAAAACTCATCCACCAAATTGTTTTTCCAATTGAAAATTTTCTTGGCTGTTTAGCAGCAGTCTTCTCCACCCAATGTTCTTTCTTCATTTGCCTCATCACATGTTCTGATGCCCTAGAGGAAGGTATAGGGAGGGGAGATGCCATGTATTAGGTGAGCTGAGAAGGACATTGGCTTGTATCTCGAGAGACAGAGGGCCAGGTTTGAAATTATAGGGTAAATAATGTTATCTAATCTAGTTTTTCTATCATTTTGATTTTTTTAACAATCACACAGCTGTTAAATGGATCCTATATGTAACCATTTTACATCTTACCTTGCATAATTTAAGTTTACTGAGAGAAAGCAGACTTCTGAATGCATTCCAAACATATTTGGAAAGCACTTTTGTGTGTGTTCATGGAAAGTTTTCTGTTTTTACAGCAACCTTAATGTTATGGTAGTTCAAGGCTTGGTTTTATTAAAAGCATTAGGCACATCTTTCTTTTTTGAATTTCACATTCTATTGTAACCATGTTTTTTTTTTCTTCCTGTTTTTGGTAATGTCCTGGTTATGATTGATTTTTATTTGCAGGCAGCTTTCTTAAGCCAACGAGGCTTAATTGAGAATGATTTCCTTACCAAAATTCTGAATGGAATGGCATTTGCAGGTTTTGTGTCAGAGAGAGGTCCTCCATACAGATCCTGTGATCTCTTTGATGAGGTAGAATATATATATATATATATATATCTTTAAAGATAGTTGAGATAAAATATTTTAGTATTGTTTGAGGGGGGGTGTTTTGTTTTGTTTTCTTTTTTGGTCAAAAGAGTAATATCACGTTACTCTTGTGAAATATATTAGGGTGAAGTAGTTTAAAAGAGTAATCATGGGCATGCATTAATTTTTGTTTTAAAAATATTTAGCTGAATATTGTTTTTTAAACATACTGTTTTTCCTAAGAAGAACAGAAATCATGGGGAATCATCACTGGCATGATAAACCTTTTGCAGTATTTGTCATAATAAAAGTTTTATAGACCATTTTAAAATTTGAAAAACTGATAATATTATTTTATTATTTTAGGGGTTTTTCACAAACCTTTCAATAAATTATGAGAATTTGTTCAGATGGAGCAAACTTAGGAAATTTAATCAACTATTGTGAAAAGAGAGGCAGATGTTCATAACTGGTGTTATTACCGCCAGATTTATACATGTCTCACTATATTAAACAATATTTCTTTTAGTATTACTGTAATCCATTATATGTATTTCTGAATACTTAATTTGGTACATCCAAAATGTAGTCAAGTTTCTCATTGTATGAATTACTAACTATTATACAACACGAGTGCAAAACAAAAATGGCAATGAGTTATTATAAATATTATGTAAATATTTTTAGTGGTATAGGTAAAAGCTGCTTTTTTATCAACAAAAATATGCTTTATGTTTTAAAGCTGGTAGCATTTGAAGTGGAGAGAATTAAATCTGAAGAAAGCAATTCATCAAAAGTGTTAAAACATATCCGAGAACTTGCAGAGCAGCTATTGAAAAATGTAAGTATGCTATAATGTAGTTAAAATGTAACTATGCTATAATATAATTCATTAATAAAAAAAGGTAAAGGTTCCCCCTGCACAGTTGTGCAGTCGTGTCCGACTCTAGGGGCCGGTGCTCATCTCCGTTTGTTAGCCGAAGAGCCAGCGTTGTCCGAAGACGCTTCCACAGTCATGTGGCGACATGACGCACGCAGAACGCTGTTACCTACCCACCGAAGTGGTACCTATTCATCTACTTGCATTTGCATGCTTTCAAATTGCTAGGTTGGCAAGAGCTGGAGCTAGTGCGGGAGCTCACTCCGTCACGCGGGGCTAGGGATTCGAACCTCCGAACTTGTGATCTTCCGATCAACAAGCCTGGCGTCTTACCCACTGAGCCACCACGCCCCTAATTCATTAATATTTCACTGTAAATGATTGTGCTGTATGCTGAAGATACACAGAGCAGCTTGCAGTTGTATAACTTAATTGCAAAGCTGTAGGTACAGTCCTTTAGTAAGTAATTGTTTTTTTAATGACTACATTTTGTAAAAAAATCTATTTGGTATGCAACAGATCCTTGGGTTTGTTGTTGTTGTTGTTGTTGTTGTTCAGTCGTTTAGTCGTGTCCGACTCTTTGTGACCTCATGGACCATAGCACGCCAGGCCTTCCTGTCCTCCACTGTCTCTCGGAGTTTACTCAAATTCATGTTCGTTACATCGGTGATGCTATCTAACCATCTCATCCTCTGCCGTCCCCTTCTTCTTTTGCCTTCAGTCTTTCCCAGCATCAGGGTCTTTTCCAGTGAGTCCTCTCTTCGCATTATGTGGCCAAAGTATTTGAGCTTCAGCTTCAGTATCTGTCCTTCCAATGAGCAGTCAGGGTTGATTTCCTTTAGGATTGACTGATTTGACCTCCTTGCAGTCCAAGGGACTCTCAAGAGTCTTGGGTTAGAGTCTCAAGATCCTTGGGTTATGGAACCCTAAAGCCAAGTTATAAGTCAGAAAGTGGAACTAAGTTGTTTGTAAGTAAAGCATTCACTCTGTGTATTATGTTTACATGTACATGCCCATTCCTTAGAATACAACAAGAAGGCCAGAGGTCTGGTCTCAGTTCAATTGAGAATTTCTTACAAATTGGTGTTCTTTATGTTTTTGAATGTTTATATTTGGAGTTGATAGAAGGAGGCATTGCTATTGTTGTCTTCTGGTGCACAACTCTGTAACCCCTCTGGCTGCCTACACATTTCCATCTGAAAAAGCCCATGGAAGGAACTCATATATCTACCCTTGGGATTTAAACTAGATACAACAATTATACAAACCACCCAGAGTCTACTGTTGTGGAGATGGGTGGTGATAAATTCAAATAATAAATAAAATAAATAAATAAATTAAAGATTGTGAATCTGTTTTTATCACCTTGAGATATTTGGTAGAAGCAACACAATAAGAGATAATGTGTACTTTGTCTGGGCAAACATGTTATTTTCTTCATTAACTGTTTTCCTCTCTTATAATTACAGTATGTAAGCCACCCAGAGTTATTTCTGAGTTAGGCAGCCTTCTAAATTAAATTTAAAAAAGAACTTTCATGTCTGCTGAATGTAACTTAGATCTTCATTCCATCTGCCCCTTTTCAGGCTGCAGAAGTAGTATTTCCATTGTAATAAGTGGCATTTTATTTTGCTGTTATCTATCACTGTATAATATTGATGTACTGCAATTACTCTATTTTATTTTATGATTTCAGTTTTGGTCAGTGACCTCAATAAAAGATATTTTATTTTATTTGAGAGTTTGCAGAGAAGATTTAAGATATAAGATAAGAGAGAGTGCATAAATTAAATTTAAGTAATAGTTTTTTAAAAGTACATTTGCTTGTTTTGCAAAATTTGTGCTTTCTATTCAGCTTTCTATTTTGTAAAATTAAGTTACCTTTTCATTCTTTTTCAGCTTTACTTTTTTTTAATGAAAGATAATTTCCTTGGAAAGTTAAATTCTATAGCAACTAAATAAACTTGTTGTTTGCTGTACTCTCATACTCATAGTAAAATGATTAAATCATTAATATAGACTAAAATATAAGATAACAGTCTCTTGCTTTGAAATGTTCTTCAGATTAGATTGTGCCCTTTGAGGACTATAAATTGATTAAAAGAATTGCTAGTCTTCCAGTGGTTACATATCATATTGGTCATTGAATTGTTTTATTTCCATACAGATTCATTAATTTTTGCTTTTATTGCAAACATCAAGATGAAGTACTATTATCCTTTAAGGTCTTAATAAAACTTTTGGCAAGCAAATTGATTAAATAAATATGGGTAAACCCTGAATACAAAAGCATTTTTTTAAAATTTCTGCAGGAGAATCCAAATCCTCATATGACATTCCAAAAAGTTCCACGACCTACAGAAGGATCTCATCTACGAGTTCATGTACTTCCTTTTCCCAGGATTAATGAAAATCAGGTTCAGGATCTAATTCAGGAAAATTTGATTAAAAACCAAAGTGCACCATCTGCTTCTCGCATTGAAAGGAAATGTGTTGTTCCTGCTGGCCCACCTGTTGGTATGAATGTTATCCTTATGTTTTATTCAGTTAAATAAAATTGAGCACCGTGTTGAAACCTGCAATTAAGCCCCCTGACTTCAAAGGCCATACAAGACCATCTGGTGACACTGTGAGATCATCAAAAGGGTGGAGCCAATGTTTGGTTCTTTTTCCTTTTTCCTTTTTTAATGGAATTTTAAGAGTGAGGATAGGAATGATAGGCCTCTGGGAAGCAAATGACACCCATCCTCATCCTTAAAACTCCTGAAAAATGGCCCTAATCACTGTGGGGAGATAACTTTGGGGCATTATTGGACGTTTGGAGTTAGGATGGGAGTGGTTTACAAACATGTGCAAATCCTACTGTTCCAGAAGCACCCAGTTCAGAGGATTAATTTCTAGAAAAGCACTGGACCGGCTGGAATAGTCAGATCAGCGTGGTCCAGAGGAGAAACAGAAAGTTTTGGAATTGGTAGGTTTTGCACATCTCTCTTTTACCTTCTAAAGTCCACCATCCCTACTATTAGAACCCCCAAAACTGCAAGCAAAGGCCCAGAATTGTCCCCCAAACTAGATTTTATTTTTGTATCCTTCATTTGGAATAAAAAGCAAAAACAAACAAACAAATCACATCATCAAAATTAAACAATTCTGCTTCTAAATTTCACTGGCACAGTCTTTTCATTCTGGGGCTTCATGTTTTTCATGGATTCCCCTCCCATGTATAGTTATTTAACTCTGTTGTACTGATCTTTTCCATACTAACAGTATTGTACATATTTGTATGATTTTTATAGAATGCTCCAAAGTATCTATTTCAATTTCCCATTAAAATAGGACCCTGAAAGCTGTTTAAGGCTAATAATAGGATTTCATATGTTAATAGGTAATATCTTTGGGGTCTTCCTTGTATATTGTGATCAGACACAAAATAACAATTACGATGAGCTTCCTGAATTTTCACCAAGAAAGAAGCATCATTCCAAGATGTGAAATGCCCTATATAGAGCTTTCAAATATTGAAGAAGCAGGCAACCCTAATATCTCATTCCCACTGAGAAGCTCTTTTTTATTACTGCTGATGATATTCTGCAAAACAACATACATTAATTTGTCCTCATCCCTTTTAATGTTGCTTTTTGAAATTAGAGATATCCTGTGTTATATTCCTCTTTTCTCATTTCTGGAAAGTAATGCACATTACTTTTTAATTTTATACTACCAAAATTTACATGGAATTTGTACTGAAATTTTAGAGTGAAATGCCAAATGCATATGTTTTAGATTCTGAAATCATGTTTCTTGCTAATCTACAGTTTTTCTTTGTGGCAAAAGATGTCTGAAGTCTTGCCAATATAATAATATGTAAGCCACATATGATTATATATTATATATTAAGAATTAGTACAGGAAATGTCTTAGTATCTGTTCTTGTGTGCATCTAATGAGAACACGTGTACAAAATAAAACCTAGGTATGTAGAAATCATCTTAGGAATGTTTCTATTAAAATAACTTTTTAGTGATTGTGGTTTTAAAATAAACGGTCTCACATATGTTTCGATTTCTTTTTTCAGTTTCCATAGTAGAAAAGTCAAGCACAGTTTTCAACAGTGCACAAAGGCTGGAAGTTGTTAGAAACTGCATCTCTTTTATATTTGAAAATAAAATTTTGGAGACTGAAAAGGTAATAGCTTTGTTAAACTATTTGACGGGCTATTCCAAGTTAAACTCACACACATTTGTTTATTTGTTTGTTTGTTTGTTTGTTTGTTTATTCAATTTATATAGCCGCCCATCTCAAACCAGTGACTCTGGGCAGCTAAGAGATGAGCTCTTTCTAGTCTTTCAGACTTAGCCCTAAGTTGGCTGTTGTGGGTCTTCTGGGCTGTGTGGCCGTGTTCTGGAAGTTGTGGTTCCTAACGTTTGGCCAGCATCTGTGGCCAGCATCTTCAGAGGGCAGGAGCACAGACAGAAGCGACAGCCCGGAAGACCCACAACAGCCATCGAACTCCGGCCGTGAAAGCCTTCGACAATACATTAGCCCTAAGTGTTTGAGATACCAGAAATGTACTGTCTGTGAAGAAATAGGCTACATTAGTAAGATAGGCGATACCCTCAGGGTGAGGTGGTCCTACAAGTAACCTGGCCCTGTGCCATGTAGGGCTTTAAAGGTGATAACCAGCACCTTGAATTGTACCCTGAAAGCAACTGGGAGTCAGTGCAGCTCACAGAGCGGTGGTGTTACTTGGGTGAATCGCAGGATACCCAAAACTGTTGCAGCTTCCACATGGTCTTCAAGGGCAGCCCCATGTAGAGCGCATTGCAGTAATCCAAACGGGAAGTAACTGAGGCATGAGTGATTGTGATCCAATATCCTTGGTGGCTTATTTCTTGTTAAAGGAGGAGTTCATTGGGTGGCCATTGGGTTGGGGAATGCTGTTGTGTTGTTTTCACAGATTGTGAAGGCCTTTATAAAAATGGGGGTGTTCAAAGATAATGCTTAGAGTGTATTGTTGTTATTGTTGTTGTTGTTTGATAAGATATCCAGCTGCAGTATCAGTGTATGTATGCTTATATATACTGCTTAGCTGCTTGTTCTAGGCACAGCTGAATATTAAATTTCACTTGGTTCATAACTAAAGTAAATAAAGAAAATCTAAGAGAATATAAGTGATTTAGTTACTTTGGTAGGATACCTCTGTACCTGTTTCAGTATTTTAATAAAACCGTTGCTAAATTTAGTACAGAATGTATTAACAGCAGTATGTAACTTGTGCTAACTTTGCCTAGTTACACTTGTGTGATTTTTACTGTGACTGAAAGCAGTTTAAGCATGCCGACTAGATTTTTAAAAAGCAAAACATCCTTATATGATTTATAGCAGCTCGAGTACTGTGAACTGAAAAAGCATGAAAAAAATACAATTATTATTCTATTATATTTTGAATTGCAAAAATGTGAGACGTATCTGCCCTTTTATAACATTTCTCAAACATATGGAAAAAACTTGTGGTTTTCAATCTTTACTTAAAATGTAGACTGTGAATCCAAGTATATTCTATGTTCTTAGGCCATAACTAAGACCTTGCTTGAAAATTGCTTGATTAATTCTAAACCATCTGCTTTATTATTTAAAGTCATGTTTAATTATGAAATAAACTATCCAGATACAAAAATCAGACTTCAGTCACTAGCTTAATATGGGCAATTCATAACAGGTTTGCTGATGGGGCTTACTTAGTAGTAATACTATAGAATATTAGCAGAAAAGGATAATTTAACATTAGGATTCTTTTAGCTTCCTACTTTTGTTAGCATTCTTGTCTCTTTAGACCCTGCCTGCTGCACTGAGGGCCCTCAAAGGAAAAGCAGCTCGCCAATGTTTGACACAGGAACTAAGCCTCCACGTTCAGCAAAATCGTGCCATTCTGGATCATCAGCAGTTTGATTACATAATACGAATGATGAACTGTACTTTGCAGGTACATATATTTAACTTTATTTTGATGTGTTTGTGGAAATTCTAGCCTGCCTTGTGTATTTTACTCTAATATTAAAGAGTTAAAGTGTAAGTTTTTACTTGGAGTTCATTATACTTTTTCTTCTGCTATTTTGTTCCTTTGTTTGCTTTGGGGTGGTTTTTGGACAATTATTACGAAACTGTTCCGTCCATCAGAAAAGAGCAGAGGATCTATGTATCTTTACACTCAGCATTGGTCATTAATTTTATTTATTTATTTTTTATTTATCAAATTTCTATCACCACCCATCTCCCCCTCAAGGAGGGACCCTGGGCGGTTAAGAAATGCAGTTGTTGTGTTTCATGTTTTGGTTGCAGTTAAGTGCCTCATGCAAGATAGCTTGCCTTGTTGTTACCATCGTTCCTCTACCATCTTTCCTCCATTCACTTGTCTCACTTTCTCTCGGCACCCACCCACACCCTTGCCCTGCTTTTACTTGGTGACAGCAATAGCCTTTTCTTTCTCTTAATCCTACAACCAATATGCTGGATGCTATTTTGAAGAAAGAATTCATGAAAAGAACACTGCCAGGCAGCTGAATCAATTAGATATGCCTTTGGAAGCATGAAAGCAGTGAAGATACTGGAGTGGCAAAGGCCCAGGCCTATTGCTATTCCAGTATCCTCACTGCTCATGCACCTACAAAGGCAGCATTTGATTGGTTAAGCATCTGTTATTTATATTTACAGGACTTTTTTCTAATGAAATGGGGTTGCTATTGCAGCCTTCATTGGCTGGCCAGCACAGGAACCACAAGTTCCTGGAAAATCCCTGGAATGGTTTGGGAACCCACTGTACTCTAAGGGTCAAGATCATTACTCTCCACTGCTTTCAAGAGTGATGATTGTTATTTGTGATTAATGGTTGAAGAAACATCCTATCTCATCACCATTTCATAAAATAACCATTCAAATAATTGTTTTAATTGTGGTAGAATCTGAACACTTTTGTTTATGCAAGAGAAAAAACATGTTATGGGAGAGCTTAAACTCCAAATATCATTGTACAAAGAAAGAACATTTAGTTGAAATGAATCATATTAATTAATTTGTGTTTGTGACATGTATTTTTTTCTTTTACTGTTCAAAAGAGGTTTCTGACTTCAGAGTTATTTTTTCAAGGTATTTTATGCCTGTGCAATTTTATGATACTCAGAATCAGTATGATCTTACACAAGTGTTTAGGATTTAAAATGGGAATAATTATTGGATACAAATTGTATTTGAAAATATGTTTATAAATTAAGAAATTTAACTAATAGGCAGCTTTATGAAAATCACAACAGAATTTTAAATATCTCTGTATTTGAAGATACAGTCAGGAAATTGAAAAATCCATTTTCCATAGATTTTGTATCTAACATCATACTTTTTCCTCCATTGGAATCAATAATAAATGAACTTACCTATGTTAGAAAATTATGCATTAGGAGTGGATCTCAGTAAAAATGCTCAGGAATTTTGAAATAAATTCAGTGTTTCATGTGGAACATTAACACTATCAAAACCTATAAAAGGTAAGGATGTGAACAAGTGCTATTCACTTTTCATTAATAAAAATACTCAGAAGAGTAATTGGGGTTCTTCAAATTTGAAATGCTTATATGCCCAGTAAGCAGAGAAGTAAATTGTTTGAGTTGTTGAGTTTTAAATGCTTAAAACAGAGATTATGTCTTCAGACTCTAAAATGATGTTTGTATTCAGCAAACAAATTAGAGCATAATTTAATGCATATTATCTCTTTGGACATGTGAAGACTTTGAACCAAGTGAAGCCTTGGGTTTCACTTGGACAGGTTATGCAGAAATGAGAGTGAGGCTACTGCTGGGTGAAACTTTCCAGACAATTAGTTTTATATTTGTGACCATTATTTGTTTTCCATATCTTCTATACTTTTTCCAAGAACGGGTTCTTTAAGAAGAAAAAGGTGGAAGAGTCACACAATACATTATGGTTGGTAGCAGGCTATCTGCCTGGAAACATCCAGAGACAATTGGTGACATTCTTATTTAATGACCAATGAGTTATTTTTCCTCAATATCCAGTATTACCGTACCATAATTAAAGCTCTGTTTTTAGCAGTGACAAAATAATAGTGTTCAATCCAGGTTATGAGACACTTGTAATGATAAAATATTAAAATAGTCAGTAGATTTATTAGCCATCATTTACCTTTATTTATGCCAATACAATAATACAGTAAAAAGATAATGAGCATGGGAATTGAGCATATCTCTGTCTAATAAACTGTGATTCACAGCTCCCTCAAAATCAATCTTTGTAAAAAAGAAAGTTTGAACTATAAAAATTAATGTGCCGTAACAGGATTCACATGAAAGAGAATATAACAGTACATAAAGCACTAACCTAAAATATGTAGGAAAAACTCAGTTTTTGTATATGTGCAAAGTACAGATGACTTTAATACAAAAATACATTTTAAGCTCAAGTGCAAACCAAGCAAAACTGCCCATAATATAGAATTGCCATTTCCCCCCATCATATAATTGTAAACTACAACACAGTATTATCTTTAGGCTATCTAGTCTCAAAAACACAGAGCAGTATAATAAATTCTAACATAAAAGGCAAAACTGTTAAATACTTAAAACGAAGTGTCAAAAGTTGTACCTTCTGTTTCTCAAAATTTCTTCCCATAAATTCCTTTATTTTTACTCAAGGAAGACTTGTGGCACTTTCCCAAACAAAGCTCACTCTGATATGCACATTCATGTATCCATTTATTTGTGGTTGCATTAATTTTCAAGATTTTTGCAGATAATGTATCAATTAAAAACTAGAATGCTTTGTAATTGTTCCTATTCAATTTCTATGGGTTATAATTAAAATATCTCTGTTTCAGATCCATATAAGTTGGTTAGTTTCCAGGCTTTAGGTCATAAGTAGATAGACTTCAGGCTTGCATAATTTACTTTGAATTTAACTAGAATATCATTTATTCTAAGACATGCTACAGAAATTATTTTCATTTCCATGTTAATTTTTCTGAGTTGACAACATTGTGTTTTTTTCCCCCTGCATTTTATTGCTGTACATCTTCCTTTCCTAATTGTGGCAATTTTATCAGCCCAGCAGAAGAAAATGTCCACATGTATTAGATAGGGGGGTGGGGGGAAAGTAGAATTGACTATAGAAATGCTGGTTTACTTCTGTATTTATATTCAGAAGCTACAGAGCAGTGTTGTATTGTACCAAATTTATGTTTGTTTGATTATTCTTTTGCATTTGTTTTCATTGTTCTATTCTTTTTGCCTAAACAGTTCACTTAACATTTGGAAATTGCTTTTATCCACATATCCCCTTGAAGGCCTATGACTCAAGTTGTTAGTTGAGCTAGGTGTTACATTTCAGTCTTCAGTCTAAGTAAAGAAGAAAGATTGCCTTTTGGTTCTTCACCTAGTATTAAACAGAATGCGAGATTTTTCACTTCCAATTGAAGGCCGATGGCTGCATGTTAAACAAAGAAGTATCCAGGTTTCAGGTCATTCTAGAGGACTGTCCTCTATAAAGTAGGGCAGATAAACACCTTAAGCTACTTGAAGGCCTTAAGTGACCTCAAGGAAAGTGGAGGATAGGCTGTCCCAACTGTCTCTTCAAGACAACTGCTAAAGCCTATTCAGGAGCTGATGACACAAGTTCCTTGCCCTAGGCTGATAACAACTTATATAGCTGGCCATTTACCTCATAGAGTCCTAGCATACCATGTCAGTGAAGTTGTGGGAAAAGCTAGTACTGGTAATATCGACCTTTTCTTTCTGTAGATGTTGTATATTTTAGTTGAGATTCAATCAAATCTAGCATTATTGAATACAGCTCATCCAGTTGATTGGGCAGATACTAAGAATGCAGTGATCTACGTTAAACTCTGACATCTGAATACCTATAGTGTTCTGCATTTCTTTCAAGATGCACAAGGCAGTGTACTGTGGTTCTCTCATCTCCCATTTTCGGTCACAATATTTTTATCAGGTAGGTTAGACTGAGCAATATTAAATGCCTCAGGGTTAGAGAGGACTCTAGGAACCATTTTAAAAAAGGCTAGGTGACTATAGTAGCCATGGGCTACAGGTTACCCCTTCTGGCATAGCAGTGGTCTACATTCTCTTAAGCCAATGTTGCAGTTTTCCCATCAAAACTCATGTTTTAGTGTCTGTGTAAATTAATGTGAATGTAAATAAAATAAAAATAGAAGGATTTTTCTAAAACAATTCAGTCTGAAATACTAAAGCTTGGTTTGATTTCTTATGGCCATAAATAAGATTTAATTTTATGCTTCTTATAAATCAAACTAATAAATGGTCATGCATTCAATAGAATATTTCAAGCAATAAAACTGTTTTAAGAATATCTGTGGCAAAAGGATTTGTTGAATAAAAAATTTAACATGCTTTATTTCACCTGAGGTGTTTATATATATCACATTAATTTCCCTGTCTTGTTCTTTGTGCATTAACTAGGGATTAAAGTTAATTTATTACTTATTTATTATTTAAATTTATATCACCGCCCATCTCCCCCTAACGGGCGACTCTGGGCCATTAATGCAATGCTGAAACTGTTCAATTAGAGTTGTTTTGTTGTTTAGTAAATCCATCTTTTTCACACGGTTTCTCCCATGTATCAAAAGAAGGTGAATTACTGGAAAAAAGAGCAGATAAAATTTGAAAATGTGAAGGACAGAATCTCTGAGAGCATACTTTTTTCCTTGTTTCTGTAAGTGGGAAAATAATAAATATTTGTAAGACTTTTTAAAAGTAGAAAGCATATGCAGTTAACTATTGTCTGAACAGTTACACTTATAATGGTTCTATGTTCCCTTTTTAATGAGGTTATAACCAAACCTTACCTGAGAATAGGTTTTCATAGAACCAAAATGATTTGCTGAGAATACAATCAAAGCAGCGAAGGAAAAGTAGCTTGGCTATGCAAATCTCCAAAGAAGGTGCCAAAAGAGATGCTTCGTAACCCATGCGAGTGCATACAAAGATCTCTCCTCACATCATTAAAATAGCTGCGTTTTTCTCCAGGCTTGTGCAGCTGCTTCAGTCATGCTCCCAGCAGTCTCTGCATCCCATGGCTGCTCTAGAGATTCAAAGAGAAGTGCTTCATCTGCACTCGCATAAAGTGCTCATTAACCATTTCTTATGAAACTGGGGAAAGGTATCAAGTGGGATGCCACGAAGTTCAGTCCTGCGTTCTGCACTTCTTAATGCTTTTATTAATGAATTCAATGAAGAAATGGAGGAAATGCTCTTCACAATTGGTACAACATGTTGAAGACTGAGTAAAAAAGACTTGACTGGTGGTACCTTTTTTTGCTACCTGTAAAAGTTTTGATTTATTTACTAAGCAAGTTAGTGTACTGATTATTTTCCTTTTATGTTAAATATATCTGAAGAAACCTGTTTTGTTGTTCTTACCATTTTTTTTGCCAGCCTCACCACATTTTATGCTTTATCTTTTCTGACACCATCTTAGCAGTTCCAGATTACCTGCATGTACTATTCTTTGGTGATCTCTCCCTTCTATATGTATCTATTTTGTTTTCAGATCTTTGCTAAGCTTTTGTGTAGCCACATTGCCGACTTCTCCGCCTCCCCCCCCCATTGGAATTGTGTGCTGTTCTGCCTTTAATACTTGGTTTCTTAGGACTGCTCACCCACCATCAGTTCCTTTTCAGTTAGCTCCCTCTATTGTGGAATCTGATTTATCAATGCACCAAGTTTATGAAAATCCATTTTCTTCATGTCCAACGTGAGCAATCAACTATATTCAGCTTCACTTAAAATCAGTAATTCCAAGATTACATAATCACGTTTTCCTCAATGTTCCTGCTAATTTCACTTCCCTGTTGCTTAATATAAAAGATAGCTAATCCCTTGTGCATTCCTCAAGCCTCTAAAACAGAAAATTGCCAGCAACATGAGATAGGAATTTCCTGGAAGGATCATGTTTGGCAGAATGAACTACCAACAGGTGTTGGGTTAATTAAAGTCTTCCTACTCTAGTATTCCATGTATCTCTAAGTATCTGCGGTTTGTTTTTGGAAAAGGAGGGAGAAGGGGGAGGAGGAGGAGATTTTTATCCTGTCTTTTTTATATATAACTCAAGGCGGTGAACATACCTAATACTCCTGCCTCCTATTTTTCCCCACAACAACAACCCTGTGAGATGGGTTGGACTGAAAGAAAGTGACTGGCCCAAAGTCACCCAGCCAGGAGGTGACTTAAGAGAGGCCTAGAACTCACAGTCTCCTGGTTTCTAGGCCAGCACCTTAGCCACTACACCAAACTAGCAGTGGCGGCGGCTGCTGCTGCTGCTGTTGTTGTTGTTGTTGTTGTTGTTATGCTTCCAGATACAATTCAAACTGTGGAGTCCTTGGTGCTCTCTGAGTTTGGTTGTTTGCTTGCAGACGTTTCATTACCCAACTAGGTAACATTGTCAGTGCTAGTGAGTGTGATGTTTGCTCCCTGTTTATATACAGTAGCACTCACTAGCACTGATGATGTTATCTAGTTGGGTAATGAAACGTTTGTAAGCAAACAACCAAGCTCAGAGAGCACCAAGGATTCCACAGTTCAACCCTGAGCTACATATATTCTCTTCTATTGGAACAATTCAAACTGCTGACTTTAACCTAAAAAGCCCTGCATGGCTTGGCACCTGGGGGCCTGTGCAAGCATGTGCTTCAAATGGATCCTGTCCATGTAGCGCACACTTTCCAAGTAAGGTTCTTCCCCATGGGAGATTTAGGAGAGAGTGAGAAACCTCTGCTTTTCTTCAACCCTATGAAAGAGTTTTCCATCAGAAATATGGATGGCATTTTTGCTTCTGATCTTTAGGCTGTTAAAGCAGAGCTATTTAGAAGGACTGGGTAGGGATAGGGGGTTAAAAGCTGGTAATAACAGTAATTAATAAGTTCGACATACGAGATGCTTTTAAAAGATGTGTTATGCTTTTGTATTACGTACGGTGAGGTATCTGTAGCTTGAATCATGTCAACTGGATTTCTATTTTCTCAGTGGAAACGTTTCGCTCCTTATCCAAGGAGCTTCTTCAGTCTGAGCAAAGTTAGTAAGGGAATCCTTAAATATGTTTCTAGGTGGCTGTGTGACCTTGCACCTGGGGCTAGGTCATGGTTATTTTGAGATGTTATTTCTAAGTCCCTTTATCATCTAAAGGAGGATTGTTAAGATTACCATGCTGCTGTTGAGCTTGCGAAATGGTCTTAATCTTCCTAGGCACAGAAGACAAAGCAGGAAGGAAAATAGGGGAAAGATTGTGCATGAGGCCCCCACCTCTATTCAAGGAAGGATTTTCCAAGTTGGCATAAATGGATTCCTTGACCCCTCTCTCAAACCACCTATTTTCTCTGTCTAAAATGTGAACATTAATGTCCTCAAATGAGTGTCCTTTTTCCTTTAGATGAAGATAAACTGCTGACTCTGGTCCTGTGGTGTTACTTCTCCTGTGTTGGGCCATCCTCCTGTACAAAAGTTGTTTGGTTTCTCCAATGTAGAGTTCAGAGCACTCCTCACGCAGAAAGAAATAGATTTTCTATTTTCTATTTTCTTTCTATTTTCTTTCTATTTTCCTTTAGAGACTGATTAGGACAGTCTCACACCATACTTTGCTGTTTTCTTCCCCTGAAAACTCAGAGTGTGGTGTGTGTGTGTGTGTGTGTGTGTGCGCGCGCGCGCACGCCTTTGTTTTTATAAGAGTCTTAAAGCAATTTCTGAGCTCCAGCAGTGCAGTATATCTTCTATGTCTCTTCTGGTTGTCACTCTCATCTGCTGGGCTTGTTCCATTGATTGTCTTCCTCATGGAGAGCTATTTCCTCTGTCAGTTCCTATTGTACTTCTTCCTTTCTTTGATTTGATACATTTTCATTCTTTCTCATCAGCTGTAATCCTTCAACTTTTTCTTCAAAGAAGATTGTAAGTTGCAAATATTTGACAAGTTGTTCTGGTCATGACTGCATAGTGATTTCCATTAATCGTCACTTGTGTTTCTTAAGGCACCACCAGTAATAAAACCGTTACTTCATCTTGTTTTACTTCTCAGGTTACCCACCCTTGACATGAAGGGAAAATTTGTTAAGGACTGCAGTAGTTCTCTCTGTTCACCTACTGAAGGAGCTCACCGTCCAAAACGAGCTATCTTATTATTATACTTCTGTAATCTCTGCTTACTCAGCAGAAACAGTCATTCCGGCACTCTCAGTAGGCAATCAACTCTTCCCAGGAAATGTCCCTTGCCATCAGTAGCTCTTCAGGAGATTACCTTTTAATCCATTATAGCTGTACCCATAATAAGTCAGCACATTTCTATCACTTCCTCTCTTTTTTAACTGTTTTTCCTACTGAACTTCACTGCCAAGCTTTTGCTTGCGTTCCCTCTTCCCTCACTCAATGAGAACTTTAGGTTTGAGAGACAGCTACAATCATGATTTGTTACCCTGCCTCTTAGGTTACTGAAAAAGCTTCTGAAAAATAAGGAACTACAGTGCAAACGCTTGGATCCCTCTTGTCTATGAACAGTTTCCTGCTTATCTTACTGAAAGGGGAACACACAATTCTTTTTCTGTACAGCCAGTTTTGTCTTTAGAACTCTAGTGCAATAATAATAATAATAATAATAATAATAATCCTCCCGATAAGCAGAGGAGATAATATTGGGAAAGGGGAGAAGCAGTAATAATTACCTCTGTGCCCATCAGTGGGAGACTCCACTGATTAAAGTCTTTTCATTTACAGAATGCAAGTTATTTTTAAATTGAATTATTTTTGAAAATTCGATTTTTTTTGTGAATTCATGGACCTGTCACAATTTTCAGTTGGTTTCTGAAAAATAATCTCTGAAATGAAGATACAATTAGTTCTTAAAATAAAATGATTAGTCTCTAGCACCTTTCTTCTACAGATTCCATTCCAGAACCTCTTAATAATGTTATATCATCGTACTTTATAATGCTCTTTTTCTTTTCTTTAGATTATTTTCCCCTTTAACTAGTATTTTCCTGTTCCCTGAGGTATTTGCCTCCTGAGTTATCATTTCAAGTTTCTTCTCACACTCCTTCATTTTATTCTATGAGCTAGCAGTTCAGTTTTGGAAAAGTCCTGAATCTTCAGCTTTTCATTTTAATCTAGGATCAAATATCCTAGAAGCTGCAACTCCCCACCCCACCCCACACACACACATTTGCCTGCTGACAAATTGCAATCCATAGATACTTTTTAGGCCTAAGTCTCTCAGATAGCAAAGTAGTAAATTAATATAACCTGATCTGTGGGTAACTGCAACTTGAAAGTAATGGGTACCTAAGTAATCCTCCATCTGCATGCTTGGCTCAAGTCTAGAAAGCTTTCCTATATGTTTCGTACATGTACTGAAAATTTCCCTTTAGAAGGTGGGGTTCTGTTAAGTCTAGTACCCTTGATAGAGTATGAAACTTCACTCCACCTTACACCGCATAGAGCTGAACTGGGCTGTGCAAATCTTTTGAGTAACAGAATTGCTTCAACAAAGGTTCAAACAAAATAGCAATTTACAAACTGTTTTGTGAAGCAACACAGTTCATTTCAAATGACAAATAAATATCACAAGAGGTTCCCTGGCCCACCAACCCTGCGTTGGAGAAGAGGACAGTTCAAAACTGAGCTACTTTTTGTTTCCAAAGCTCTGGGTTGTCTAATTTCCTGGTACTCTTGACTGTCAGACAGGTCAGTGATAATTTGGCAATAATTCAGATATTGGCATTTTTCTGGGAGCACCTCCCTTAAATCTGTTCATTAGAGATTTGGCTTTGAATCTACTGGACTCCATTGGAATCTTGCAATCTCCTGATCTTCTGCAACCTGGTTTTGCTTTCTGAAACAAAATGAATTCTTGAGCCAAACTATCACTGAAAAAAGATAAGACACAACTGTATGTAATCAGTGCGTCAGCACGTCTGAGTGCCTTTTTTAAAAAAAGTCTTGCAGCATGGAGGAGTGGACAAAAATTCTGAAAGCATTTACAGTATGTTGCATGTGATTTTGATTAATTATAATTAGATTTGAGGTAATAGTAGTCTTTAACATACTGCCAATTATGAAAACCATAATCTATGAAGGATATATTTTTTTCCCATTCCACTATGTCTCAAGTTCTGATTTAATGTTTTACTGTTACACTGTTCTACATCATTATCCTGCTGAAATGACAGTACTAGACAGAATATCTTTTTAATTCTTGTAGCATTTCCTTGAAATATTTGCAGCTAGCAATCTGCATTTTTTAAAGATTGCTAGGCTGCTTTCACAAGTAGAGCACTCAAGTGAAAAACTATGACAACCCAATGTATTGTTGTAAGAATAATTTCTGTGTTAAGGATTACATCCTTTTAAATTATTAACCTAATGAGGACAGCTCAAAAATAATGTAAAATCTTGTTTGTGTGTGCACGTGCACATGTGCTTTCAAGTCACTGTTGACTGCCTGGACTACCTGCAGTTTTCTTGGCAAGGTTTCTTGGAAGTGGTTTGCCATTGCCTTCTTCCTAGGGCTGAGAGAGAAAGACTGGCCCAAGGTCACCCATCTGGCTTTGTGCCTAAGGCAGGACTAGAACTCACGGTCTCCCGGTTTCTAGCCCAGTGCCTTAACCACTACACCAGAGCTTTCCAAACTGTGTGTCGGGACACGTTATTGTGTTGGCTGCAGTGTCTGGGTGTGTCGCGGCTGCTGCTGACTCCAAACCCTGCCAGGATTCTGCGCAGGTCCTAGTGCCTGCCTTGTGCCCTGCTGTAAGAGTGTGTCGTGAAATGATGCCCTACTGTAAGAGTGTGTCACAAAATTATGCCCTACTATAAGAGTGTGCTGTGAAATGATGCCCTGCTGTAAGAGTGTGTCGCGAAATGATGCATGTCTAAAAAGTGTGTCACCAACATGAAAAGTTTGGAAAGCTCTGCACTACACCAAACTGGCTCTCTCAGAAGCTCTCTAGGGAGACATAAATCAATTAATTGTTTAGTTCAGGGCTTTCCAAAGTGCCGCCGCTGGCGACACACCTGGCAGCGGCGGCGCGCGGGGGCGTGCGGCAGCGCGGGGGTGCGTGCGGCGGCGCGGGGGTGCGTGCGGCGACGTGCGCACACACGGTGGCGCGGGAGGGGCGTGTGGGGGCGTGCGGCGGTGCGCGCGTGCATGGTGGCCGCCGTGCACATGCGCGCCGCCGCTTCCGGGTGGTGTGGCGACACACCACGCTGTGTGTGGCGACACACTTTTGTGTCGCGACACACAGTTTGGAAAGCTCTGGTTTAGTTAGTTGTTAATCTGTTCAGTAATAAAAATTATCTAAAGAGAATTTGTTTTCCTTTTATTTGTTCTTAACTTCTAATTTTGAATAGAAGTATTAGAACCCTGTTTATCTGCAGACTTCTTTTGAAACAACAAATGACCTCATTGGATGAAACTTCTTATATAAAAAGACTGAGAAGTATAAGTAGTCCTCACTTAATGATGACAATTGGGACTGGCAACTCCGTTGCTAAGCAATGCGGTTGTAAAGCACAATATCTAGTGACCCCACTGACTTATGATAGCAGTTGCGGCAGTCCCAGTTGCCGTTGTTAGGTGAATCCCACACAGTCACAGTGTCCTGCGGTCACATGATTGTCATTTGCGACCTCCTACCGGCTTCCCCATTGACTTTGCTTGTCGGAAGCCAGCAGTAAAGGTCATAATTGGCAATCGCAGGATACTGCAATGTTGTAATTGCGAGCCAGTTGCTAAGTGCCCAAATCATGATCACGTGAGTGTGGGGATGCTGTAATGGTCACAACTATGAGGACCTGTCATAAGTCCCCCTCATTCATCGCCATTGTAACTTTGAACAGTGGCTGAATGACAGTGGTTGTTCAACAAGGACTACCTGGATATAGACTACCATAATGACTTTATAGTGGAAGTGCAGCAGCAGGAGAAAGAAGGTGCGATGGTCAGTTGGGGGAGGCAGGGGCGGCAGAGCGTAGGGCAGCTTGCATGCCCTCCCACACCCATCAGCAGCAACCCCTGGCCCAGCTGCACTTGCGCCGGGCCGCAGCAGCCACTTACCCATCCGCCAGCCTGCTTGTGAGCTGCCTGGGACTCGCAACTTCCTGCCGGCTTCCCCATTGACTTTCCTTGTTGGAAGCCAGCAGGAAGTTGCAAGGAGGTGCTCGCTTAATGACCCACGATTCTCACTTAATGACAGCAATGGGGCTGCCAAGATGTGGCCACGTGACATTGCGCTTTACGACTGCATTGCTTAGCGACAGAAATTACAGTCCCAATTACTGTCGTTAACTGAGGACTACCTGTAGTTTACCATACTATTAGCAGTACACAGGTGCTTGAAAAGCAAAACATAGGAACTCAACATAAAATATCTGGAAATAGATGATAGTCTCCATTCAGAATCCAGTAGGAGTATCCTCTGAAGGAGAGAGGGCAAGGGAATGCCAATTTGACTATACACCCCACCACACACAAAATCTTCTAGTCCAGTTTCAGTGTAAATCTGCACATAGTCTGAAAGATGAGGAGTGCAGGGTATTACATTCCAGTGCCACACAATGGAAAAATAATGGAATTCCATGTTACACATTTTATTTGTTTTGAAAACTGCTTCTTTGCTAGAACTTGTAAATAAAACTACATATGTATAGAGAAGTGAACAATAAGATTTTCTGAATAAATGGACTACAGTAAGTCCTCAATTTAATGAACCCTCATTTAGCAAACTTTGGCTGCAACAGACCAAATTTCCATCTAGACATCCTTCCAAAATAAAGGACAAGTTTGTTGCATCCGAAGTAGCCCAGACAAGGCAGTTAAATTTATGACCATTTTATGAAATTCATGGACATTTACATCATTTGTGAATGATGTCATTAGACAAATGACACAATTTATAGCATTTGTGTAAATGGCATAATTTTCAGTTTTATGAATATTTATGAGTAATGGACATCCTTCCTCCCAAGTGGTCCAATAAACTGAAGATTCACTGAATGTTGTAATGTTACAATTATTCTTATATTAATATTTTTGTTTGCACTTAGTTTAATTTTAATCTTATGATAATCTAGGCAGAAACACTTGCCTGAACAACAGACCTAAGATGTCAACTACACACCTCTTACAAATGTGTTGTGCCTTGAACTCTTTATGTTTGGCGTATATTTATCCATTTTGTCTTCCTAATTTGTTGTATGTTATAAAACATCACACCGCTTAATAAAAAAAATGTGGGACACTTCTGCAGATTCTAGCATAGGGTAGTGTATTGCAGATGGTGTAGTTTAAGATTTGGACAGAGTTGCAGTGAACGAAGTCCTGCTGTGAAATATAAGGCATCTTGGCATCCCAACCATTTCCTTGGGAAAAGATTACAGCCTGAGTGTGCCTGAACTTTATTGCTATGGGCCTCATGACAGTTTTCAGAAACATCCATGGCATTCCCACTAAAGAAATTCAGATGTGCTGAAATTCATTCTTGTACTTTATGATTGGCTTAAGAAGGGAATAAAAAATAAAAACAGAGATTTTTTTACACTCACACATTATAAAATAAAGTAACAATGTTGCTGTGAAATATAGGAAATGACTGCTGTTAGAGAGTACAAATTTTATTCAGTGACTGTGGAAATGAATGTGCACTGTCACTGATTTCTGTTGCTGCTAATAGTTCAAAGCTGCCCAGGACAGATGTTTTCAATTGTTAAAATTCATAATGCTGGTGAAGTAAATCGAGGTAAAAAATGCTTTTCGTCAACGTAATTAATTCCAAGACTGATTAATGAAAAATAAAATCAAACTGGAGATTTATTTGCTCCATGCCCATTCTGAATTCACTCAAAGTCATGAATGTCTAGTTCTTGAAAAATCAATTTTAGCTGAAAAATAGTTGTTTAATCATTTAAAGAATAATTTAAAGCTTTTAAAGCTTTTTTGTTGTTGTTCAGTCATTTAGTCGTGTCCGACTCTTCGTGACCTTAACAAATCCAGTAAAGATGTATGAAGTAATCCACCGGGTTAGCCAGTTATGTAATTGAGGTGTTTGAAGAAACAATGGCCCTGTATACAGGTTAATTAACAGGTTAACCTATTCCTGTGTTTTTTAAGGACTGGCTTAGATAAACCTGATTTTACGGAAGGAGCCACTGGGTTTGTGTATGAGCACAGCACATGATTTGATGTGCATTAAAATCCCCTTATTCAGGCATTCCTGGAGTAGAGCCAGCGCACAACCCAGGGACTGCCAGTATGTGATATGATGACAAAGCAGAAGTTGCTGAGTTGATCGTTCATTCTCATACTGTTCCTTCATATGTCTGATTTTTATATCCCATTGGGTTTTGGTTTTTAAAGATTGGAAAAGTAACTGCATACCAGGCAAATTAATGGAAAAGAAATTGATGTTGTTTTCAAGGCAGAAAGAAATATGAACTAGGTCACTAAATGTGAATAGAAGCAGTCCTGTGACATGAGACTGTGTTGAAAATATGTTTCTTTTTTTAATAAAGAATAGATTATCTTTATTTTAATTTTTACTCTGCAGCTGAAACTCTAGTGCAGGGCTTTCCAAACTGTCTGTCGCGACACTATACTGTGTCGCCTGGGGGCCCCAAGTGTGTCGCGTGACAACCTGGAAGCGCCGGAAGCGGCTGCCCCTTCGAAAGGGCAGGCTCCGGGGACCCCGAAAATGCCCTCGGTTCCGGCAGGGAGGTAAAAAGCTTCGCCACACGCGCACGCTGCCGGGATTCCCGGCACAGCTGATGGGGGCCGGGGTGGAAATTCTCCCTGCGCATCAGCTGAGCGACGGAAAGCTCGGCAACGTGCATGCGGCGACGCTTTTTGCCTCCCTGCCGGAACCGAGGGCATTTTCGGGGTTCCCGGAGCCTGCCCTTTTGAAGGGGCAGCCGCTGCTGCGGCAACCCAGAAGCACCGCCGCCGGCACTTCCGGTTTTTGCACTGCACTGGCCGCGGCGCTTCCGGGTTTTTGTGGGCCGGCCGTTGGTGTGTCGCCAACGGCAAAAGTTTCGAAAGCCCTGCTCTAGTGGCTGAGCAAGGCAATGTTTCAGGAATAAATACATCCTTAAATCAACTGTGTACAGAATATGAACAGATCTCAGTTTAGTTTTATTAGACTGATGGGGTTTATTGGGCTTTAACTTGAGCCAGGGCATCACGATGTAGGTAAATATGTATTATGTATTTCTCTATGTGTCTGAGATACCCACATTTACACCAAAATGCTCAAAACAGTTAAATAAATATAACAATTTTTCAACCTAATTGCTAAAAGCTTTAGCCTTACAGAAATTTGGGAAGATTTTAATATTTTGACATGGTGGTATATGGTCCCCACCTTTTTGAGTGGGCACGTTTAACAGCAGATTATGGACACTCTCACAAATATTGGCTTTCACAGGTATGCCCAATCACAGTATAACCACACATGAGGCCTTTGTTATTTTTGTGGGTTCCATTCCATTCCAGCATAAATCCATAGACTGAAAACCCATACACTGAAAAATAACAAGACCTTGAATCTATATTAAAATTTATATGTTTTTTAGTCTCATCTTTATTATAGTAGACAGGAATGTATAGAATAGTAGTAGGAAGGAAATAACTAAATAAATGTTATCTTGGGGGGGAAGTTGATTAGGAGGTTTATATTTATTTATTTTATTTTATTTATTTATTTTCTATCCCACCTTTATTATTTTTATTTTCTTTTAACATTAGGGGAGGGAGCAACTGTATTTAGTGATTTTTATAATGTGCCAATGGAATAATTTATAGAAATAATGTGATTTTGGTTTAATATAGAGTAAGGGGTTGATTATGGAAAATTGTTGTATATCCTTGCTGTTAAAAGTCGGAAGTCACCTCTTTTGTAACCTAAAAAAAAGTTTCTCTTGTGTTTCCACACTTTTTTAGTTTAATTCTAAGAATCCCCTGCAATTTATATCAGCCCAGAAGTACTTATAGATACAGATTATGCTTTGTGACTAGTACTTAGCCTAGCACCATATAATTTGATAGATGGACAGTTGTTTAAAATGCTATTTCTTCATGTAACTTTAACATAATAAATAGAAGCTATGGTTAAAATATTACTGTTGTTTGCTTTAGAGTCACAATTCAATATAAAGGAATATTGATTATTCAGGTATTTTGACCCAATCTGTAGGGGCCAGAATCTGCCATGAAATGTGGTATACAAATTCCTAAGAGAATAATGTAGACAGAACAAAAAAATCTGAAAAAATATTTTTGGAGATGTGAGGCCTTTAACTTTTTAATGCTTTAAACATATACAGGTAGTCCTCATTCTGCGACCACTCGTTCAGCGACCATTCAAAGTTATGATGGTGCTGAAGGAGAGGACTTACAACTGTTCCTCATAGTTGCGGCCATCACAGCATCCCTACAGTCATGTGATCACGATTCAGGTGCTTGGCAACCGGCTCACAATTACAATGGTCACAGCATCCCTTGGCCCCATGATCGCCATTTGTGACCTTCACAACCAGCTTCCGGCAAGCAAAGTCAATGGGGAAGCCAGCAGGAGGTCGCAAATGGCAATCACATGACCATGGGATGCTGCAACCACCTGGGATTCACTTAGCAGCAACTGGAACTGCTGCAACTGCCATCATAAGTCGGCGCAGTCACACAACGTTGCGCTTTACCACCACGTCACTCAGTGACAGAGTTGCCGGTCCTAATTACCATAGTTAAGCAGACTACCTGTATAACCATTTTAATGAGGCTGATTTCTCAAGCAGCAAATGTTTGGAGCTAGGGAGCACCAGGAAGAGATCAGGGGTCAGAGTGGTGTATATCATACAACCTCCTCTGAGCTGTGTCTTCCCCTAAGCTATTCTGCTGTCCTCTGGAATCTTAGAGGGTGCTCTTCCATTGACAGTGTTAAAGTAAGGTTTGAGTTCAAGTCCAAGCAATTTACATAACGCCGTGGCGCCGTGATTGTGCCAAAATAACAGCATATGTCTATCTTGAATTGTTATATTTTGTATTTTTGTATTTTTAGATTAGTATCTATTTTATCTGTATACACACACACACACACACACACACACACATATTGAGATTTTATTTTAGTGTTTTAATTGTTATTTTATTGTTGTAAGCCGCCCAGAGTCGTCGTGTTCGAGATTGGCGGCCGAGAAATTTGATAGATAAATAAATAAATAACTGGAACGGGATTCAACTTTGTCCTTTTGCTAAGGTAGCAAAATATCTTGACTGATTCTGTTAGAAGGTATCTCTCTTTTTCTTTATACAACTTAATTTGTCAAAAACTCAGACCAAAGCAACAAAAGTATTATGGTGCACTACCCTGAGAATAAAAGTCAGGTCATTCATTTTCATCATTATTTTCTTGTTGCTTTTCAACAGTATGTTTACCTCATTGTTGACAGCAATCGTATTTTTGATGGATAATTATTCTAATAGCAAGTAAAAACACAATAATTTTTGCTGAGAACTGAATGCAAGTTTGCGAAAGCAGCTTGTGCAATCTTCACCCTCCATAAATAGGTTTTTGAAATGGCTGTTCGCAAGCAGATGCTGCAAAAAGCAGTCTTGGGGCCTCCTATCAACTGATATGAGTCCCATCCTCAGTTTCCTCTGAAAATCATTGCCACTTCCTCTGATTTTGTTTTATTTTTTAAATGTGCTAAGGGAGCACTGGAGGTTTTTTTTCCCCTTGCCTGCTGCTTGCTGGTTGTGTATGCATATTGAATAGACATGCACAGATATGCACATTTGGGAGGATCAAGCCACTCATCCTAACTGCTATATAGGATACTACTGAATTGTTCCATCAGATGGAATCAGCCATCTTTTGTGTGTGTGTGGGGGGGGGAATGGATATTTCAGATAGTGACCATGTCAGGCCTCTACTAGCCAGGTCTAAAACCAGAAGCCTCAGAGGCAGAGATTCAAGGATCAGCTTGAATGAGTATGTTTATTCCAAGAACTAGAAAAGCCTTTAAAAAAGAACCCAGCAACTGCCAAGTAAAAAATGTAAGCCATAGTAATGGGAGTAACAAGGTTCAGTTCCTTTACCTCTTTCTCCAGCCTCTGTTAGATAACAGGCTGAAGTCTTCTTGGTTTGGGGCAGGAACAACAGTAGACCCCCATGTACTGTTATTGCAATGGATTTAGTCTGCTTTCAGGTTGTTAGCTTCTGACCTTGGCCTATATAGCCTGTCACGGGTTCTTTTGTACCCAAGGTTGTTTATTCAGACTCAAACAAAGGTCTCTCAATAAAGCACTGCACACACAAAAATTTTAGATCTCCTCTTATATGTTTGGGGGGTATTTTTTTTTTACATGAAACAACTATTTACAATATAAAAGTGTTTTCTATGTGAATAACTATGATCCTAGCTTCTAACTTATATTCCTAATAGACTTATACTATGTAACTGTTTACTATGTAAATGTTTCTATCCTTGTTGTTTATGCATTCAGTCGCTTCCGACTCTTTGTGACTTCATAGACCAGCCCACGCCAGAGCTTCCTGTCGGCCGTCGCCACCCCCAGCTCCCCCAAGGTCGAGTCCGTCACCTCCAGAATATTATCCATCCATCTTGCCCTTGGTCAGCCCCTCTTCCTTTTGCCTTCCACTTTCCCTAGCATCAGCATCTTCTCCAGGGTATCCTGTCTTCTCATTATGTGGCCAAAGTACTTCAGTTTTGCCTTTAATATCATTAATATCAATTTCTATCCTTATCCTTATCTAATACATGTATGCAACTCACTATGCTTATGTTACTATTACTACTATAAACTACCGCTGCTGCTACTATATCTAGTACACAGAGCTCCTTTAAGAGGGCAGCTTTACACACTTGCCCCTCTCCAGACATTTGCTGCAAGAATTTTCTTCTGCTTGTCTTTTCCTCCGGACTTTCCAAGTCTCTGTGGGAAACGAATGCCTTTTTGCCGTCTTTGGTTGCTTTATTTCTCCGTTCTGGCTGCCAGCTGCAAAATCCAAACACGCATCATCTCGTCCTGCTCTCTCTCCTCCTCCTCCTCCCCCAGCTGTTCCAAACAACGCCTTTTATCTGCCGCACCACCGTTCCAATGCTGATAGAAGGTTTCAAGTAGAGGGGAGGAAGGCAATCACAGGTGCCTGTAATGTTCCTTACAGCCTGTTCTTTCACATAGCCCTCACAGACTCTATCGTTTATGTTTGCAGGATTTTACCACTAAGCATTCTAACAGACATTTTTACTCTATCATTTCTCTTTTTCCTCGAACAGGCCAAAAAGTTTAATATATTTCATTTTCCTCATTTTAACCCTCCTCCATTTGCTTTAGGTAGTATCTTAGATATCTCAGTATCGGTTCAAGAACTGTTTATAGCCTGAAGATGCCAGCTTAGAATCACATATGTGAGATGGGCAGCTATATAAATTAATTGAGTGAGTGAGTGAGTAATTGAATGGTTAATACTCAAAATGCATTGCTTAAATATCTACATTTTTCCTAGAGGGGGAAGAATAGAACTCTAGACAATATTTTTATCTTGGTGTTATTGAACACATGTCACAAGGCTTCATAATTTCTAAGTCCCATTCTCTTCCTCCTATGAAAAATAAACAGGTTGTAATTCTTCTGCTTAAGCAAGATACTTCTGTCTCAAGTAGAAAAGGTATATCAGATCTCCCCAGAGCCAAACTGCAGGTATCCCAGTATAACTATGTGCTGGGTATCACAGGCTGGATCAGGTAATGTGGATAACTGGGGAAAGTATTCATTGAAAGTATTCATTCATCTACACTAAATTGATTTCAAGGGATTGGACACTGATACCAGTTGTATTTGGATATATAACTAATTCATCTCTGCAGTTTTTCTCCAGAAATGGTCTGTATATAAATCTCTTTAATTGGGAAACATTTTTATTACTCTTTTGTTCTATATCAAGATGTATTTAAAACAATATCAGGGGCTTCATTTATTTCTATCATGATTGAGTGTGATTTGTTTTGGGTTACAATCTCTAGGGATGTGCCTCCTGATTAAAGTTTGAAACATTTCAATTAATAATTACAATTTGCTAACCTTCTCTTTTTTTGTTTTTTTATGAACTTGAAGGATTGTTCATCTTCAGAAGAATACAACATTGCTGCAGCATTACTGCCATTAACGACTGCTTTTTATAGGGTAAGTTGTGTTTTTCTAGGAATTAGAATATATATTTTCATAACTGCACTGAGATTATGTAAAGGATGAAGATTACGAGACTGTCTTATTCAGAGCTTGTTCAACTTTTTTTACTTGTTTTCTTCTAGCCCAACCTCTCATTCTACTTCTGATACTGTTGTGTTTTCTGCCTTTCCAGCATTGTGTGACCCTAAAGGGCATTAAGGGCCAAAAAGTAGCTGAAAGGATGAGGCTAAATTTCACATTGAATTTGACATGGCAGCATTAAACATCCATTAGAGTCATTCTACCCATTTGTTCTCTTGTGTTCTACATAGAGTGAGAACTGTGGGGAAGGATTATTGTGATTATACTGCTCCCTCTCTCTCTCCTTCAGTGTCTCGCTACTGAGTATGATGAAGTGTTATACAGAAGGAAGAACCTTCCCTTCTATAAGGATATTCCATTTATACTCTACTTATAATTAGTCTTGACATTTCTAATCTATTTCTTTCAAATGCCAGTTAAGTCTTACAAATCTAAACAGCAATAGAAATGAAAGAAGTGCTGTAAATTCCATGGTTTCAAAATAATAAAATTAGGACAAAATTGTACATTGGGAATCTCTAATAGTTTTGGTCCAGGGTATACAGTATCTGTAGAGCATATTATGGCTAGAAACTGGAAGACCATGAGGTTTAGTCCTGCCTTGGGCACAAAAAGAGCTAGATGACCTTGAGCCAGTCATTTTGTCTCAGCCCTAGGAAGAAGGTAATGGCAAACCACTTCTGAAATCTTGCCAAGAAAGCTGCAGAGACCTGTTCAGGCAGTTGCCAGGAGTCAAAGTCAAAAGAGCATAATTACATGTATCAAAGTATACTGACTTCTAATTTCCCATTTAATTTGTTTTTAAATTAAGAACAATAGCCTTTAAAAATGGTGTCTAGAGACAAATATTGGGATTTCTAATGCTCTTTTCACAATGATTTTACTTAGGTAAATTGTTATCTAAGCTATTTAACAATCTGTTTAAGCGTTCCTGATGTCTGTCACTAAATGTGAATATTTTAACTGAATATCCAAATTGCTTTAGACTAAAGTTGTAGCCAAAGACTAATCGAACTTTAATGTAAGGCAATATGAATATTTAGTTGAAATAACTAAAGAGAATGTATATTTTCAACATATTGTGGTTCTTGTTGATGTTCAGTAAAAATCCAATAATTAATATTTTATGACTAGGCTCTGACAAAACTTGACAGGACAGGATATGACTGTAGAGGTTCATGGGCTCATAGCTGTCAGCATTAAATTCATGAGCAAGTTAGTATACTGGGTACATACTTGTGGCCTGGAAAAATGTTACAGTTGTTCAGCAGCAATCATCACAAAAGTTTTACAATACATTAGCAACAAACATCTTCCCATTAATTGAATTTTCAGTTACTGGTCTAATTAATCAGAGGAGTGTGATTCATTTAAGCCAGGGGAAGCATTCAACATTATACATGTAAAAATGTCCTGTGCAAATAAACAACTTTAATCTTTAATGCAGAAAACAATGTTTTTGTTTACCATTAGTAATACAATTGGAATTTGTTTAAAGTATCAATAATAAGTACTTGTACTTGAGATACAATGTTTCCTGTCTTTCAACCAAAAAGATTGAAAATGTATTAATTATTGGCTGATAGTACTACTCCATAGCTGTAGAGTTTTAAATCACTTCTAACATTTTCAACCAGTCTGAGGAAATTCCTTTTTGTACTCTCCTTAGAATATAGGAAGCTAACTACAAATGTTTCAGATTTAGATTTGTTTGAGCATCTTCCTGTGGTGAGTGAGTGCATACTTAGCTTTGCAAATTATAAATCTGCATAGGAAATGTAGTTTAGCATGTTCCTCATCTGCTTATTGTATTGAGTGCATTAAACATACTCTGATTTTTTAACAGTTTTAAAAACCTTTTTTATGCTTGCCGGCTTGTCTAATTGGTTAGTTCAGGGGTCGGCAAACTTTTTTATGCTAGGAGCCATTTTGACATGCTCGAGGACATTTTGACATGCTCGAGGGCCAGGGGGTGGGGTTTGCGGGAGGGGGCCAATCGTGTGGAAGGGGGCGGGGTTTGCGGGTGGGGGCCAATCGTGTGGAAGGGGGCAGGGTTTGTGGGCGGGGGCCAATCGCGTGGAAGGGGGCGGGGTTTGTGGGTGGGAGCCAGTCGCGCGGAAGGGTAAGATACAGGGCTGCGCTGCGCTGCCGCTTGGCCGGCCGCCCCGGCCCTCGCTCACCTTTCCTGGCCAGTCCTCGCGGGCCACCGGCGACGCTCCCGTCCCGCTGCACCCCAGCCGGAGCGCCCGAGTGCCAGGCGGGCAGCTCCGCCCGCGCACCTTCCCTGGCCGGTCCTCGCGGGCCACCAGCGACGCTCCCGTCCCGCTGCACCCCAGCCGGAGTGCCCGAGTGCCAGGTGGGCAGCTCCGCCCGCGCGCCTCGCCCAAACATGCCGGCAGCAGCAGCAGCAGCAGCTCCCAAGGCACGCCGGTCCCTCCTCCGTCAAAGGGAGCGGCAGAGAACCCCGCGGGCTGTGCGCAAGGTGTGGGCGGCTGCGGGTGGCCCCGGCCTTGGAGAGCGAGAGCACGTAAGAGCGTAAGAGTTTGGGGGCGGGATCCAATCGCGTGGAAGGGGCGGGGGTGAGTTCAGCTGCGGAAGAGCCACACTCAAGGGGCCAGAGAGCCGCATGTGGCTCACGAGCCGCAGTTTCCGACCCTTGGGTTAGTTCAACAACTAGACATTGATTCTAATAATGACCAAGGTTACAGTTTTACACACACTACGGAGTAAATCCCATGAAACACTTAGAACTTATATGTAAACTCACATTGGATTGCACTTTAAATCCCATTTTAATTTAACACATTTATGGTCCCATTATATTTGCTGGAATATGCAATTTGATTGGTTATGTATTCTCATACAGATAGTGTTCTCATAGAAATAGAAAATGAAATACCATGCACCATTTCTAACCAGTTTGCAGTTTTGCACATGGGCTACTTAAATCCCGTAATTCAGAAGGATTTAATCAACCTGAGAGCAGGCTTGCTGCTGTTGTCTTCCTTAAACTAAATCTGTGGCTGATTTTAACAAAACATTTTAACAATTTTTAACAGGTGAAGCACACAAAGACAAAGCGGCCCTATCTGTTCTTGAATGAAGCTGATGTTTTTTAAATCTATATACTGTTTATGTCCAGGGAATGTCTAAGAAGTCATCTATAATCATCTGTACTCATCAGATGGATAACTTATTTTTGGTTACGTTTCCTTAAGGATACTTGGAAGCCACAACTTCCTGAGGCTAAAACTGCAGAGGACTGAATTTGCAAGCTGCTGTGGTTAAAGGATTCTTAGCAAGCTATAGAACTGTGTGCTTTCTTCTACCAGTCCCTCCATTCTTGTATGAATTGGCCAATACTTTTCTCACCAGCCTTAATCATCATTTAAAAGATTCTACTGACATTAACCAGGATTTCAAAATATTTTTTCAAATTGGTTTAAAATCTTGATAGACCAAAGACTGTCAACACTTATAATCTTGGTTAACATTTGCCTTCTGTGGACAATAGCTATGGCCAAGACCAGTGGGCAAAACCTGGTGGGAGTGGTGGTGAGATGCACATAAGATCCATAATTAAGATATTAGGATCCTAATGTTTACACCAGTCCACACAATTTTACCACCACTTAAACTAAAGGATTGTTTTTTCACACTGAACCCAAATACTATGGTTGATGAACATCCTAATGTTATTTAACACTGTCCATATGTGTTACAAGTTAAATTTGGCCACTATGGAACTACCTCAAGAGGCTATCAAAATAATAAACTTAGCATTCATTGAAGTCTAACAGAGCTAGGACTGGGGAAATACAGGGTAAAAGGAGAGCTTTCAGATTATATGAAGGTAATAGAGATTATAGTTAAATTATACATACACACATATAACCAATCGAAGAGAATATTTGTAGCTCAGGGTTGAACTGGGGAGTCTTTGGTGCTCTCTGAGCCTTGTTGTTTTCATGCAGACGTTTCATTGCCAGGCTAGTCAACATCTTCAGTGCGAAAAGGGAGTGGAACTTGCTGTCTGTTTATATACCCTGGCTTGTCCTGCCTGTGTTGGTGGGGGTCTTGTACTCTCCTTGGTAGTTCCTTGATTGGGCTGTTGTGTGCTGTTTGGGTGATTGACTGAGTTAATAGTTCCTTGATTAAGGTCTATTGTGTTGTTTGATTGCTCCTCTGCTGCTAATCTTGCTGTTAATCTATGCATATCTTGTTGTTGATTGCTGGCCCAGGGGTGTTCTGGTCTTCTGGCTATTCTATTGTCTCTTATGAATGGTATGTAAATGTTGTTAACCTCTATGTGTCTGTTGATGGCTGCTTTGTCTGAGTGCCAAGCAGCCATCAACAGACACATAGAGGTTAACAACATTTACATACCATTCATAAGAGACAATAGAATAGCCAGAAGACCAGAACACCCCTGGGCCAGCAATCAACAACAAGATATGCATAGATTAACAGCAAGATTAGCAGCAGAGGAGCAATCAAACAACACAATAGACCTTAATCAAGGAACTATTAACTCAGTCAATCACCCAAACAGCACACAACAGCCCAATCAAGGAACTACCAAGGAGAGTACAAGACCCCCACCAACACAGGCAGGACAAGCCAGGGTATATAAACAGACAGCAAGTTCCACTCCCTTTTCGCACTGAAGATGTTGCCTAGCCTGGCAATGAAACGTCTGCATGAAAACAACAAGGCTCAGAGAGCACCAAAGACTCCCCACACATATAACCAATCACAATATTTTGTTTTATGATAAGCTAATATTTTGTTTTGAGATAAGCAAAGTGCAGTCAAAGAGTGTCAGTAGCAAACAAAATAATAATAATAAAAACGGGATGTAAGAGGGAATGAAGTCTAATTAAATGTAATTCACACCAACACAATTTACTACACCTCTCTATACCTTTCAGTCCTTGCAAACCATTGTTTCTTCCACCATATCCCAATTCTAATTCATACATTACCTTTTGTAAAGCATGCTTGACAATAAATTGAAGGCTTAGCAAATAGTTCAACCTTGAGTATGGAGTGAGACAAGGATGTGTGATATCCCCTAAGTTGTCTTATGGTTTTCTATCTGTGTACGTGTGTGTGTTTGTATAGAAATGCCTATGGTGATGGTTGAGTGTATTGGTTGGGGACGTGAACATATGTATACTTTTGCGTGCACATGATCCAACTACAACTTCCTCAGTTTTCCTCTTCCTCTTGTTTCATTGACTTTTTTTTTGTGATTCAACCCTCATTCATTCGCTCTATATTACCAAACTGTATACTTCTTTCATATTAGTCACTCATTTTTGTATTCAGTCCATATTCATTCAGTCCATATTCTTACTTGACCCTATTTCTTCTTGCTTTATCACAAATGCTTCTTAAGTAATCAGTTTCCACTCATTCAACCTATCTTTCTCCAGGTATGCCCATATAATAAAATGAAAGTACAGTATGTTGATGTTTTCAATAAATATTCATTCTTCACAACAGACCATATATTACCAACTACAGTTCTATGAACTCTTACATGTCTTAACATTTCTTCACCCATTTCCCCATCTTTAATAAATAAATTAATACATAAGCTCATCTACTTGCTTTAATTTTTCACAATTAATGTATAACTTGCAATAACTTGCACACCAATATAGGTGATTGAGTTTTATGGTGCCTGCGCTGTGATTATTTTAATTTTGTATCTTTTCTTTGAGTAACAAAGGTTTTATTATATTGTTTTGGTTTTCTATTGTTAGCCACCCAGACCTCACATGTAAGATGGGCAGCCATATAAATATTCTAAATAAATAAATGGCTTGATTTTCCTATTAAACACAACTACATTGGTCTTTAACATATTAATTTTCAGGTCCATATTCATTATTCCACTAAAGTATGTAACATGTACTGCAAATCATTTGAGTTCTCAGCCAGTAGCACAGCTTCATCTGTATACAAAAGTGCATACACATTTATGACCCTGATCGTAAACATTCCTGATCTACTTATCCATAAATTCATGAGAAGATTGCATGTTTTTGCCTGACTCCCTGTTCAGGGTTGAACTAAGTATTCAATTTATTGTCACATATTTCACTTCTGTCATATACTACTCTTACCACACTCAGCAACCAGCTTTCTATTCCATACCTGCTCAAAAAATCAGGAGCTTGGTAACACTTTTCCAGCCAACACATTTTACCTGCTTATGCCTTTGTGAGCTGCAACTTCAACAGATAAATAGATCGGCTAGACTGATGTAGGATTTAAATTGGAGTGAGGCTGGGGTGAGGGGGGGAATGAGGGGAAGGCTGATTGGTTATGCAGGTGCAGTTTCATTTGAGACAGATTACCAGCACCTTATCAAGTAACAATTGTAGCATGTTAAAAACTCATTGTGTTTGTTGAGACCTTTTGAGATTGCCTGAAACCTTGTCAGGTATGTGGGTTAAGCAACCTCTCACTCAGTGGTGGAGTTAAAGTCTCATTTTTCCAAATCAGTCACCTTGAGGTCTACCCTAGAGTGTCCTGGGAGGTTGAAATGCTGATATAATTTTGTCCTTGTTTTGAGTCCTGATGTCAAATTTGTGACCATTAATTCTTTTGTACAAAGTTTGTCCCATTTATCGTATGTAGGATCCAGAGAGGTATTGCTGGCAATGTAAGATTTCTTTGTAAACCTGCTGAGCTGCAGTCAAACTGATCTTTTCTTTTTTTTTCGATTGATGAAGGAAGAGTCACTATTTTATTAGGCTGTCCTAACATAGAAATAGCATGTACTTTTTCCACAGAAATCTATTGCCCTCTGCTGGTTGCATCTAAGCTTCACTGAATGGCACTCTTGTTTTATTTAATGAATCTTATATAATCAGAAAAGTTAAATAGAATAGTTTGAAGATTAGGTTTGATTGTAGTACAGAGTAATGTTACATAACTTGTATATTTTTACAGAGGAACACCAACACAACATGGTGATTCTTTATTCATTGACAACTTGTATTTTGATAGATACTACCCAGAATCCTTGTCTAAAGTTCCATCTGGTTTTTTAGAAGGCAGCCAAACTAGGTGGTTTCTAGAACTGGTGGGAACAAAATACTATGTAGTATTGTTCACAATATATTTACCTGAAAGGGATATTAGTTCTCCCCCCCCCCATATTATCTTTGAATTGGAGATCTATTGAAAACAAATTAATAAGCAGGAGTTGCAAATAATGAAAGCAAGTGGGTAAAATGGAGATAAGAGTGGGAAGAAAGCACTGCCATTGCATCAACAGATTAGACAAGCTCTTTAGCCTGCCGTCTTTTATAGAGGGTGTGTACCTGCAGAGGAGAGTCTTCTCTACGGAGGCTTTGCATGCAAATGAGAACTCTGGAAAACAGAATCCTCAATTGGTGGGGTCTTTATGTGTAGAATGGCTCTCCATAGCAGACTGCCACTCTCTACAAATGGAAGGTACAAGATGAGAATGAGACTAGCAATACACACACACACACACACAGAGTAGATTAGAAATTCTAAGCTTGAAACTTCTACATGGGAGTAAAAATAACGTTATTCATTGGAGTTTACCGTGGAGTAAACATATATAGATTTCAGCAGGCATTCAAACAAATACAAAAGCTTTCAATAGAAGAGAATATACAGTGGGGCAAAAAAGTATTTAGTCAGCCACCAATTGTGCAAGTTCTCCCACTTAAAAAGATGAGAGAGGCCTGTAATTGACATCATAGGTAGACCTCAACTATGAGAGACAAAATGAGAAAACAAATCCAGACAATCACATTGTCTGATTCGGAAATAATTTATTTGCAAATTATGGTGGAAAATAAGTATTTGGTCAATATCAAAAGTTCATCTCAATACTTTGTTATATATCCTTTGTTGGCAATGACAGAGGTCAAACGTTTTCTGTAAGTCTTCACAAGGTTGGCACACACTGTTGCTGGTATGTTGGCCTATTCCTCCATGCAGATCTCCTCTAGAGCAGTGATGTTTTGGGGCTGTCGCTGGGCAACACGGACTTTCAACTCCCTCCAAAGGTTTTCTATGGGGTTGAGATCTGGAGACTGGCTAGGCCACTCCAGGACCTTGAAATGCTTCTTACGAAGCCACTCCTTCGTTGCCCGGGCGGTGTGTTTGAGATCATTGTCATGCTGAAAGACCCAGCCACGTTTCATCTTCAATGCCCTTGCTGATGGAAGGAGGTTTGCACTCAAAATCTCACGATACATGGCCCCATTCATTCTTTCCTGTACACGGAACAGTCGTCCTGGTCCCTTTGCAGAGAAACAGCCCCAAAGCATGATGTTGCCACCCCCATGCTTCACAGTAGGTACGGTGTTCTTTGGATGCAACTCAGCATTCTCTCTCCTCCAAACACGACGAGTTGTGTTTCTACCAAACAGTTCTACTTTGGTTTCATCTGACCATATGACATTCTCCCAATCCTCCCCTGGATCATCCAAATGCTCTCTAGCAAACTTCAGACGGGCCCGGACATGTACTGGCTTAAGCAGGGGGACACGTCTGGCACTGCAGGATCTGAGTCCCTGGCGGCGTAGTGTGTTACTGATGGTAGCCTTTGTTACGTTGGTCCCAGCTCTCTGCAGGTCATTCACTAGGTCCCCCCGTGTGGTTCTGGGATTTTTGCTCACCGTTCTTGTGATCATTTTGACCCCACGGGGTGAGATCTTGCGTGGAGCCCCAGATCGAGGGAGATTATCAGTGGTCTTGTATGTCTTCCATTTTCTAATTATTGCTCCCACAGTTGATTTCTTCACACCAAGCTGCTTGCCTATTGCAGATTTAGTCTTCCCAGCCTGGTGCAGGTCTACAATTTTGTTTCTGGTGTCCTTCGACAGCTCTTTGGTCTTCACCATAGTGGAGTTTGGAGTGTGACTGTTTGAGGTTGTGGACAGGTGTCTTTTATACTGATAACAAGTTCAAACAGGTGCCATTACTACAGGTAATGAGTGGAGGACAGAGGAGCCTCTTAAAGTAGAAGTTACAGGTCTGTGAGAGCCAGAAATCTTGCTTGTTTGTAGGTGACCAAATACTTATTTTCCACCATAATTTGCAAATAAATTCTTTCCGAATCAGACAATGTGATTGTCTGGATTGTTTTCTCATTTTGTCTCTCATAGTTGAGGTCTACCTATTATGTCAATTACAGGCCTCTCTCATCTTTTTAAGTGGGAGAACTTGCACAATTGGTGGCTGACTAAATACTTTTTTGCCCCACTGTATGTAGCTAGCTCAGGGTTGAACTGTGGAGTCCTTGGCACTCTCTGAGCTTGATTGTTTGCTTGCAGACGTTTCATTACCCGACTAGGTAACATCATCAGTGCTAGTGAGTGTGGAGTTTGCTCCCTGTTTATATACAGTAGCTTGCCCTGCCAGTGTTGGTGGTGGTGTGGATTTCTCCTTGGTAGGTCCTTGATTAGGGTATTGTTTTCTGTTTGATTATTTGCCTAGTGTTAATCCCTGCTTATATCAATGTTGGCAGCTGGAGAGGATGTGTTCTGGTCTTTTTGTTTCCTTCTTAGCTTTTTATTGTCTCTCTTAAATGGTTTGTAAATGTGGTTTATCCCTATGTGTATATTGATGGCTGATCTGTCTGAATGCCAAGCTTCCAGGAATTCCCTAGCATTTTTGGATTTAGCTTGGTCTAGGATGCTCACAGTTTCCCAGTTGAAACTATGGCTGAGTCTGTCCATGTGTTGTGAGATTAAGGAGTTTTCATTGTGTCTTCTGACTCCTAGTTAGTGTTCATGGATATGCTCTGCTAATCTTCTGCCTGTCTGTCCTACATAATGGGTGTTACAGTCCTTACACTGTATGCTGTAAATGACTCCTGTTTTTTTATTCTTGGGCTACTGGGTCTTTTGGTTTACTTAAGATGTTTTGGAGGGCTTTAGTTGGTTTGTGTGCTATGGTGATGCCATGTGGTTGTACAGTCTGTTGGTTGTTTCTGAGATGTTTTTGATGTGATGTCCAGTGGGAATATGGCCGACTGAACCGCTGTGTCCGCGAGCTCCGCAGACAGAACTGACAGCAGAGGCTTTTTGGGGGAGGCTTGGGCAGGCTTTTTCCTGAAGCCCAAGAGCGCTTTCATGACAAAGAAAACGCTCGGAATCATCCCATTTGCTCTCCAAAACACTGTCTTGCAGCCAGAGAATCGCAAACAGCGTTCGCGACGATCCAGTAAGAGATGACGGGAGGCGGGGACATCACCATTTCCAGGCCACGCTGTAGCCTTAAAGGGAGGTTGAGGTACCCCATTTCTGAATCACTCAATTTATATATTTTTTTAAGTTTATGTACCCCAAGAGAGGCTTTCTGCAGCAAGAAGAAGCAGACTCTCTTGGTGCTTATCATTATTTCTGGATTTAATTTTTAAAATCTTTTTAAATTTGGCTTGTTTTCCCATTTAAAGATTAAGGAGGACTGAGAATAAATAATTGCCTCCCAGTTATTATTTTTGTCCTGAATTTGAAGGATCACAGGGTTGTTGTTGTGGGGAAAGTAGGAGGAGGAAGGAGTATTTGGTATGTTCTCTGCCTTGAGTTATTTATAAAAATAATAAAGGCGGGATAGAAAATAAAATTAAATAAATAATATTTTCCTACACGTTGAATTTGCTGTTTTGAATCTCCAGCCTTCTGTTCCCTTTCCCTGAGAGCTGCTTGTTAGCAGACTTTATCCTGTTTCAATTTCATTCGGAAACTTTCCACTAACTCATTAACTCCTATCTGCGCGAGTATCTAGGGGACGTCATAATCTACTGCCTGAAACATGGAGGATTTTAGATTTTCTCAGAGTTCTGTTGTGAGCTTAAGCAGACCTACAAACAGATCTTGTCAGATTCCTGTCAAGCTATTTTGAAAGATATTTGGGACATTGTGGAAAATATCTGCTTTAAAATGTGTCATCTGGCTGAGAACGTTATGGAAGAAGCTGAAGATTTTAACAAAGATGGAGGTGTTTCTACCGACAGCGAGACTGAAGTCTTTGTTGAAATGCCAGGCGAAGAGTTTATTCTGGTGCTGAAGGACAGCCTGAATTGCAAATCACAAACAGAGTTGTTTTTCTGAGGGATTGTTATGGGAAGGAAGAAGTCTTGTTCTGTGGGAGGTTCTTTGCTGAGAAGTCTGAGTTTTTAAGGGAGGCAGTTGGGCTGTTTGATTTTTGTATGAAAATTGCCTTGTGTGTAATATGGAGATATGTAAATGTTTTGGTATATTTTGAAGTGGGGTAAAATTGCATTTAGTGATTTATATATGTGCTAATCAAATGATTTATGGAAATAATGTGATTTTGGTTTGATATAGAGTAAGGGATTGATTATGGAAATTTATTTATTTATTTAGTAAAGGTAAAGGTTCCCCCGCACAATTGTGCAGTGTCCGACTCTAAGGGCCGGTGCTCATCTCTGGTCATGTGGCCGCATGACACGTGTGGAACGCTGTTACCTACCCACCGAAGTGGTACCTATTAATCTACTTGCATTTGCATGCTTTCGAATTGCTAGGTTGGCAAGAGCTGGGGCGAGTGCGGGAGCTCACTCCGCATGCAGGGCTAGGGATTCGAACCTTGCGATCTTCCGATCGACAAGCCTGGCGTCTTACCCGCTGAGCCACCACGCCCCGTGTAAAATAATAAAGGCGGGATAATAAATAAATAAATAAATTTATTTATTTGTTTGTTTGTTTGTTTATTTATTATCCCGCCTTTATTATTTTTATCAATAACTCAAGGCGGCGAACATACCTAATACTCCTTCCTCCTATTTTCCCCACAACAACAACCCTGTGAGGTGAGTTGGGCTGAGAGAGAGTGACTGGCCAGGTCACCCAGCCGGCTTTCATGCCTAAGGCGGGACTAGAACTCTCAGTCTCCTGGTTTCTAGCCCATTGCCTTAACCATTCAACCAAACTGGAAGTCACCTCTTTATGTAATCTTTGAAAATTCTTTTTCTTGTGTTTCATACTTTTTTAGTTTTTGTTGTTTTTTGTTTTTTGTAGTTTTTAACTTTGTTTCAAACTTAATAAAACTTTATAAAAAAAGATGTTTTGATGTATGGCAGTGTTATCCTTTTCATAGCTTGTGTTGGTTGTGCTGTAGTGGGTTGAGTGGTCAGGCACTTTTTGATAAAGTTCCGTGGGTATTCATTTTGTTGGAAGATGTTGTGTAGGCAGTCTGTTTCCTTTTTCTGATGTTCTGGGTTGCTGCAGTGCATTTGTACTCTTCAAGATTGTACTTATCTTGTCAAGCACAGATTTCCAGTCTATCTTACTGTGACATGGTGTGTGTGTGTATGTGTGCCTATGAAAAAAGCAATTTGTGAATGAAAGAATGGTTTGTATGTATTTGTTTCTCATATTTATATACTGCTAGAACCCAAAAACTCCTGTCAATTTAAAGTGGACTCTGCAAAAGAGAGACATTAGAAAAAATTAGAAAAAATGACAATGCAAATATCAAACCCTTATTTTTGTTTATTATAAATTCTGGATAATTTGCATCATCTATTATAGCTAATTTTCTGTTGAATATATTCCATAAGATAAGCTATGGTCTCCAGCTAGTATTATTTCTCATGAAAGCACTTGAAAATGGAATTGATAGTAAGCAGTATACCATAGAATGCACTCTCATTCTTTCTTCATGTCACAGATGAGGTATCTCAAGTCAAAATTTTATGGAACTATTGTAATCTGAGTGGCAGTAATATACACATAGTTTTCAACAGTTCTATGAATAAGTGTTCCTGAACACTGAATTAGTATTAGCTATTTCTAGAGTAGAAATTATTATTATTATTATTATTATTATTATTATTATTATTATTATTTGGAAGATTATGGAATTATAATTTCAGAAACACTGTGCTGTCAGAGTTCTAGTGAAAGCAATGAAGTCTGAATGCATTCATTGCTTGGAATTTTGAAATAAAAATAAATAAATGCTTTCTCATACTCTGAGCTATGTGGAGATTGCACTAATTAAACCTTGTGACAACCTCTGTTTCTGATCACACATATAGTCATTTCCAATAAGGAATGTTATTAAATTTCTCTTCCATGACCTTCTGTCCTGTCCCAACTAAGACCCGAGGCAGGAAGGTGTGAAATATATACTTTATTTACAATTAAACACACAATCTCTCAAATAAACAACATTTGGTACTCACGGACTCGGTGGTGTGCCGTGCTCAGTTCCACTGGGCGCAAACGTGGGCAGCCACCATGTGGTTGCAATGCAAGGCTCTGGCGTGGAGCTGGGTGCGGCGGCTGTGCAACGAGGTTCCAGCACGAGGCTTGGCGCAGAGACAAAGGGAGGTTCCGGCGTGAGGCTTGGCACGAGGGTGAGACAAGGTTCCGGCGCAAGGCTTTGCGCAGTGGTGGCAAGGCAAGGTTCCAGCGCAAGGCTTGGAGTGGCAACGGCAGGGCAAGGTTCCAGCACGAGGCTTGGAGCGGTGGCTGCAAGGCAAGTTTCCGACACGAGGTTTGGCGCCGCAGCAACAAGACAAGGCTCCAGCACAAGGCTTGGAGCGGCGTCAGGGCGAGGTTCCAGCGTGAGGCTTGGAGCGGCAGCGGCGGGGTGAAGTTCCAGCATGAGGTTTGGAGTGGCAGCGGCGGGGCAAGATTCCGGCGCTAGGCTCGGAGCGGCGGCTATAAGGCTAGGTTCTGACATGAGGCTTGACGTGGCGGCTGCAAGGCGAGGTTCCGGCGCAAAATGCGGCAAGACAGGAAGGCAAGATTCCAGCTCAGGACGCGGCTGGGCGACAAGGCAGGGTTCCGACTCAGGGCGTGGCTGGGCGACAAGGCAAGGTTCCGGCTCGAGGCGCAGCTGTACGACAAGGCTAGGATCTGACACGAAGCTTGGCTGGGTGGCAAGGCAGGGCTTGGACGCGAGGCTCGGCTGGTTTACAAGGGAAGGGCGCTGGCGCAAAGCTTGGCAAGGTTGCAAGGCAAGGCTCTGGTGTGGAGGCAAGGCAGGGCCCGAGCAGGGATGCTGGCGCAGTGACGGGATTGTGATTCACTCCAGGATGCAGTATGGAACCTGAACGGTTGTCTCCGGCAATGGGTACACACTGCGCTCGCCTTTTATCCTTTTGATTTTCGCGCCGTTTGTGAGCGGGAGCCAATTGCGCCTCACGTTGCTCTGCCTGCCTTTCCCACCTTCTCTTGCGCACGCTGATAGGTGGGGGCAAGTCATCTTCTGGGCTGCCTCCAATCAGCTGCTCCGGACCCGATTCAAATATAGCGCCATCCCAGTTCTTTCCTGCTTCTATTGTTACAGTCCCTTCCTCTTCCGAATCAGACTCCGCCTCCATCCTGACACCTTCACAAGTAGAGTACCTTCTCTGAGAAACAAAGGTATTATAAAAATATTTAGGGATAGCATAAGGGAAACTTCCGAGATCTCTGCAGCAGTAATATAAAGTTTCAGATCTCTTATTTTTTAAGTGTAAACCATGCACTGTCCCCTTAAATTCAGACATGGCTTTTTCTGGAGCCAGTATAAGTAGGGCATCAGATGAGAGCCCACTATAGGCCAGATCAAATAGGCACTTCTATGTTGCCTATCACTGCAGTGGAAATTCAAGATGGAAAATAAGGCTTTTGTAAGAGGTCTGGAAAGAAATAGATTTATGAGTGATCTGCCCTCCCCTTTGGTTTTTTACAAAATATATTAGAAAAGATAGATCCACATAGATATTATCAAAGCACAAGTATTGTTAGAACTATTTATCTTGATATGCACTGAAACTATCTATCCTAATGTTTGCTCCTTGCAAACTGAATGCATTGTTGTTCTTGCTGGGTAAAATTATTCTGATGATTTATTGCACTTTCAGAAATTAGCTCCTGGAGTCAATCAGTTTGCCTATACCTGTGTCCAAGACCACCCAATATGGGCTAACCAGCAGTTCTGGGAAACAACCTTTTATAGTGATGTGGAGAATCAAATTCGCTCTCTGTATCTCTCAACTAAGGAAGACAATAATCCACAATACTTAAAGCAAAAGGTAAGTGAAACAATAATATGAAATACTAATTAAAAAAAGAAACTAAATCTGTGTTTGTGACATTTAGTATTCAATCAAGAGAAATTGGTAATATTGAAGATACTGGTGAAATTCAGATTTATTCACGCTTAGTATGGATATCAGTAAACTGAAATCTTTTAACTTAGAAACTCAGTAATATAAGTTACCTCCCATTGGTTAAAATGCAAATACAACAACTTGAATTTCAGTCTTGATAAAGGTATATAAAAAAACTAAATTCACATTCAGAAAATAATTATAACTAAGGGCTACACCCAATTTTATATGAGTATACTTTCATTTAAGGCGCGTGGTGGCTCAGCGGGTAAGACGCCAGGCTTGTCGATCAGAAGATCACAAGTTCAGAGGTTCAAGACCCTAGCCCCGTGTGACGGAGTGAGCTCCCACATTCACCCCAGCTCTTGCCAACCTAGCAATTCGAAAGCATGCAAATGCAAGTAGATGAATAGGTACCACTTCGGTGGGAAGGTAACAGCGTTCCGTGTGCATCATGCCGGCCACATGACCGCGGAAGCGTCTTCGGACAATGCTGGCTCTTCGGCTAACAAACGGAGATGAGCACCAGCCCCTAGAGTCAGACACGACTGCACAAATGTGCGAGGGGAACCTTTACCTTTACCTGTACTTTCATTTGCCAAAAAACTATTTCCCTTCACTCTCTTCTATCCCCTTGGTGATATGAACCCTTGGTTTTTGAAGACCTCAATTCATAAAATTGTATTGGAACAGGCATTTAGGCCAATCCATTACTCATTTAATTTGGGATTCCAAATTAAAGCATCCTGAACAGATGGCTGTCTATCTGCTTGCACACATCTGGCAAAAGGGAGCTCATTATCCACTGCATAACTGGGTCTACTATTGAACTGTTTTACATTCAGAGATTTTTCTTAAGCTGTAATCTACCTTCCTGTAATTTATGATTGTTGTTTCATGTCCTGTCCTTGGATAATTTAAAAAAAAATTGGTCAAGGCTGTCTTTCCTATGACACTTTTCAGGTATTTATAATAATACCTGAATCTCGTCAGTTCCCCAAATCTCTCCCTCATAGGACTTAATTTCCAGTCCCCTGACAATCTTACTGACTTCTTTGTGCCTTTTCTGGTTTCTCTGAATCCATTTTAAGTGTGGTGCCCAGAACTGAACACAATCACCAAGGTGGGATCTAACCAGTACAAAATAGAGTGGGATTATTATTTTCCATGATTTAGAAACACTAGTTTTATTGATGCAGACTAAATGATGCAGAATAATAATTTTATTCAGATTGTAGCCAACCATAATACTAAGATAATTTTACATGTACTTTTAGCAAGCCAGTTGTCTTCCATCTTGGACCTATGCATTTAACAAACTCACTGTATACTTTGTTTCTGTCTTTTAGAACAGGAGTTTTCAAACTGTGTTTCATGGGACCCTAGATTCCATGAGAACTTGTTGAGGTTCCATGTGCAAAAACAAAAAGTTCAAACAAAGCTAATTTTCTATACTAGAGTTTTGCCTGTTGATCAGGGTTTCCAGGATTTTTTTTAACTGACAGGCTCTGAAACCTGAAAAAGTTTGAAAACCCCCATTCTACAATATTAGCTATCCCCTCTACGTATTGTCGAAGGCTTTCACGTCCGGAGTTCGATGGCTGTTGTGGGTCTTCTGGGCTGTGTGGCCGTGTTCTGGAAGTTGTGGTTCCTAATTTTTCGCCAGCATCTGTGGCCAGCATCTTCAGAGGGCAGGAGCACAGACAGAAGCGAAATGAATACAAAGACAAAATCAGAGAACTACTAGACCTGATTTTGTTGATGAAGTGTCCTGAGTCTTTGATGTGTGATGGAGCCTGTCCGATGTGGGTCTGTAAAAGGGTTGCCAAATGTTTGGATAATTCATATGTCGGGGAGCCAATGGCACTTACAATGGGTCTGAGTGGGATCGAGTCTTTGTGGATTTTGGGGAGTCCGTATAGTCTTGGTGAGAGAGTTTCTGTCTTGCAAATACGTTGTAGTACGTTGGGATGCAGGGAGGAGCTCTTTATCAGTGTGTTGGTTTGCTTCATGATTTTGTTGGTCGGATCCCGTCTTATTGTTCTGTATGTGGTGGGGTCTAGTAGTTCTCTGATTTTGTCTTTGTATTCATATATGTTCATAATTACTGTGGCGTTGCCTTTGTCCGCTGGAAGGACATATGAATTATCCATCAACAAAATCAGCACCCTAAAACTCAACCACACAGACAAACTGGTCAGCTTTGACGTGGTATCCCTGTTTACCAAGGTACCAGTAAGGGACACCCTGGCACTCATCAAGCAAATCTTCCCAGAAGACATTACAGCTTTATTTCAACACTGCCTAACAACTAGTTACTTTCAATGGGAGAATGAGTTCTACGAACAGATGGATGGCGTTGCCATGGGAAGCCCCCTGAGCCCAGTCATAGCAAACTTTTACATGGAACATTTTGAAAAACAGGCTTTGGAATCGGCTCCCATTACACCAACAGTCTGGTTCCGGTTCGTGGATGACACCTTCGCAATTTGGAGTCATACTGAAGAAGAACTGGAGAAATTTCTGGACCACCTAAACGGCATCCACCCCAATATACAATTCACTATGGAAAAAGAAACTGACGGCAAACTTCCATTTTTAGATACGCTGGTCATACGCAAACCAGACCTCAAACTAGGACACAAAGTATACAGAAAACCCACCCATACAGACCGGTATCTGCACAAAAATTCCAATCACCACCCACGACAAAAGAGAGGCATGATCAAAACCTTGGTGGATCGTGCTAATCGAAACTGTGAAACCCAATTTCTCAACAATGAACTTAACCATCTGAATTGGGTCCTACAGGCAAATGGCTATTCCAAGAATGAAATAAAAAGAGCCATCAAACCAAGAAAACAACATCCAACTGAAGAAAAGCAGCCCCCCACAAACAAAGTATTCCTGCCCTACATCAAAGGAGTCACTGACCGCATGGGAAAACTGATGGAAAAACATAACTTTCAAACAGTCTTCAGACCCACCAGGAAAATACAACAAATTCTAAAATCAGCAAAAGACAAAAGGGACCCCCTCACCGCTGCAGGAGTATACCGCATACCATGCAGCTGCGGACAAGTATACATCGGAACCACAAAACGAAGCATTCACACCAGGATAAAAGAACACGAAAGACACTGCAGACTACAGCAGCCGGAAAAATCTTCAGTAGCTGAACGTGCTCTCAAGCAAACGGGACACAAAATCCTATTTGAAAACTCAGAAATACTGGACAACACCAAAAGCCACTACACCAGATTATACAGAGAAGGCATTGAAATTCACAAACAGCAGCACAGTTACAATAAAAAAGAAGAAAGTCTAAAAATTAGCAAAACCTGGCTACCAGTCCTGAAAAACACAGCCTGCAAAAGGTCAACGAACTCAGTCCAACCACCAGGACATGGGAATACTTCTCACAATGAACATGCTAATCACACTCAGCAGCCACTCGTTAACATTTCAACACAACAAAAAACCCCACCTAATCTCCTATAACTTAGCTGTATAAATAGAAAACAAACAAAACATTGCCACTCTACCTGGGCACAGAGATTTCGCTTCTGTCTGTGCTCCTGCCCTCTGAAGATGCTGGCCACAGATGCTGGCGAAACATTAGGAACCACAACTTTCAGAACACGGCCACACAGCCCAGAAGACCCACAACAGCTATCCCCTCTACCTCTTTCTCCAAGTCAGTATTAAAAATGTGGAAGAGCAGTGAGCCAAGAACAAAATTGTATGAGGGGAGATTTCAATGTGATGAGGATTCATTGATGAGCACTATTTGAATACAGTTTTCAAGCCAGTTGTAGCTCCAAGTACTGTAGTAGACATGCTATCCAGCCCATATTTTGCTAACTTGCTCATCAGAATGTCATGGTTACTCTGTCAAATGCTTTGTTAAAATGAAGATATAGCTACAGCAATGCCATAGTCTTCTAAAAAAATTACCTAATCTGTGAAATTAATCTGACAAGACTTGCTCTTCATACATCCACGCTAATTTCTAGTAATCAATATAGTCTTTTCAAAGTGCTTAAATTCTGATAGTTTATGATCTAGAATCTTCCAAGATTTCAGTGTCAGATTGACTGCTCTGTAGTCCCTGGAAGCTCCTTTTTCTATTTTTTGAAGATGGGATTATTTTGCCCTTTTCCCCTGGTACTTTACCCATTCTCCAGGATTTTTCAACAATAATGAATGGAAGTTTGTTTAATATATACTGTTCATCTCTCCAAAAGTGTTACTGGAATAAATTATAGAAATAATATATAGACAAGATCCATGCCAATAATTAACCTACATTGTAATCATATCATTCTGCCTTTGGTCACATGCCAGATTTTTTCTTAAATTAAAAGTGAACATTCCTGAGAAGGAGTGTACATAAATTACTGGATCTTTCACCATAAATCTTGTATTACTAGGATATAATGAGATCACAACTAAAATATACTTGATCTATTAAAAGGTCCTATAATCAAATTGTTAATATTATGAACAAGATTCCTACAATTTAAGGATCATTTTACTACTTTTGAAGTCAATATGCAACTACTTCATGTGTTTCTTTCTCTGGCAGAAATAAATTCTTTCTCTTCAAATCTCCCAGATAAAACTTTGATATTTCTTGAAGAAAGGTTCTATTTAATAAATAAATGGAGAATTCTTGTGAATGTTCAAGCCAAAGGAAAATAATTCATTATGAATCAACATAGCCAAAGCAATTTCCAAAGTAATACTTTTCTCCCTTTAACAGTAATGAGTAAGTCGTCATGTGCATGTGTTTAGACCTTGGAAAAGCCTTCAGGTAGGAAACTAAAGGCTAATTCTGCTGTCACATTTTACTTCATTCCAAAACAACAGTATTTCTTGATCTCTTCTGCTGATTTCTTCATACACATATACATTGACACACATTTCAGAGTTGTAAATAATGTAGATTTGTTCCAGAAGTTGCCAAAGTTACTTGGAGTCATATACTCTGAGTGTCCAGAGCTATACTCTGAGTGTCCAGCCAGAAATGTGTGCTCTCTGTGCAGGATTGAAAATAAGTAGCAATCGCATGAGTAATCAGTAAAACTGGGATGAAAATGTCTGGGGTTCCTCAAGATATGTATATAGGCAACGGAGGAAGGAAGGGAGAACAGCACCCTGAGGATTGTTTGGCCATAGCTAGCAGAATGAAAAGTAGTACCTTCTGTTGAGGGCTATAAGAAAAGGATGTTAATGTAAAGAAGAAATAAGTGGCAGGCTTGCATGAACCTGTCTCATTTATGTTTGATAAAATTACCAAGAATTTTATAACATGAACTTGCTTTCAGTTTTGTATGTGATCTCAAATTCCAAGGAAAAGCATCACTTTCCTATATCTTTAAGAGCACATGAATAGAAAACTGATATGAAAATCATTCCATTGGCTGCAGCTTTTACAGATTCCTTCTCAGATGAAAGCAGATTTATGTCTCCTTTCATGCTTTGAGGTCTTATTCCCAACACAGAACTGAGAAGGCATGTCAATGCTATAACCTAAGTTGGCTTCTATTTGATGTGGTTTTGTGCATTGTGCCATGTTGTATCACTTGCTTTCTGTTTTGTTACGTTTTTCTTCCTAGTATTTTGTGTTTATCCCTCCTTTTGGATGTTTTTATTTTTTTATTTTTTATTTTAAAGTTATGTTGGGAAAGCTGTGTTCTGGTATGGCAAATTGCATAAGTCACAGTTCTGAGTTGTATTATTCTGGAATGATACTTGATGCTTCTGTGGGTATATGGTTGTCTTTGGCTAAAATAATACACCTTGGGCAACTTGGTTGATGCCAATAATATGCCTGCACATGTATTGCAGACATTATAGGAATGCTGCATTATAGAAGTATGTTACAGCCTTCAGATTGGAATGAGGGATGGAATGAGACATGTCTTTATTATCCAGTGATATTTGACTTACTGAAGTTCTGTGTCCTTGTGATGTCGAAACATCTCCTATTATAGGAAAACCTGTAAAATGGGAGATTTGGCATCTCAATAGAGAGTAACAGAAGGAGGTTCTCTCTGTCATATTGCCTCATACTGTTAATTACATGCCTCTTGAATTATATGGAATATCAAACATGGAGCAGAAGCAGTAAACTAGCACATTTTCATTTGTTTTGAAAACGGGAGCATTCCAGTTAAACTTTATTTCCCATTGATGTCACTCAGAGATCTTCCTGCAGCTGAATGTGCAAATATCTGCAGGGGGGAACATTTGTACATATGTTGGCTTCCACACAAACCCAACTCATGTACAGATGTCTGCAAGAGAAACATTTGAGCAATGTTGGCAGAGGACGTGGTTTTAAGAACATCTGACAAGGGCTAGAGAAATCACTATAAATATATTCAGTCAGAGAAAGATAGAGAAGAACAGCAAAAAAAGGGGGGCAGTTGTGGTAAACACATGCATGGAAAAAAAGAGCTGAATTTCTGGGGAGAGAGTTGTAGCAAACATAGGTGTCTACTTGAAGCCTTTCCCAATATTTTGCAGATGTCTGGAATACTAGTTATATATATGATTAACGCCTTTTATTTTATCCTAACAAAAATGAGGTCATGTAATGATAGTTGCCAGATACCTTTGCCCTAATTTCTTAAGTCTACAGTATATTTTGTCTACATGCCATCCATCTAGTTTACAGAGAGTGATAAATGCAGCTGGTGAAAACATGAACATTTTTCAGTGCTACAAAAGCTATTTATAGCTATATGGAGCTCATCTATTCATATAGTACTTCATTTTCTCTCTTTTTTAATGTTTTTATTAATTAATTAAAACAAGCAACAAAAAAGCAAAAAAATAGAAAGGAGAATAATACATGTACATACATAAAATGATCTGTATACTAGAGCAAAGGTTGAAATGAAAATATAGTTATCCATTTTTTTAAAAGGACATTTAGAAAAGGCAAAACAAAAAAACAAGATAAAGAAAACCCTTTTTTTAAAAAAAATAGCATTCCGGTAGCCACCCTCTCTTCCCCCCCAGCTGCTAATTGGTACTTATACTATACTTTAGACACCAATGTAAATAAAATAAATGTAAATAAATAAATGTAAATAAAATAAATGTAAGCATTTATTGCTCATTTCTGTTTGGATCATTTTATTGTTTTTTTAAACAGTTTCTTTTTCTTCAAAAACTATATTCTAAGTGTCTTAGCTTGGCTTGTTGTGTGATATGTTGCATATAAGAGAACCATTCCTGCTTGAATTTGGTTAGACTTTTGCTGTGAATATATACAGTCAATTTTTCCATTGCTGCACATTCTTCACTTTTAGTCTCCCAATCCTGTGTTGCCGGCAAAGTTTCTCTTTTCCAATGTTGCACCAAATTGATTCTTGCTGCTGTCAGCATGTATCTTAATAAATTGGGATATTTTTCAGTTATATTCTCTGGGATCATACCTAATAAAATATTTGTGGTTTTAACTCAAATTTTATTTTCAGAATTTTCTGGATGTTTTGGTGTATTTTTTCCAGTACTTTTGAGTCTTTTTACATAACCACCACATATGGTAAAATGCTCCTTCTTTGTTGTGGCATTTCCAACATTTATTATTATTTATTTATTTATTTATCAAATTTTGCCACCACCCATCTCCTCCCGAAAGAGGGACTCTAGGCGGTTTACAATAAAACTAAAAAATTAAAATACAATAAAACCACAATTAATACATAAAATAAAAATATGAATATGAATACAAACTATAAATATAAAATAGAATCCAGATGGCAGTAAAAAGTTCTAAATCAGTTCATGTATATATGAGGACCACTTTAGGGCATCAGCAATCCCCAAGAATGACTACTCCCCGCCCCAAGCGAGATGGCAAAGCCAGATCTTCAACTTTTTTCGGAAGGTCAGGAGAGAGGGGGCTTGCCTCACCTCTAGGGGAAGAATGTTCCAAAGGGCGGGAGCCACTGCAGAGAAGGCCCGCTTCCTGGGCCCCACCAGACGGCATTCTCTTGTAGACAGGGTCTGTAACATGCCCTCTCTGCATGACCGGGTGGGATGGGTTGATGTAATGGGGATGAGACAGTTCCTCAACCTGGACCCATGCCATGTAGGGCTTTAAAGGTAATAACCAACACCTTGAATTGGACCCGGAAGCAAACTGGTACCCAATGCAGTTCTCATAGCAAAGGTGTTGCATGTGCCGATCTTGGGGCACCTAAAATTACCCATGCGGCCACATTCTAGACCAGCTGTAGCTTCCGGATACTCTTCAAGGGTAGCCCCATGTAGAGCGCATTGCAATAGTCTATATGGGAGATGACTAGGGCATGAGTGAGTGTTCGAAGGGCTTCCCGATCCAGGAAAGTTCCATGATTTATCCATTTTGGCAATCACTGAGTTACGTATATGCCATCTGTAAAACATTTTGTACCAATTTTTCCTCAAATTGTAGCTTGGTGTAAATTGTATTGATTTTTTCCACAGTTGTTCTTATTGTTCCACTGTTCTTTGAAGTTCTTCATCCATTTTATCATAGCATTTTTGACTACTTCATTCTCAACATAGGCCATTCCTAAAGAAACAGCAACTTCAAATCACAGAGCAAAGAAGGATAGTTTCCATAGGAAACTTTTTAAGAAAATTAGACTTGAATACACCATTCTGTTAATATTATTAACAATCATATATTGCTATGTCTGTTTGGGCATTTGTCAAAAATAATTTGGATAGCACATTATAGTTTTTTCTTTTATATTATTGGATGTTATGCTTTTACTGGGACTGATATTGAATTTGGGAGGGGGGGAAATCTGGATAGCACATAGCTCCAGATTTGTTACACCCTAAGCCAGGGCAAAGTAGATGTGAAAGCAGGATTGGGGTAGAGACTTGGAGCGGCACAAGATCCTACCTGTGAAGGTCTGTTGTCTCTTCATAGCCAATAGCATGACTGTTGGAGTGATACAGAAGCTGCAGTCCTGTATCAAGCCACCTTCTCATTTCCTTCCCTTTGAACCTTCATGTTATCTTTCCATGGTTTATGCTTCGTTATTCTTCATCTCAATGTCTTGAATGTATTTAAGACAGAGTTTTCACCCTAGGTTCCTAACTTTTTCTCATATTGTTTTTTGATGTGATTTGTTTTTTGCCTCTTGTTCTAAAGGGGACAAAACAAAGTGTTGAAAATATAATCATGTCTAATTGCTAAAATGTATAAATTATTGTTAAAAGGTGAAATGGTAGAGGAACAAGTCAAAGATTGCATGATTAAATGGGCAAAAAATATTGGTCATAATATTCAAATGCAACAATGGGAAGATATCTGGATTAAAGGATTAAAATTTACTTTATGTTATAATTTGAAAGAAAATTTCTATAAGATGATGTACAGATGGTACATGACCCCACAAAAATTAGCTAAAATGTATGGGAATGTTTCCAACTTGTGTTGGAAATGTAAAAAAAAAAAAGGGGTCATTCTAACATATGTGGTGGACATGTGAGATTGCAAAGAAATTTTGGACTCAGATACATTCATTGATGTAAAATATTTTACAAATTCGAGTTCCATTTAAACCAGAACTATTTTTACTGGGAATATCAGAAGAACAAATAGGAAAACAATTTACGAGAATTATGCAATATATGATTACAGCCGCAAGACTTGTATATGCACAAAATTGGAAAAATCAGACCACACCTACAATACAAGACTGGATGTTAAAATAGATGGACATGGCAGAAAATGATAAATTGACATGTTTATTAAAAGAAAATTCAAATTATTACTTTCTAAAAGAGTGGAAACCATTAATGGACTATTTGCAAAATGCAGGAGGGGCAAAGCTTATATGGGGATTTGAAGACTAAAATATATGTAAATTGATATATTAGACAAGAAATGTTTTTCAATGTTATAAATAGACCTAGCATGTAAGATTAATTTTTTAATATACTAGGACCAGGGATAAATTGGAAGTTGATTAATTTCTATGTTTCATCTTTTTCTTTTTTTCTTTACTTTACTACACCCTTTTTCTTCTTTCTTTGATATGTATTTCTATTTCTTTTCCGTTTCTAACTTTTATCTATGTATATTTAAAATTCACCGATGTAATGAACATGAATTTGAGTAAACTCCGAGAGACAGTGGAGGACAGGAAGGCCTGGCGTGCTATGGTCCATGAGGTCACGAAGAGTCGGACACGACTGAACGACTGAACAACAACAAAATTTAAAATTCAGTAAAATATATTTTTTTTAAAAAAGAAAATATAATCATGTCTGGCTACTTTTCTCTTCCAGGAGAAGATTTCTGAAGACCAAGGGCAAGAAAAAACTGCCATGGACTTGGCAGCTGAGCAATTACGTCTGTGGCCAACACTTAGTAAAGAGATTCAACAACAGCTGGTACAAAGTGAAGAAAGCATGGTCTTCAGCCAAGCAATTCACTTTGCCAACCTCATGGTATATCTGTTAGTGCCACTGGACACCAGTAAAAACAAACTGTTAAGAATGTCAGCTACAGGAGACTGGGAGAGTGGAAGCAATAGCATTGTCACAAACAGGTGTGTCAGTAGAATTCCCCCATCATTACAATTAGCTGTCATACAGAGCAATTTTTTTTCTTACCCTAATACAGATTTAGCTTACTGGAATTGCTTTCTTAGCATTGCAGGCAGTGTTGCAGAGAGCTATGATACTGAAAGTGGTTTTGAGGATTCTGAGAATAATGATGTTGCCAATGCTGTGGTGCGCTTCATTACCAGATTCATAGACAAGGTTTGTACTGAAAGTGGAGTTACACAGGATCACATCCGAAGTCTTCATTGTATGATACCAGGTATGAAAAACCACGTTCTTGTCTTGAAATCTTCTCAGGGAGAGATATTTTGTACTGTCTCAGAAAAGATACTTTATTTGTATACATGTGTATTCTTTTCAGGTGAAAATTAGAGTTTGTAAGTCTAATGTTAGTTGTGGCTGAACTATATTGGGTTTTCTGGAGGCAATTTTTAGAATTGCTAAACTGTTTTAGTTTGTTTTGCTCTTGCTGTATTATGTTCATTTGGGGTGGCGTTTATTCCCAGGAATTGTAGCAATGCACATTGAGACCCTGGAGGCTGTCCATCGAGAAAGTAGAAGGTTGCCACCAATACAGAAGGCAAGTATTTCAGGCTGTTTATACTGCTTTATAGTTGTTGGGAATATAGCCAGTTTGACAGCTTCAGTTTTTCTTTTTCTAATGTATTTGAGAAAACATTTGAAATTTTTTAGAAGTACACCCCCAAAATTAAAGATTTCAATAGGTAAGCAGCTTGGCTATAATTTTGTGAAATATGAACCAGAGAAAATAGCTCAGCCAAAGCTCTAAATAAAAACAAGCTGCTATTGTATGTACACTGCTCCTTTAAAACCCATTATATACTCCCCACCACCACCAAATCAAGGAACAGTTCAGCCAATAAAGCTTTCCCCCTTAAACTGAAGAATAATTAACTAATCAAAACCTCTTCTGTCTTATCCTTAGTTCCAGTAAGCATACTAGTAAATAGTTGACTTCTGATCATGAATAATGATAAGATGTCCAAAGGATCTATAACATTCTAAGAGTGGGGAAGCAGTGACCCACATCACTGGTTGCCTAACCAATATACTTTATCCCTTCTTACAGGGTTCTTGAATCAAATCAAGAAGGGAGATGAGCACCCTATCGCAGAGGATTGTAATTCTCTGTAGGTAGAGCATCTCTTCCAATTTAATAGGCAAAAGCTGGTCGCAGGAAAAAAAATGCTCTTGAATGGAAATCTTCCTAGGCTACACTGAATCTGCAGATAGAGAAAACATTCAGTCCTGCTCCTTCAAAATAAGCTAAACTTTCCCAGAATTTTTTATAAAATACTGTTGCAATAATCACAGCCAAAACTTATTATTTGACACCTGTATTGTATGTATTATGTTGCAAGTTTTTTTTTAAAAAAAAACAAATCTTATCATTGGGTTCAGCCCAAGATTCTACGACCAGATTTGCTACCAGGGGAAGAGTTTGTGTGTGAAGGTCTCCGTGTGCTCCTGGATCCTGATGGCAGAGAGGAGGCAACCGGAGGATTACTTGGAGGCCCTCACATTCTTCCTGCAGAAGGAGCTTTGTTCCTTACTACATACAGAGTTATATTTAAAGGCACACCTCATGATCAACTAGGTATGATGTTTGTTATGAATGTCAAAATAATGTTCTTTCCAGAACCCACCGAAGGCTAACATCTGGGCCTGCATTCCGTTTATACTGCTGCTAAAATACATTTCATACAAAAGTAGGATTTGTATCAAGATTTTTAACTGAACCTTTTAATCAGGATAGATTTCTGTAATCCCTAGAGTTAATTAAATACAGAATTAGTATAAGTACTCTTGTAATAAGGGAGAAAGATTTATGCTGAATCTGATCAGATATGAGAGAGTGCTTATCAAGCGTACACCATGACAATAAGCTTTTCTACCAATATGTAATCCAGGGGATTTGTTCTTGACAGTGAAAGGTTTATTATGTTCTGTCCGTAAAGTGGACATGCTCCCTATGCTATCTTTGATTTTCTGTGATAGATTTGCAAAAACTGAAGGTAAAGTTGTCCCTATCTAGAATTGCTTTGACTCCATGGTTAGTGCAATTCCATTATTAGAAACATCTAAGTACTGTCTGGTCTAGTCTAGTTGTGCCGGGGCTTGAATATGCAGCCACAGTTTTTATATCAAATCAAAGATTTATTATGGTCATAAACCAGCATAGGTTTTTATAAGTATTTTATAGCTATTAAAAATTATAGCACAGCAGCAAGTTTTGAAGGATTCAATTATATATCAAAAGCTAGTTTGGTGTAGTGGTTAAGGCATTGGACTAGGAGCAGGGAACCCCAGATTTTATTCCAACCTCAGCCATAGAATCTCACTGGGGACTTTGGATCAGTCACTCTCTCTCAGCCCAATCTACTTCACAGGTTGTTCTGGGGGGAAATGTGAGGAGGGAGTGGTATGTATGCCTTTTGAGCATCTGAATGAAAAGTGAGATATAATGAAGAAGTATAGCCCATTTCCAAATCCATTTCAATCCAACTTTAGACCCTGTTTTGAGATGCAAACTTTTTTGTTGTCCTTTGCTGGTAGAGCAAGATGGAGGATACTTTTCTAGATTGGCCATTGATTTGGAAGTTAGGGACTGCTTTATAGTAGTCTTATTTACATTTGGAGAGTTGTTTACAGAAGTTGTTACTGGAATATTATTGCCCCATTCCATTGACAGTGTCATGGGATGCCTCAGGGCTCAGCTTTAACTCTCATGCTATTTAATATCTACATGAATCTCTTGGGTGAGATTATCCAGGATGTAGGATGATTAGGAATATGGACTGGATGAAGGCTGATAAACTGAAGCTCATGCAGTGAACATGGAGAAACGGTTTATAAATAGGTCATTGCCAGGACATGCAATGTTGAGCCTTTCTGGATGACCCTTTGAAATATTTATGAGTATTATAAATTAATTCTCTCTCTCTCTCTCTCTCTCTCTCTCTCTCTCTCTCTCTCTCTCTCTCTCTCTCACACACACACACACACACACACACACACACACACACACAAATATTTTTGATACTTTACTTTTGTAATAAAAGCCTGCCATCTCATAGCATGTGCTTATTTGAGTAAATATATGATTCAAGAACTAGTAGTTCAGCAATTTCTTTAATCTCAAGACAGTTAAATATGCACCAAGATAACAGAAAATGGCTTGATAATTTCCTTCATTCTCAGACTTATATATTATATTTGCTTATGATGGCTCAGTTCATTTACAGATGGTTTTAAAAAATCTTGTCTGGCTGCATTATTTAAAATAAAATGAAAGCTTAATATTTATGTCTTTACAAGATAAAGGGTTATTTTTTTTATTACAAGACAAGGAAATTGATGTTAAATATTTAGGCAGAGTGCTACCCACCAGTATTCTTTGCACTCCTGGTAGAGCAAAGAATTTGAGCCTATATAGTATTTTTTTTACCCACATTTTTATTTACCCACTTCGGTGGGAAGGTAACAGCGTTCCACGTGTGTCATGCGGCCACATGACCGTGGAAGCGTCTTCAGACAACGCTGGCTCTTTGGCTAACAAACGGAGATGAGCACCGGCCCCTAGAGTCGGACACGACTGCACAAATGTGCGGGGGGTACCTTTACCTAGTATTTTTTTTTAAAAAGAATTAATAAAAGTATACTGTTTCAAAATGCCTTGAGAACTAGTAATGTGAACAAGTACAGAAACATTTATCTTAGGTGTGAGAAAAATAACAGCATTCCTTGATTAGCATTACTTTTATTTAACTGTAGCTGTACATTTCTGAGGATAAACATTCTAGTGTGCAACTTCTGTGGGTTTTATAAAAATAAACTCCAATTATTTCTAGACACCATGGAAACAGTGGTAGAAGTGATTCATCAATTCTTTTCATCAGTGCTTAGAAAGAGAGAGAATAATATTTCTACATTCAGAATAATAGGGATAGTTTCTGTTGGCATGGTTGGTTCTGATGTTCACTGCTTAGCAAATATGTGCTAGGAAAAAACAGCTTCTGTGATATAACAAATAACAAATGTGACATCACATCATGGCCTTGCAGAATTGTTAAAAATGATGCAGGAAATACAATGCATAATATAAAATATATGATCTTAATCAGCAAGGCTGCCACAATACATTTTTTGCCTGAGGGGGAACAATAAATGACATCTACATTCCACCTAGCAAAGCCAGAGGGTTTACATCCAGACAGATTATTTTGACACACAGGACAGGAAATCCCACAAGCAACTATCCCCATCCTGTTGTCTTGTCTTGTCTTGTGTTGTCTGCTAGATGATAGCGTGTAGTTCAGCCCACTAAAAGAGGCTACTTCCTGGCAGCAGGAAATAATCAAAGCAGTACGGGTATAAAACTCAGTAAGGGTACAAAAATAGTAGTCTTGACTCTACGCACAGTCTGGTTTGTTTATAAATATGTTTTTTTCAAAGACAGAAGAAACTCTTTTCATAAATAAGATGAAAAGAAAACGTTGCAACCATTGGAAGTATATGTGCTATGTGGCATTGTTTATTACATCTGCTCTCACATTAATGTAACCATTTGCTAAGATCGTACTGGAGGCTTTTATGTATGTATCCCCTGGCATTGTAGATAAGGTAGATACCTACTTGTAAGAACCCTTGATGGTTGCACCCCGTTTTTGGAATTTCCTTTCCAGGACATCTTACAAGTAGTCAACATTGTTATATAAATGAAACACCAGCTGAAATCCTTTTTAAACCCAAAAGCTTTCTAAAAATTTAATTGTGTGCTGCTACAACTTTATACTTTTTATAACTGTGAATTTATAACAGCAGTATATTCAGTGAATGGAAAGTGTTATACATCCACAACAGTAGTGTAGCCTCTCTCTATATGTACTGTATATGCTATGGTCATCCTGGTGGCGTTCAGAGGCACTGCCCCACAGGTAACTGGACATGGGGCCCTGTTTGTTAAGTTGCGCTCTAGAGATCAGTGGGGGTTGCTGCTGCTGCTGTACCAGCCTCCCTGCCTGAACTCCTTGATTCTGTGACCGGTTTGGCATTGGCGTTTCCCAGATCCCGGATTTGGGATAACTGTAATAGAATATTATTTCTTGACAACATGCATGGATTGCATATTTTCATCATAGGTGTATAAGGTTATATAATGTTATATATTATATTTTATATAAAATATAAATATATAACATTATATAATGATGTATAATATAGTACTTTCATAACTGAAAGAAAAAGAAGAAAATACAGTTCATTGTATTATCTGTTGTCAGCTTGTAAATGGGGACACATCCCTGAATCTCTTGTTTATGTTGAGAGATGATAATGCATATTTTGTAATACATGTGATATACAGTACTTTCCACTTGCCAGCTGGCTTTGTGCCTAAGGCAGGACTAGAACTCATGGTCTCCCGGTTTCTAGCCTGATGCCTTAACCACTACACCAAACTGGCTCGTCTGTCTGTCTGTCTGTCTGTCCGTCCGTCCATCCATCCATCCATCCATCCATCCATCCATCCATCCATCCATCCATCCGCCTTGGCACAGGCCTTTTATGTTGACTGACTTCCTCATGTATGAATAAGTCTTACCAATTTCCTTACTTGATCCATGATGCAATGTTTCTCTCCTAATATTCTTAGTTGGAGAACAAACAGTTGTTCGCAGCTTCCCCATTGCTTCGGTAACAAAGGAGAAGAAAATTACCATCCAGAACCAACTTCAACAGAGTATGCAGGAAGGGCTGCAGATCACCTCAGCTACCTTTCAGGTAAATAGAATATTTAAACCTCATAGGTCAGTCTGTGGCTTGAATCATGTCAACTGGATTTCTATTTTCTTAGTGGAAACGTTTCACTCCTTATCCAAGGAGCTTCTTCAGTCTGAGTAAAGTTAGTAAGGGAATCCTTAAATATGTTTCTAGGCTGGCTGTGTGACCTTGCACCTGGGGCTAGGTCATGGTTATTTTTGAGATGTTTGTTTCTAAGTCCCTTTATCATCTAAAGGAGGATCGTTAAGATTACCCTGCTGCTGTTGAGCTTGTGAAATGGTCTTAATCTTCCTAGGCACAGAAGACAAAGCAGGAAGGAAGATAGGGGAAAGGTTATGCCTGAGGCCCCCACCTCTATTCAAGGAAGGATTTTCCAAGTTGGCATGAATGGATTCCTTGACCCCTCTCTCAAACCACCTATCTTCTCTGTCTAAAATGTGAACATTAATGTCCTCAAATGAGTGTCCTTTTTCCTTTAGATGAAGATAAACTGCTGACTCTGGTCCTGTGGTGTTACTTCTCCTGTGTTGGGCCATCCTCCTGTACAAAGGTTGTTTGGTTTCTCCAATGTAGAGTTCAGAGCAGTGGATTGCATACACTACATTGCTTTCCTTGTGTTTTGGAGTTTGATCTTTGGGGTGTACAAGCCTCTGTCTCAGTGTGTTGGTGGGTTTGAAATATACAGGTATGTGGTGTTTGCCAAATATCCGTTTGATCTTTTCAGACACGCCAGCCATGTAAGGAATGACCAGGTTCTTCCGTTTACTCTGAGTCTCAGCCCTATCTGTCGCTGTTTTAGGTCTGGTAGACTTAGATTTGGTGAAGGCCCAATTTGGATATCCACAGGCCTGCAGAGCTGTTCTCAGATGCTGCTTTTCATTCTTTTTGGAATCCATGGAGGTGGGGATGGTTTCTGCTCTGTGTGACAATGTCCTGATGACTCCTAGTTTGTGCTGCAGTGGATGGTGGGAGTCAAACATCAGGTATTGATGTTTCTCAGATAGGGCTGAGACTCAGAGTAAACGGAAGAACCTGGTCATTCCTTACATGGCTGGCGTGTCTGAAAAGATCAAACGGATATTTGGCAAACACCACATACCTGTATATTTCAAACCCACCAACACACTGAGACAGAGGCTTGTACACCCCAAAGATCAAACTCCAAAACACAAGGAAAGCAATGTAGTGTATGCAGTCCAGTGCAGTGAGGAGTGCTCTGAACTCTACATTGGAGAAACCAAACAACCTTTGTACAGGAGGATGGCCCAACACAGGAGAAGTAACACCACAGGACCAGAGTCAGCAGTTTATCTTCATCTAAAGGAAAAAGGACACTCATTTGAGGACATTAATGTTCACATTTTAGACAGAGAAGATAGGTGGTTTGAGAGAGGGGTCAAGGAATCCATTCATGCCAACTTGGAAAATCCTTCCTTGAATAGAGGTGGGGGCCTCAGGCATAACCTTTCCCCTATCTTCCTTCCTGCTTTGTCTTCTGTGCCTAGGAAGATTAAGACCATTTCACAAGCTCAACAGCAGCAGGGTAATCTTAACGATCCTCCTTTAGATGATAAAGGGACTTAGAAACAAACATCTCAAAAATAACCATGACCTAGCCCCAGGTGCAAGGTCACACAGCCAGCCTAGAAACATATTTAAGGATTCCCTTACTAACTTTACTCAGACTGAAGAAGCTCCTTGGATAAGGAGTGAAACGTTTCCACTAAGAAAATAGAAATCCAGTTGACATGATTCAAGCCACAGACTGTTCCACCTGGATGACTGAGAACCTTTATAGACTCATAGGTCAGTATTGTTCACGTTTTGAAAACTGAACCATAGTTTGTTTTTTTTTAAATTTTGTAGCTACTTTGGATATCTTGAATGAGAAAGCGGAATATAAACTAATTGACTTATGTGCCAAAGTAGTTTTTGAAAAGTTTATGGAAGTGCACACCTACCCACACAAAGCACTTCTGCCTGCTCTTCATTGCCTTTTTACTTCACTCTGCTTATCTTCCTGAGCAGAACTGACAACTCTCTCTTGAGATACTTACTGGAAAAATATATTAAGACACAAAATAGGGGAAGTAGAAAACTTACTTTAAAAGAAATAAAGCAATAAAATAAAAGAATAAAAGAATCTCTTCCCTTTGTCATGTTACAGTTAGTTAATAGCAGAAAAATGAGAGGCAACACTGGACACATTGTATGTTTCCGTGAATCCCTAGGGAACAGAAGTTGACACAACTTCAACATTGCACAACGTTAAACACACATAATCCTGCAAATTTGAATGCTTACTTACTATTTATGTACGGTTGTTTACAGATTCAAAATAAGAAAACTTAGGTTCACATTGAAACATACAATTTGACCTCAGGTGCTTAAGGTTTTGCATGCAATTGCGTCACTCCACTTATACTGCAGGTTTTTAAAAGTGTGTGGGAAATAATGTAGTCCTGTTATAATATATAGTCCTGAAATAATATAGTCCTGTTATCAAACCCAAACTATTATATTATACTTAAGATACTCCTTTTAACTATAATTAGTTTAAATGTTATTAACTATAAAAAATTGTTGAAAATAATAGTCATATTCAAAAGATTTTATTCTACTTGATTTACAAGGACTGTATTTTGAAAATGATTTATTAAGATTTAAAGCTTTATAATGATGTTTAACTTAGCAATACCATTTTTATTGCCCTAATACCGAATACCCTAATATCTCTTATCTTTTATATTTCAGTGTTTATGTTTTCTTTTAACTGATTATGTCTTTTTTATATGTAGCTGATTAAGGTAGCTTTTGATGAAGAGGTAAGCCCTGAAGTTGTAGAGATATTTAAGAAGCAACTGATGAAGTTTCGCTACCCTCAGTCCATCTTCAGCACTTTTGCTTTTGCGGCTGGCCAAACAGCACCTCAAATAATCTTGCCAAAGCAAAAGGAAAAAAACACTTCCTTTCGGTAATGATTGCCCCTTTTATTTATGTGTTGCATTTATTAGAAATATTGTTCCTAGTTTTAGTGGATTTAGATTTCACAGGTTTTTAAACCATGCTTGTAGCCTGCTTTAACAAAGGAGTTAGTGCCATATATTTGTAATGAAACCCAAATTGTAGTGAAAATGAACAAGTAACATAATACAACATTTACTGTGATCAAGTGACACTTCTAGATTTCTGGTGATTGAAGAAGGAAATGCGTATATTTAAATGCACACATGCAGATGGTTTGTGAAAGATAAACACTGTGGACATAATAGCACTACTTCTTTCTGTTGGAAGGCGTGGGGCCGCACAGTATGCCACCCATTGGGGTAGAGCTTAACAATGCTGTTTTGGAGGAAAGATGAGAATACATCGTGGCTAACATTCTCCTTCAGCAAAAGTACAGATATTTTTACTCTTTTCTGGATTTAGCACTCTTTCAAAAACAATTGTAAAAGGAGCTAAACGTGCAGGGAAAATGACAATTGGCCGGCAGCACTTACTAAAAAAAAAGACGGGAACAATCATGGAGGAAAGGGCAAATCGTCCTGGATGGAATGAAGAAGATGATATCTCAGGTAATAATAGATCGGAGCCTTTTTTTGTTTTGCCACTGTCTTGATATACAAGTTTCCAAATGCTAAGCTACTAAAATATTGCAACTTTAGTTTCAGATGACAGTGAAATGCACACAAGTGGTACTTTGAAAGCATCAGAAAAATCAACAATGGAGCAGCTAGTGGAAAGAGCTTGTTTTAGAGACTATCAGCGTTTGGGGTTAGGAACCATCAGTAATAGTTCTTCACGCTCAAAAACAGAATACTTTCGAATAACAGCTTTAAACAGGATGTATTCCCTTTGCAGAAGGTAAGCCAGCTTCGTTATTAAAATAGACATAAGTCACATGATCCACTATTTACAACCCTCAGTCTATGTTGCAAATGGCTAAAACGGATTCTTTGTCTCTGTGGAGGGAGGACTTCTAGCTCAGTGACAGAGCAGGGGGGTTGCATGTAAAAAATCCCAGATAAAATTCCTGGCATCTGCAGGAAAGGAAGTGCTTCGGTTCAGTGAAAATGATATAGTATTGATCTGATTGGACCAGTAATTGGACTCTTATATTTCTAAACGAGAACAGATAGAATCTAAGCTGCTACTGGGTTATCACCTGCGTGCAGTCATTCATGAGATACCAACATTTAAAAATAATCCGATCTACAATTTACATGTTCTCATTGCATGTTATACATGACTAACCTGATTAATGTAACGTTGATCAGCAAATAAAACGTTTTATCATTTTTAAAATTTTGATAAGTACAGTATGTGCACGTGTAGGAGTTGAAGTATACATAGAATATTAAGAGTTAGGGGGATGGTCAGACATTAGGATTTCTAGCATTCAGCAACCATATAGACTGCTCAGTAAAACTGCCAGAATCTATCCCATCTGCCTTTTTTATTGTTTGCGGGCATTTGTTTAGATGTTCAGAATCTTCCCCCTACAACCATTTAAACACTGCAGACTGGATTCAGATGGATAGGTTAGGAATGTTATCAGTCACTAACTGAGTGAGTGACTTCCCTTTATAAGCATCAGGGGCCTGGTGTGCTGCTCCCTTTAGGGCTCTGTCACTCCCTTTGTACTCACCCCATCCTCATACTTAACTACTGTAGTTCTTTTTCATTATTACTTGCTGACAGTAGCATACCAGGGAGGAGGGAAAACAGTCCACACTGGGTACAGGCAATAAGGGGAGTTGCTGCTGAAAACAGTGGATCACTGCCCTTGTAGAGGTTTTTTTAGAGGTTTTTTTTCTCACTATATCATTCTGATAACTGTTTTAGATACAGAAAGCAGTATCTTTTCTGATACTCTTAACTGCCAATGGTCTATCTCAAGTACTGAAATATCTTTTACCAAATTTGTTGGATTCCAGAACAGTTGCATCCTTGATTGTGGTTTTGAGACTCTGTGCGTGCATGGTGGTGGAGCAATAGCTTGCATGTAGCCAGAGATTGAAAGGTGGGGTGAGAGAAGACTTTGGTGTTAATATAAGCAGGGGAAACGAAGCAGAATTGTTTCTTATGGACTTCGTGAAATAGACTAATATTGTTAAGATCAGGATATCCAATAACAATGACCTGTGAAATTTCCCACAGAGCTCCCAGGTTCAGGCTGCAGGAAACGCCCAACCCCCCTTGGATCTCCAGCATAATAAATGGCTGAATGAGTTGAATTGCAAGTGATACAGGAAAAAAAATGTCTTGGTTTCCCAAGCAGACAGCATCATGGAAATAAGTCTTTTAGTGTTGATGTTGAATAGAGACAAATGCCTAATGCTTAATTAAAAGGGGTGATGGATGAGTGGGGCCAGAGTTTCAGCTAATATTCAAATTAGTAACATTTAATGCTGTACATTCTCCTTAGAAATTATACTACTATTGCTAACATTAGTTTGTGTAAATAGCATCTTGGGCAGATCATTTATACAGTGGTGCAAGGGAGAAAACTCCAGTACCTTTGCACCAATAATTGTAATACGAAGGAGAAAAATATCAAGTGAATTTTGCAACCACCCTTGGGAATGTACTGTTTTCATAAGAGCTTCACTACTTTATTTTAAACTGTGTTTAATGTGCAAGTTTGTGTTTTGCATTTCCAAAACCTACAGATCTTCAGAAATATTTTAAATATGTTTATTTTCATATATCCACAAATGACAAATGTGTTTATTTTCATATATCCACAAATGACAACATTGACACTTTCATCCAAATTCACTTTATTTAAAAATGTTCCAAACCTCTAGAATCTTGTTGGAAAACTAGAACAAAACTTTTCGGCTGAATATTTTTTTAAAAGAAACAAGTTATATAATCAGCTATTTGTATATTACAGCATTAAACAGATTTTGAGGCAAGCCAGAATTCATTACTTCTCAGGGCCAAAATATTGATGGTGTTTAATGTGTACATTTGAAGCATCTAAACTTTCTTGTTCATAGAAACAAACTGCTTGTAAACAACCAGTCAAGGACAAGTATGAAATGTACATGCTGTTTCTTTATTTGTTTCTGAAGTAACTGCCTTACTTTTCTATGATGTTAAAGATGCCTTCTAATAAAATATAATTAAGCTGTTAGAGCAGAACTTCAGGACAGAATTACGGGGCCAATTCAGCAGAATGAAGAAAAGGACCCTCATATGCTCGAAAGCATGAGCCTGTAAAACCATTGCATAAAACTATCATTTCTGATAACCTTCATTTTAATGGCATGGGGCCAGGTTACCTGAGGGACCGTCTCATCCCCATAACGTCGAACCGTCCCACTCGGTCATTCAGAGAGGGCATGCTACGGATCCCGTCCGTAAAGGAATGTCACCTGACGGGGTCTAGGAGGCGTGCCTTCTCGGTAACGGCGCCCACCCTTTGGAATATGCTACCCCCGGAGGTGAGGCAGGCCTCATCGCTCCCGGCCTTCAGAAAGAACTTAAAGACCTGGTTCTGCCGCCTTGCGTGGGGGGAGGGGGGGAACAGTTCCTCTTGGGGATGGCTGGTGCCATAGGGCCCTTTTAAACATCCAAACATCATACCACCGCATCTTGGATTTTTATACTTAATTTTAATATATTAGAGTGTTTTATTGGGTTGTTTTAATTGTCGGATTTTAATTTTTGTGTATTGTAAACCGCCCAGAGTTCCCTTGCGGGGAGATGGAGCGGTATATAAATTGAAACATAAATAAATAAATAAATAAATACTTAATCTAATAGCATGTTAAGAATTGTGCTGGAAACAATTGAGTAAGTATCAGCAAGACTCCTCTTTTTATGGCTGATCATGAAAAAAACAATAAAACTTTCCTGATTTTGAACCTGCCGAGTTGGGTAGAAACAATAATGACAGCTGTGCATTCAGCTTTGCCCGTTCCTCACCTCCAGAGTTGGGAAGAAATCCAAGAGCATTTGGCACAAGGCACCAGTCACCTACCACCCTCTTTCCTGCTTTGGATCAGTAAAAATTGGTGGAAAATTTTCATTGGCTATAGTTGGAAAGAAGTGGTCCCAGCATCTCTGACCAGCAGTAGCCAAGCTGGAAAAGAAAGAGATAGGCAGGAACTTGGCAGTCACAATTTTTGGCTTGGCTAGCAATAATTATTGGCTATTTCCAGTCAATAATTGTGAAATACTGTGTATCAGTGCTGTGCATTAGAAAGAAAATAGTGGATTAAAGAATAATGTGGATTAAATACATATTTAATTTAAATACATATTTACTCCCTAGAACGGCCTGCTTTACTTGCGGATTGACAGAGACTTTTCACCATCTGGACTTCATTATATTTGTATTTTATCATGTATTTATATTTGTTGTATTTTACTTGTATTATATTGTTATTAATTGTGTTTTTATTGTAAACTGCCCAGAGTCCCTCCTAGGGGGGAGATGGGCGGTGATAAATTTAATAAATAAATAAATATTAATTAATTAATTAAAACATAAGCTGTTGAAGTAAGAATATTTTCATTAATGTACTATAAAAATATTATCTGCATTAAAACGGTTACTTCTGGACTATTCAAATGCTTACCTTACTATAAAATGTAACACTACCAATAAAATAATAAATTGTATTAAAACTGTTAGGAAATTATAGGAAATCTGGACAGAATAGCAACTGCTGAAAAGAGCCAAGAGGAAGGCCACCATCAGAAAGTCATTCCTGGGTGGGGGGTGATGTCTTGACCTCTCAATGGTGGGCAGATAATAGAATCTATTTTATGCAGCAAAAATAACACATTCAATTGTATGAAAGTAATCTTCTTGAATCTGCTCCCTAAAGAGTGACAAAAAGCTTATTTCAATATTGACTGAGAAAAAATTATGAAAAATCGTTGAAAATTTAAGCATGCATTTTTTTCTGAGATGGTTTACAATACATATAAAATATATATTTAAAAAGTCTAGTTTGTTGGTTGGGAAGATTTATAGACAAGAAACCCCCCCCCCACACACACACACACTAAAGCTTTAGATGGTCCAATGAATAGTTGGCTTCTGACTCTCTGGGCTGTGGCAATTTCGACAGGAAATGACCCTAGCCTGGAAATGTCTGTTAAAACAGATGTAGGAACTTGATATGTTAGGTGGTCTTTTTTGGGTTGCTGCCACTGCTTCTGGATGTCAGAACAAAGGTATTTATTAGTTCTTGGAGTCCTCAGATGTTCTAGGTTCACACAGTGTCTATTCTGCTGCTATACTGGAGATTCAGAAGGAGAATTCAGTATTCTTACAAGTCACATCAGCTTTTCCTTGTAACCTATTCCATCTTATGACCTCCCTTTTCCACTTTGTTCCAGTTACCCAGGGCTGCTAGTGGTACCTCAGTGCGTGCAGGACAGCAGCCTGCAAAGAGTAGCTCGCTGCTATCGACACAATCGCTTGCCAGTGGTGTGTTGGAAAAACCCAAAAACAAGTACCTTCCTGCTTCGAGCTGGTGGTTTCCATGGTAAAGGAGTTGTTGGCCTTTTCAAAACACAAAATACACAAACATCAGGTGAGGTTATGTTTTATATGAAGGATCTCGTAAAAGGGGAACATGTTTATATCATCAGTTTGTATTACATTGCTCCAGTCTCTAAACTAATACCTTAAGGCAGGGGTCCCCAACCCCCGGGCCGCAGACCGGTACCGGTCCGTGGCCTGTTAGGAACCGGGCCACAGCCCACCCATGGCCCGTGTGGCCCACCCATCGAGCTCCGCCCATGACCCGCATGGCTTGCCCATCAAGCCCTGCCCATGGCCCACCCATGGCCCACATGGCCCACCCATTGAGCCCCGCCCATGGCCTGCCCGTGGCCCGCCCATCGAACCCCGCCCATGGCCCGCGTGGCGAAACCGGTCCCTGGTGCCAAAAATGTTGGGGACCGCTGCCTTAAGGCAACTTTCTCCAAACAAGTGCCTCCAGTGTTCTGGACTTTACCTCCACACAGACAAAATATAGTGGTGGTTGAAGTCCAACACATTTGGAGGGAAGTAGATTGGGGAAACTTATCTTAGTGTATCATGTATCACGGAACTTACGTCTAATCAATGCAAAGTTATTAAGGTAGTATCTTCTTATAACTTTTAGTGAATGAGAGAAAAATACTTACGTTCACACATGCTTGAGCTTTATGTCTGTTCCACTATGTCATGTGAACAGAAGATAGAAATGTTGCCCAGCTAAATCCATAGTATCACACACAGAATGTTTCTTACTCATTAGGCTTCTGATATGACACTCCCCTGGGCAAACCCCCCCCCCCAAATGTGAGCATTTGCTAGGCAGCAAATTAAATGAAAATCAATATTCATTTTATGAGGTAAGAGTGGGAATATGGTTTATTTTGTGCTTTGGTAACCAATTTCTTGAAAAAACTTGCCCTGCGGAATTTTTGAAGAGGATAGTAGATAAAATAATTAATAGTTATGTGCAAGTTTCATAAGCCATGAATCATTCAAGAATTTAAGATGTTAATAGATTTTAATTGCTTAAATACTTCAGCATAATCCTGAAAATGGTATACTGCTTTGTGTGAGTTTATGCATAAAATATATCTACACAATAAAAGAAAATTCTTCAATATCAGTAATCTACAAAACATTGCTGTTCAGCTTTTCTGAAAGTATGTATCTACTTTCAAGTGTTTAACTGCAAGAATTGAGCAATTTGAAAAAATGTACCACCAAGAACTTTGGATTTGCCCCAAGAACAAACCAGCCCAAAAGTCATTGGTTGCATAAGCCAAACTATATGCAAACAGAGACTGTTATTTCTTGTCATTATCTGGAAAAAAACTAAAATATGCCTCTCTGTTCCTTGTACATATCTAAGTGGCTCTATTTTGGAGTTTTTAATAGGTGCAAGTTTCTCTTTTCAGGAATTATTTCTTAAAGAGTTATCAAAGTATCTTTCTATGATTTATTATGGTATCTCCACAACAACTTAGTGCAAATGGGTTAATTTTTTTAAAAAAATTAAGTAGGCAGCCAAGTGCAGGTTAGAGACACCTGAATACAACAGTGAGAAACAAGATCCTGTTGTTGCTGGTGCACTCTGAGATCCTTCCCATTTTCCCTCTTCCCCTTTGTCTTCCAGACAGTGCTCATTTGAGAAGTGCAAGGACTCAAGCCTATCTGGAATTCCTAGCCTTTTTCTTGGGAGCCCTTTATCCAATGAGTGACCACTGGTTGTGATTACTCAGTGGTTTCTTGCTGCTCCTTCGGATCTTCCAGAGCATGAAGCCTAAAATTGAAAGAGGTTCTGGAACTGTTTTCTGATTCAGACTGAGTCTTGCTTGTTTGGTGCAACAATATATACAGGGCTCAGAAATGCATGGAAAGATTGGGGAGAAAACGGAGTGAGGGGTGAAACTGAAAAAGCAAGAAGTAGAAAAAGTGAATAATAGGGGAAGAAAAATGAGGAAGAAAATGCTGAATAGAAATAAGGATTAAAAGAAGAGGCAGCCATGCTGTACACAGACAATGGTGAATGTTGGAAGAACAAAAACTTTGAATAGTTATCTTTTTAGGCACTATTTGCCAAGTTCACCTTGCCTGGATGTTTGCACCTCTGTTGAGATATGGCCATTTATTTACTGAAGTTGCTGCACAGAGGATTGTTTCAGAGTTGCATTTGTAGGCGTGTTTTGAAAATGATTGGGTAGTGCTTCAGACCTCATATGAGCCCAGGTCCTCTCTGCTATTCAGTAAAGCATTCCCTTTTTTTTCAGGCTTCTGCATAAGCCTGAAAAAAAGGTGTGGCTGCTTTGTAAGTTAATTGAATCGATTGCTTAAAACAGCTGCATCTTTTTTTTTCAGGCTTGCCCAAAAGCCCTCCAAAAGTGAGTTTCTTTAATAAACAGCAGAGCGATGCTGTGCTTCCATGAGTCCAGAGCATTTCTTCTGAATCATTTTCAGAGCATGCACAGCCCTGTTGTTCATACTCATATGAGTAGGCCAGTGGGAGAACAATATATGGGAGAGCAGAAAATGCTCGTGTATCCATAAACCGCATTATACCTTCTGAGATGGTAAAGGTATGTTCATAAAGAAATTTTAGAAGCAACACTCTTCATTAATGGTCATGTTTTGATTTCATCTGCAGGCAGAACAATTAATAGTGAAATTGCCTCATTATATTGCTTTCACAGTGATAGATGTTTGTAAGTTTTACTCATATTGGAGGATATAAATGTAAGCTGCTCAAAAAAATAAAGGGAACACTGAAATAAGACATCCTAGATCTGAATGAATGAAATATTCGTATTAATTACTTTGTTCATTACATAGTTGAATGTGCTGACAACAAAATCACACAAAAAGCAATGGAAATCAAATGTAAGCAATCCCTGGAGGTCTGGATGTGGAGTTACACTTAAAAATTAAAGTGGAAAAGAACACTACAGGCTGATCCAACGTTGATGTAATGTCCTTAAAACAAGTCAAAATAAGGCTCAGTAGTGTGTGTGGCCTCCACGTGCCTGTATGACCTCCCTACAACGGCTGGGCATGCTCCTGATGTATGTAAGCTGCTCAAAGGTGGCGGATGGTCTCCTGAGGGATCTCCTCCCACACCTGGACTAAAGCATCCCCCAACTCCTGGACAGTCTGTGGTGCAACGTGGCATTGGTGGATGGAGCGAGACATGATGTCCCAGATGTGCTCAATTGGATTCAGGTCTGGGGAACGGGCGGGCCAGTCCATAGCATCAATGCCTTCGTCTTGCAGGAACTGCTGGCACACTCCAGCCACATGAGGTCTAGCATTGTCTTGCATTAGGAGGAACCCAGGGCCAACCGTACCAGCATATGGTCTCACAAGGGGTCTGAGGATCTCATCTCGGTACCTAATGGCAGTCAGGCTACCTCTGGCGAGCACATGGAGGGCTGTGCGGCCCCCTAAAGAAATGCCACCCCACACCATTACTAACCCACTGCCAAACCGGTCATGCTGGAGGATGTTGCAGGCAGCAGAACGTTCTCCACGGCGTCTCCAGACCCTGTCACGTCTGTCACATGTGCTCAGTGTGAACCTGCTTTCATCTGTGAAGAGCACAGGGCGCCAGTGGCGAAGTTGCCAATCTTGTGTTCTCTGGCAAATGCCAAACGTCCTGCACGGTGTTGGGCTGTAAGCACAACCCCCACCTGTGGACGTCGGGCCCTCATACCACCCTCATGGAGTCTGTTTCTGACCGTTTGAGCAGCCACACGCACATTTGTGGCCCACTGGAGGTCATTTTGCAGGGCTCTGGCAGTGCTCCTCCTGTCCCTCCTTGCACAAAGGCGGAGGTAGCGGTCCTGCTGCTGGGTTGTTGCCCTCCTACGGCCTCCTCCACGTCTCCTGATGTACTGACCTGTCTCCTGGTAGCGCCTCCATGCTCTGGACACTACGCTGACAGAGTGGAAGCACCGCCAGCATTCAAAAGTGACCAAACCATCAGCCAGAAAGCATAGGAACTGAGAAGTGGTCTGTGGTCACCACCTGCAGATCCACTCCTTTATTGGGGCTGTCTTGCTAACTGCCTATGCTTTCCGCCTGTTGTCTATTCCATGTGCACAACAGCATGTGAAATTGATTGTCAATCAGTGTTGCTACCTAAGTGGACAGTTTGATTTCACAGAAGTGTGATTGACTTGGACTTACATTGTGTTGTTTCAGTGTTCCCTTTATTTTTTTGAGCAGTGTATATTGTAGCTAGTTTTTATTTATTCAGTTTTATTTTTACTTTGAATGGTTATATTCATTTTATCTGCCCAAAATCGTAAGAGCAGATTTCAGATAGCTAAATAAACACATCCATTGGATGCTGTTTTCATTTCAGGGAAGTGACATGTGCTGTACAAACCAAAGGTATAATCTGTTTCCTGCATTTGTTTGCATAGCTCCTGCGTCACTTGAATCATCAAGCAGCATAGAACAAGAAAAATACCTTCAAGCCTTATTGAATGCAATTTCTGTCCACTGCAAATTGAATGGCAATAATACTCTCACCATGAGACCAACAATTGCTTTATCTCCAGGTAATATTGTCCGTTTGGACAGCTATGTTAAAATCCAAAATTTGAACAGAAAATTTTATGTTTATAATGAACTTTCTTTTGATTTGATTTCCATATTATAATATCTCATTGCCTTAATGAATCATTGCCCAGGTAGCTGATTTGTCTCTGAAATTTTGCAAATATATTTTTCATGTAAATGGCAGATTACAAAAGTAAAATACTTTGAACTTAAGTAAAATTGCTAGCTAATGAAATTCTGTGTCTCATATGTGAAAAAATGTACAGTACTTTAGATCTAACTATTAGAAATTTACAAGCAATCTGGAATGCTTAACATAGTTTTATCAACATACATATGAATATGTCTTGAAGGTGAAAGGTTAAAATGTGATATGCTTTTTGTGGAGTAGGTCTGAATGAAGCCATTAAGAAATGCATTAATATTCTATTTCAGTTGTCATGTGATGAAACCTGTAGGGTTCATGCAAAGGTAAAGCTGCTGTTTTAGATACAGGAGCATGCAACTTGCCAAGTTTGTCCATTTGGCTTAATCAGTTGGTGAAATCAAGTGTATCTAAATTCCGGCTTTTTCATAACATAACCCTGTCACCAATTGTGCATGCCTTGCTTCATTTGTTGTTAAATACTTTGATTTTGTTAGCCATGCCTAACTTTCTGTGATGCTGCAAATGTATACTTGCTATTTCTAATTATGTGCAATGTCTCTTAAATGTGGGAAAGTGGCAGCAGCTAGATAAATGAACCATTGAAAGAACATTTCTATATATGTGTCGTTGTTGTTTTCAAATATAGGGTTCAAATCAGGGTAATATATAGGTGATGTCAACTTGAATGATATTCTACTTTTAATCTCTCCATTCTTTTTGACTGACTTTAGGCACTGAAAGGAGGGCTTCAAGAATGTCTACTGTGTTTAAGCAGGTAGTGCCAGGACATTTGGATGTAAATCTATCCAATAGCTTTGCCCGAGGAGGTTAGTAAGAATAGTTCAAAGCCTACCCATGGATGTAAGGGTTATTCTTGCATTTTGCCTCACTTGATTGTATTATACACCACATGAATGATAACTAGTTTATCACCATTATAAAAAATTGCCTGATCTGCATATCGAAACAAGAGTATGCATTTTGAAATAGAGATTGCACATGCAAATGAGTATGTTTTTGTGATTGGGTTTTTTGTTTTGGTTTTTTGGATTCAGCAATAAGGACTGAGTAACCATTGTTTTCTAGATTGCAACTATGGACATTTTAACAGATGGGAGATGCCATCCAGAACATATTTTAGGTGGGATTCTAGGTGGGGCACCTGTCATAACATTTACTCATTTATTACTCATACATTCATTCCTTCAAAATTTTTGCCCAACACAATTGAGAGACTCTGAACATATAAACCACACAATCAGTGACAGCAGCAATGATTTGACAAGTTGGTAGGACCACATGCACAGAATATGAACCTACATATGGAGCACTCCAGGACAGTTGTTTTCTCTTCATAGAATAGAATAGCTGTGGTTTCATGGCTTCCAGCAGCTGTTCTGTTCTACACAGTCACAAATGAGAAGCATTAAAGTAATTATTTTAATTATCTGTAGCACTCAGATGTTCAATCGAGATGTTTAATACTGAAACACCTTTTAGGTATCAATATTAATACTGCATATTGAAATGAGAATGTCTATCTCACAACAGAATTATTAAATAAAAATAATAAAATATTAAATTATAATGAACTTTTCTTCTGAGCATTGCTTTTAAATAGCAGTCTGTTGTATTGATAGCACAGCCACTCCAGATTCTTACGTAGCTGAGGACTATGCAATCAACACTGCATTTTAGTAAAATAATAGGATCCTCTGTACCTAATGATGCCCTTCAAAGCTGCAAGAATATGCTTTTTTTAAAAATTAATATGAAAGTTTAAAATGACTCCAGTTTGACTGGGAAAAAGATACATTTAAACTGAAAGTAATTTCTGTCTACATAATTCACTATGGGTGGTCAAGTTTTAATAATGAATAGATTAGAAACTAATGAAAGTAATACGTTTAAAATATAATAAACCCTTCATTATGACAATAATGACTTTGTAATTTATTATGTGTAGTAGATCAAGAGTGATGGCTGACAATAGTTTTATCAGGTAAAAGGTTTACTTGTTAAGACTGACACTTAAAGAACAAAATGCCTCCAAACTTAGTTTGTTTTTATTCTTAGAATTAAACTGAGCTCAAAATTATGTTTTTTTGCACAAATCAAAACTGGTTACTCTGACGTTTCCTTCATTTCAGATACCTAATTTAGAAAGCAATAGCTGTTTTTTGTTGTTGCTATTGATAGGAGTTAAAAATATTTGCTCATCTCCTGCAAGTCACCCAGGGATCTGCCAGTAGATTCCTGTCTACTTTTTTACTATTTCTTATTAATTAGGGACCATGCTGACTTCGGAAGTCAAAATTCTTGAATTTAGGATAGATTAGGTGTAATGGTGTGGATTGGCTATAGCAGTACTCTAATAAGTGAATCAACCTGAGAAGCATTAGTGAGTAGAATAATTGATTGGACATGTTTGCACTAGTTTCTTGCAAGACCAGTCACTGCATTGGTTGGAATGCATATGAAAGCATAAAAGAGATTCAGACACATCTTATTGGAAGAATGTAGTTGCTGGGAAAGGTCACCAAAAGCTTGCCTAGATTTATTCAGCAAGCAGTCCAGAAAACATTTAGGCTGCCCCACAGAGCAGCAAGATAAGTCTAGGATAACAATCATTTTCCTTCCATGTAATTCTTAAGCAATTTCTCTCCCAGTCATTGCTCTCATAATAAGTTGACTAGATTAGATATAATAATGAAGCTTGATAAGGGTAGAACCAAAATATGTTCACTTTCTTCTCCTTTTACCTCCATAATGCAAGGAGTAACAAAATCAGCCTCATATTTAATTTAGAACCTTGGCAACATTTTTGTATTTTGGGATAAAATATCTTTTCGAAGTATTCATTACAATAGTGCTCTTACTTTCATAAGAATAGGTACATTTCTTGACTCTATAATGCAAATTTCATATAGAAGCACTCAGTTTATTGGAATCTCAAGGGAAAAAATCAGAACTGTAAGCAGGGAAGCTCTATTTAGTGATTACAACTATTAGCATAATTAAGTGCAATTAAATGCTATGTGAATATTCTTGATTGATGTAATATCCATGTCAGTTGATTCCAATTGGCATTTAGCATGAATGGAAGGTAGCCATTTTTTAACATATTCTCTGCCCTGATTATAAAGAGTACAAAAACAGAAGAAGAAAAAATGCCTTAGTTGGTGGAAGCTTCATACAGAAGTACCTTCTTGATCAGTCTTAAACATTGCCTTTATTTTTTAACATTATGCCCATACTTAAGAGAATAGAGTTCTGCCACCCCTTCCCTTATGAATGCATTCTAAGACTACCAGATTCCAAAGTTTATGTGAACAAATAACTGTATCTAGGAATACAAATTACTAGAAATAAAATAATTGGTTTGGGTTTGGATTACAGGGTACGTAATCAGGTATATGAAACAATGTTTAGGATCCAGGTTAACTTTCAGCCATCTAAATACAGTATTTATTAAATTGTAATGTCAGTGGAATAGAATGTTTCAAGAGGAATAATGTCCCTTGTTGCTCTCAAATTATTTAATGCTTTTTTCCTTGATAAAAATTTAGAATCAAAGCTAAAATGCTTTTCCTTAAGAATCAGAAGTCATTTCAGTGAATTTCTATTTAAGTATACAATTCCATTATTCAGAATGGTTTAATTAGCTTGATTCCATAAGACTAGATCTCAGGTTTAACAGTCAGTGTACTAGTGCTACAGGATAGGCTCAGCCAAAACCAAAATCTTGCATGTTAATAATTTGACTGCACAAACACATGCTTTGCATGGTGCTTGAGATATAGAGATACAGAGATATGTTTCTTTGGTCTTTTGCCTTGCATTAATTTTATTCTTCTACCAATAAAAATAAATAATAGTGATAAGTTGTGCTAAGCATTTTTAAACTGATACATTTTTCCTTCTCAGAATTTTTTTTCATAGTGGACATGCTTCCACTTGTTATAATTCACTGGCACATGGCTGTTATGCATGTCTGCAGTTACTGCAGTGGCCATAAATATTATCCTATATGACAACTGATCTACACTTTTTCTCCTTGCAGCTTGATTTACAGATTGAATCCTTGATGCTAGCTGTTAAAGCTCAAATGTTACAAGCAATTGTTTTTATCATAATCAAAGAAGTAGAAATATTCAAGTAACCTTTTTCTTCTTTCCTGTTCAATTTGCTGTGACTGTTTCATTGCAATGCCCGTCCCATTGCTTTTCCTTTTCCTCCTGTCCTTACTGATACCTGCCAGTGGTTGGGTACAGAGATAAATGTTTCATACATTCAAATTCCAAATCAGGAAGAGTCTATCAGGGTACTGTATTGTTTGCACTAATACCAAATTTTACCATCTCCTTTGTTATGTGTATCAGTGCACATTAAAGAAACTATGTTGGTATGCTTAGGCATGAAATACTGTATATTTGCCAGGCCATCCTATTGCTATAATATATTACAGTATATTATGAGGTGATTTATAGATCATAAGCATTATATTTATTGCAAAAAGGATAGAATTATAATCAGATCACTTACTGAAAAGCTAAATCATGAAGAAATTTTGTTGCATAAGTAATGAGCATTCTTGCTCACATAATTACAAATGGTTATTAAAAAGGGAATAATGTCTAAATTATAAGAGAAAATAGGGTGTATATAACCATTCACTTGTTTTAAGTATTTTCTTATGATCACGAGAGATTTTAAAGTAGATATCTATATGTCCTTTAACCACTGTAACCCATCACTGGCTAGTGTGCTAATCTGCATGTGCTTTTCAATTTGCAATCATTGCTTTTTATGTGGTGCAAGGTATAATCAAGCCCTGCTTTAACAATGGCAAAAAAAGGGGGGGGAGTTATGCTTTATTCTGAACTTCTTTCAATTTCTCTTTTTGTAAAAAAAAAAAGATATAATGTAATCATTTTGTCAGTTAATACTTTGAGTCTTGAATGGCAACTGATTATTTAATTATTTATTAATAATAATATGAAAACCTGTTTTCAGGTGAAAGATTGTATACCGATTGCTTTATTTCAGAGACTACTTTAAATAATAGTTTACCACATTCAGTTTCCTGAGGAATCATTTCTGTTTTCTGTGACTAAAAGTCAGTAGGCTGGCTTTGTATGTAGGTAGGAAAATCCCTATCAGCAATGTTTGTTTGGCAACACTTTGTTACTTTTTAAACATGTCTATTACTATAATACTGTTTTTCAGCAATAATATCAGTTGATCTGGAATTCTCTGTTGAATTATTACTTTTGTTAATAAAGGCATAGAGAGCAATGGCCCTGAAACCAAACATGACAAGACTCATCTTTTAACATACTTTCTGTCCTCAAAGAGCATGTTATTTCACATGACAGTTTCCTAGGGCCACAAGAGCTGAAGAACCATTAATGGGAAAGAGTAGAATCCGATTATCTCTGTTAAATGTAATGACCATCTGCACCATAGTTGTAGCATACTTCTGGCATCAACTAGATTGCTCGGATCACATGATTAATTTCAATCTCAGTGCATGAAGAATAAGAAATCACAAGGCCCAGGTTCAGTGTACAAATGTTATTACAGCACCATAGTAATAATACATGAAGTGGTTTTGTAATGGTAGCCATGCTATGTGAACAACATATATGCCAACAGGATCGTATTAATTAGGGGCGTGGTGGCTCAGCGGGTAAGACGCCAGGCTTGTCGATCGGAAGGTCGGAAGTTCAGAGGTTCGAATCCCTAGCCCTGTGTGCAGAGTGAGCTCCCGCCCTAGCTCCAGCTCTTGCCAACCTAGCAATTCGAAAGCATGCAAATGCAAGTAGATGAATAGGTACCACTTCGGTGGGTAGGTAACAGCGTTCCACGCACATCATGCGGCCACATGACCGTGGAAGCGTCTTCAGACAACGCTGGCTCTTTGGCTAACAAACGGAGATGAGCACCAGCCCCTAGAGTTGGACACGACTGCACAAATGTGCGGGGGGAACCTTTACCTGTATTAATTATATTATATTAATTAGTAACTGCTTTTTTCTGTTCTCTAATCCCAATGCAAATTTATGTACCTCACTTAGAAGAGGCTCACAGTGCTTGTAGGTAATGTGGGTACAGCATGTCTATAGCTAGCTGAATATACAGAAACGTTGCTACATAAAGCATTCAATATGAGGTGGTTTGACCATGATTATTATGGTAAAGCATGGTTATCAATTCAGAGCAGGTGTGTTATGTTTAACATAATTGATTGTAATAGAGATGCAAATGTTTTTAAGTAATATGTACATATGTATGCTTAGTAAATAGGACATTTACAACTGCCCAGAGTTATCGGCAGGCGGCTTATAAATTTAATAAATAAATAGCCCACGTGTGTCCAAGTATAAAATATTTCATTACATTTTTAATTTTTATGAAGGTGTGTGGGCAAGTCTTCGTTCTAGTGGTCGATTTATCAGCACTCAAATGCCTTTCCTTGATGTGGGTGCAAGATTAGCAGGAAAAGATGGTTCACCTTCATATACCAGCAGCAGTGCCTACTTTCAGAACCGACTCCTCAAGCGACAAGCTGCTCTTTACATATTTGGAGAAAAATCTCAACTCAGAGTATGTCTGTTTTCCATATATACTTCTAGGCTTTGGGTGGAATGATATTAAGAATTGTTTATAACTGGAATGCAACACAGCAGAGAACTGTGCACATTGAAATGCTCTTGGGCTCAATAAGACTTACTGTAGGTCTCATGATTATGCTGGACTGCAGGATCTGCAATTGAAACAGCACAGACACAAGCATTCTGTCCTTTCAGAGCCCTGCAAGAGGTACTCAGTGGCATTATTAGAAGCAGCAAAACCATTTGGGGCAGTTTGGGGGGCTGTAGTGAGAAAGGGAGCCGGAAGCCACTGGGAAGCATCCCTGAAACCCTCCTCAAAGGCCTAAAATGGTACCACCAAAACTAGGCAATCCAGTCTGGAGCATGAATAGAATGCTGGAAGTTTCGTGTGGCTTGTGGATCTCAGTGACCACTGAGAGCAACAATTTGAATTTGATACCTAGAGCCTAACAATGTAAAATGGAATTTCATTACTAGTTTTAATTCAGCTACTTTACTGTCTTTTGAAATTAAAAGCTGTTTGTCATGGTCCTTTTCAGTGGGATAGATGTTCAGTTGAGCGTCCGTCCATATTTGGGATAACTAGTCACACAAATATCATTGTTACGTATGACTGGAAGATCTGAATATGATTCTATTATTCCTGTTCATTGATCTATTTATTCATGGTATTTATTCATTCATTTAACATATTTCATAACAGCATTTCAGGACTGTGATTTTCACAACTAAGCTTGTGGCACAAAATGGTAAATTCAGTACCAAATTTTAAAAGTACCTCGAGTTTAAACCATTATTAAATAAGCCACTTCAAGTAAAATACAGTCAAATATAATACAGCAGCAAATGCCGTAAAACTTTTTTTTAACTAAAAGCTAGAGAAAACAAATATGGTTTAAAGTGCTTTAAAATCAATTAAAATTGGAGTTAGCCTTATGGGAAGGAATTGCAGGCCGTGACTGAAAAGACCCCCAACAAAAGAGAGGGGGCTCATGCCACTCCCTCCTTTACAAACCTTGGTGGTGATTTTAAAGCACAGGTTGGTTTTCGGCCAATCAACCAGCTTAGATCCAAACTATATAAGTTATACATAATATTAACACTATGCACAGCAAAATGTTTCTGCAACATATGTACAGTGGTGCCCTAATAAAGTTATATAAACTGAGGAATTCAGAAACCCCCAAATTTGAATAGTGCCTTATATTCAATAATATCAGCTATAATCTTCTCTCCTAGTATCAAAAACCCCTCTCCTAGGCTATCATAAGAGGGAAAAATCCAAAAATGTGGACTTTTCATTACCATCTTTCATATTATTCTGTTAAGACTCCAGGGGGAGAGAAAAGCCACAATCTGCATTACAAGTAATTTTATAATTTTGGTACAAGAATCTGCATAATATTTTAAAAAATGCACTTTCATCACATTATAGCAAAACAGATCAAAAAGAAAAGTTGTAGGTGGTGAGGTCATTTGAGCTGTGCAGCCAAAAAACAAATACAAGGAAGATTATGTAAGAGTTATACATTACACCTAGTAAGTCATGTCATTTCAGGTCTCAGAAAAAATGTTAAGTTCTTCCAAAAAATGAGGTAGCAAAACTAAATCCGATGGCTGTTGTGGGTCTTCTGGGCTGTGTGGCCGTGTTCTGGAAGTTGTGGTTCCTAACGTTTCGCCAGCATCTGTGGCTGGCATCTTCAGAGGGCAGGAGCACAGACAGAAGATCTCTCTGTGCCCAGGTAGAGTGGCAATGTTTGTTTTCTATTTATAGGATTTTGTGTCCCATTTGCTTGAGAGCATCCTATTTGAAAACACAGAAATACTGGACAACACCAAAAGCCACTACACCAGATTATACAGAGAAGCCACTGAAATTTACCAACACCAGCACAGTTACAATAAAAAAGAAGAAAGTCTAAAAATTAGCAAAACCTGGCTACCAGTCCTGAAAAACACAGCCTGCAAAAGGTTAACGAACTCAGCTCAACTACCAGGACATGGGAATACTTCTCACAATGAACATGCTAATCACGCTCAGCAGCCACTGGTTAACATTTCAACACAACAAAAAACCCCACCTAATCTCCTATAACTTAGCTCTATAAATAGAAAACAAACATTGCCACTCTACCTGGGCACAGAGAGATCGCTTCTGTCTGTGCTCCTGCCCTCTGAAGATGCCGGCCACAGATGCTGGCGAAACATTAGGAACCACAACTTCCAGAACACGGCCACACAGCCCGGAAGACCCACAACAGCCATCGAATTCCGGCCGTGAAAGCCTTCGACAATTCATTAAAACTAAATCCCTTAATAAATATTTTAAGTGTACTTTTAAAATGAATAGCGCAAATAAATGCCTTCTTTGTCCACAGGGCTTCAAACTTGATTTTGCTTTAAATTGTGAATTTGTTCCAGTTGAATTCAGTGACATCCGGCAAGTGAAGACCAGTTTTAAAAGACTCATGAGTGCTTGTGTTCCTAGCAATATTCCAGCAGATTCTGAAATAACATTCCTTAAAGCTCTTGGAGAGTCTGAATGGTTCCCACAGGTAAAGTGATATGGGACAGTCATAAATGCATGTGATTTCTGAGGCAAAACCAAGGCTATTTTCATTCTGTTTTTTAAAAAAAAATCCTTTCGTCTTTTTTTTTCTGCTTTAAATAAAATCTGCTGAATTTTTATGGAGACAAACATCCTTCAGTGAGTATTTATAATGGCAAAATAGATTTAACCACTGGGGCACTCACTTAATCAAAATCAGCCATAAAAATGTTGTATTTGGCTATATAACTATTTAAATCTTCTCTTGAAGTCAGTTTCCATTTTCTGTTGCTTTTAACAAAAGAAATTCAGTTTAAGAAAATATTACATAGATTATCCCTGTAATAAAGGTCTCATCACATACTGTTTGCTAATTCAGGATTATGGCACAAGTGTACTGAAATTAAATAGAGTTTTTTCTTGGTATTTTGTATCTAAATGTTTTAAGGTGGCTTTACCTGCTTCAAATGTGATCTGATATCCAATCTAGATTACAAGTGTTATTTAGGTAATTAGCCAGTTGTTTGTTTTTTAAAAGCAATTGACATTGCATTGAATGGTATTGTGGAGTTTAATCCTTAGAATCTATATTATTCTATCATGTTTTGTAACTGTGGAAGCTATCATAAAACATGTAACATGTCACAATATAGTTTGAGAGCCAACTGGAGTTGAACAACTTATGAATTAATTGTGCATCAAAAGAGAACAGCACCTGGCTAATTCTGGCTGATCTCAGAAAAACTAAGCAGTGCCAGATTTGGTTAATACTTGGATGGGAGACCACCAGAAAATCTAAGGTGTAAAACTAGACTTGGAAGTTAAAAAAAAATCCTGAAGGAAGGCAGCAATCAGCCACTTTCATATTATTGCCAAGAAAACAATATGAATGTGTACATGAAATCTTCAGGAGCTGAGCTAGTCTTAAGGCAAACTTTATCTAAAGCATTTGATACCTGTAAACTCCTTTATGGATCAGTGCAAGGGTACCCATATTATTTAGGGCTGTGTAAGCATTTTTATTTAATAGGAATAAAGATGCTTCCTCTATAGTCATGAAGTCTAGAACTACTAATTCAGATTTGGGCCCAAATTGGGGGGGGGGGGACCTCACTGTATTTAATTCTTCATTTTCTCCTTTTTGTTGTAAACTTTACAGTCTGTTAGTTCAACGAGACTTGATCCAAACTGAGTATCTAATATTTCCAATGGTCTTTAATAAAAAGATTTTTATTAGTCATTGTATTAACCATCATTCATTTTAGTAACCTGTTTCCTTTATGTTTTGTATAGCTTCACAGAATAATGCAGTTGGGTGTTGTCATATCAGAGCTACTTGAGAATGGTTCTTCAGTTTTAGTTTGTCTGGAAGATGGCTGGGACATCACAGTTCAGGTCAGTTATTATGTTTTGTATGATAATTACTGCCAGCAAAGAGAGAGGGAGTGGAATATATTTGGACAGTAGTTGTAACACCACTGCCCAGAGTCACTTGTTGAGATGGGCGGCTATAGAAATCGAACAAACAAACAAACACGAACGGGGAATTGATAAAAATTCCTTTCGGTGCTGCAGACAAAAGCTTTCCATTGGCAAAGGGAACCAATTCCCCCTTTGATCAAAATGTTTTATACTTAAAGCTCAATTATATCCTGAACCCATTCTGAGAATACGTAAAAGAGAGAGAGAAAGAGAGAGAGAGATGCATTTCCTTTAAAACCCTATCGTTCAAAATAATGTCCTGTGAACACTTTTCTAGAGAATTTTAGCCTCATCTCTCAATTTCGTTGCTCCTTTTCGCAAACTGAAGTCCATTTTCCACAGCTGTTTTAAATAGGATATAATAAGGCAAAGAAAAGAAAAACATCTCTCATACCTTCTTACCTGCAAATATTCTTCATTTATAATTCTGTTAAAGATGAATTTGTGGTGAAAAACTAGTTTTCAGAAATTGTTATCCTATGGAACAAAGACAGGTAAAATTACATGATTGTACTATTTTCAAGCTCTAGCGTGGGCTGGTCCATGAAGTCACGAAGAGTCAGAAGCGACTGAATGAATAAACAACAAACTATTTTCAAATATAATTTTAAAAATTGCGAACAGAACTATAGAGAAATTAAATTTCATCTTTCAACTGAAAGTTTCCAAATTTCCATAAAATCCAGCAATATCAAAAGTCAGCTATCTTATTTTATTGTTTGAGTCTGGTGCTTATTATTTCCTACTATTTCTATGTCTAATTCAACCCTGGATTAACCATTAAGCAAAATAAACCTTTGCCAAGGGAAGGAGGGCACCACAGAGGATTTTCCACTAGCTACCATGCCCTTAACTCTTTCACTGCCACACTCAACTTTAGTCAGTTTTTTTGTAATTATCCTTATCTGCCATATTCGACTTCAATCTGCATTGTTAAAACAACGTTTTCTTTGGCATGGTAAGTGACTAAAGTTTAAAAATTTGATCTGAAGGTGTTATCACATTTATTTCCATCTCATGGCGTGAGAGTTGTTGGGCTGTGCTTAGGGCATTTGTTGGCCTTAATCCTAATGCTATAGCAAGTTTAGCCCTTTTTTCACTATAAATAATGCACTGCAGTTGTGAAGCAGTGCAGTTGACTAATTCCACTATCCAGAAAGTCTACATTCATATCTAAACAGAAAATTTTTATCCTAATGGTAGACTGAAATAAGATGTGTGTATGTATGTGTATATAAAAGCATCCAGTGTTAACATGCCAGTATCATTTTATGGCCTAGGTGGTGTCTCTTGTGCAATTACTCAGTGATCCATTCTATCGAACACTTGAAGGATTCAGAACGCTAGTAGAAAAGGAATGGTTATCTTTTGGTCATAAGTTCAGCCAACGCAGTAACTTAACTCTCAATTGTCAAGGAAGTGGGTTTGCACCCATCTTCTTGCAGTTCTTGGATTGTGTGCACCAGGTAAGCCTAGACAAATGAGCGCATTTATGTTAGTAATGGACATTTATTTATTTGTTTATAAAAATCATAACCTGCATTTTCATTGTTCATGAAATACCAACATTATTTGCTGATGGGCAGATGTTTGAAAATGTAGAAGTACTCTATTGCTTCAAATCTTATAAGAGAAAATGTTAGCAGGTACTTCCCAATCTTGTATTCCTTAGCAGAAGGACACATCCTCATCCAAAGTTTTGGTTTATGGAACAATTGGGAAAAGATAATCTGTGTTTTCTTATCTTCTCCATATCCCTTCACAAGTAAGATATATCTCTCCCTCTCCATCAAACCTTTCAGTGAGTCATGGGTTTTGGAAGGGTAGCTTGATGCAGCAAGCACAAATAGTATCCATGTAAGTTTTCTGAATTCATGTACATCTCACTGGTGTTTTAAAAAAATCCTTCAAGTCAGCACAAAGAAAAAGGACTGTGTTGGATTAGTCAGCTCAATATAATGGTTCTAACATGGGCCATGCAGATGCATATAATGCAGCTAATTAGACATGATAGCAATATCCATCTATTACAGCTCAGATCTAGAATATGAAAAGGTTATGTTGTATGTATAGTCAAAGGCTTTATGCTGTATATGTTATGTTGTATATTAAGTTATTTTCTGGGAAGGTTTTTTCTAATCTTATGATTAGCTTCCATGATTTTACTGGAATAAAAGGTTTTTGCTGTGCAGTCTTAATTCAGTAGAACATTATTTTTCGAGAACAAATATCCTCTATTTCTTCATGTGCTTTAAGCTGTAATAATACTCATTTGGAAACCTTCTGTTGACTAATTTTAGATCTGCAGTATAAATCCCTAAGAGTCCTACATTCAAACAATTAAGAACAGTAACTAAAGATTTAACAACATGAATCTTTTAATGTGGTTGCAAAGGAATTGTCCTTATTTCAACTAGAGAGTACATAGGAAGTAGTGATGCTTAAATTAGAACTGCATCATCTTTTAAAAAGCCATTGTTTATTCCAATATCTCCAGGTGTCAAATGAATTATTAATGTGAATCATTCTTTCACAATAGCAACATCTGGTAGATCATCCAGTTGTTTCTTGGAAGACAACTTTGGTGACAATAATGTCATATTACAAAGCTTCTCTCACTTTCTCCTACAGTTTATGGTGCATTGGTTAATCTTGTGGGAATAATACTATTTGCATAAAATCTTTATCAAAATAGGCATTATTTCTTCAACTCTTTTCCACTTTCCAAACATCAAAATAGGGAGGATAGGTTATAATAACTATTATTTTATCCACTGTGTATATATTTTGTAGGTAAGGTAGGATGACTGGTACAGTTCAAAGAATGCTACCAAATTTTTTTTTTCCCATTATGCGTATATCACCAAATTCCCACTAACCACAGATTTTTTGCATAATCTGTAGCCTGTTCTAATGGTTAGAGGAGGTGCAGAGACTATATTGCTAGATCTTCAGACAGACTAGAGTTCTGCTACCTTTCTCTTTTCTCTATTATTTGGGGCGGGGAGCATATTGAAATCATTCTATAGGTAACATGATCTCTTTCCAACCACTTGGTTTTGATCTGATATGATCTTTGTCAGATGAACTCCCTTAAAAAAGGGAGTAAAAGCATTCTTCTGTGTAGAACCAAGCAAATGTTTGTTCTGTTGCAGAACAAACTCTATTTCATAATCATCTTCACCATCAGCTTTCACTGATGTATGCATCAGAGAGAGAGAGAGAGACATGATACGCTATGTTTACAGGTAGTATTCACTTAACGACGGTAGTTGAGCCAGGAATTTCCATCGCTAAGCCATGCGGTTATAAAGCGAGATGGCATCACTTAGCGATGGCAATCCTAGCAATTCCCCCTGCCATCGTTAAGTGAATTTTACCCATCGTTAGCCTGAGCACCCACCCCAATGCAAGCCATTCCGGGCTTGGTTCCTCCCAGCCCCGAACACTGCCTTCAACTCCCCACGCCTATCTCTCCCCCCACCTGTCTCCCCCCATCTCTGCCCTTTTGGAAGCCCTGCACCCTGCCTTGTGGGGCGGCAAGCCCAGCCACGCAGCATAAGGCCACCTGTCCCGTCCCAGCCGTGTGGTGGGAGGCCACCATAGCAAGCTCCAGCCTCCCCAGCCTGCATTCCTTCACCCAGCTGCCTCCTCAACCAGTTCCCCGCACCTACCTTTCACCTTTTTCGCCCAGCCGCTGTGGGCAAAGCAGAAGCGCCTGGCTGCCTTTGCTGAGTCCTTTTCGAACCTAGCTTCTCCAGCAAACGTTTCCTCCACATGGCTCCCTTCAGAATGCTGTCTTCGGAAGCTTACACTATCTTCTCAGAACCTTTGGAGCTCTGAGCTTTCCAAAGAGCTCTCCAGCTTCGCCACTGGTGGCTGGGCGAAAAAGGCAAAAGGTAGGTGCAGGGACCTGGGAGAGGAGGCAGCTGGGTGAAGGAATGTAGGCTGGGGAGGCTGGAGCTTGCTGTGGTGGCCTCCCACCACGCCGCTGGGACGGGACGGGTGGCCTCAGCCGCACTGCTGGGCTTGCTGCCCCGCAAGGCAGGGTGCAGCGCTTCCAAAAGGGCAGAGATGGGGGGAGATAGGTAGATGGGGGGAGTTAAAGCATCCCTGCAGTTGTAAATGCAGGCAGGCTGCCAAGCGCCTGAATTTTGATCAAGTGACTGTGGGGGTGCTGCAACAGTCGTAATTTCGGGCACAGGTCGTAAGGCCATTTTTTCCAGGGCCATCATAATTTCAAACCATTGCTGAACGAATGGTTGTTCAGTAAAGACTACCTGTAGTTTCAGTTTTATTGGTTACTATTTGTTTGTAGGTCCTAGGTCCAGCTCTAAATGACTGTGGGCCAGCATATTTCAGCAACCCTCTTTCCCCATGCAAATCTTTCCTTGGTCTTGGAGACTCTGCTGACTGCTTCTTCACTAATACAGATATTATGTGCAAGCTATGTGTTACATTTAAAAACAAAATAAGAACATCTGTATGAGGATGTTAATATTTATTTACACTGCTTAGATATCACTAAATATAAATGCCTTGTGGCAGTTTACAATGTAATAATTATAAAACATCAAATCACAATTATAAAATCAGAAAGAATCACAATATATCTATAAAACCATAAAATAAAATTAAAATAAGGCAATGATTGGTGCTAATAACTGCAGAGCCAGTTTGGTCTAGTGGTTAAGGCAGTGGGCTAGAAACCAGGAGGCTGTGAGTTCTAGTCCCGCTTTGGGCATGAAGGCTGGCTGGGTGACCTTGGGCCAGTCACTCTCTCTCAGCCCAACTCACCTCACAGGGTGGTTGTTGTGGGGAAAAGAGGAGGAGGAAGGAGTATTTGGTATGTTCGCCATCTTGAGTTATGTATAAAAATAATAAAGGTGGGATTAAAAATTAAATAAATAAATAATTTCATCTAACTAAGGCAACACGAACATCCTAAAGCCCTGTGAGTAAAGAGTTTAATCTTGACAGCCTTACAAAGCAATGCAAGGGTGGGTAACAAATTAGACCTCCATGGGAAAGGCCATAGAAAGTTCTGTATCTGTCCCCTTTACCATCTGTATGTGGGGAACATAAACACCCCAATACAGCCTTGGTTGGAAGTAATTATTTTGTGAGATATGAAAAATATTTTAAAGAATTTCTTATGATTCTTGATATTTTTAATTCTTCAGTTTTGAAGTGAATGCATTGATCTACATTGCCACAACTGAGTTAGCCATGTATGATATATTATTTTAAATACTGATTAACTGGAACTGGAAATACAACACATATTTTAAAGTAAAACCTCAGTATTTATTTTTTATCTCTTTTCTCACTTTATTTCATGTAGTTTACAAGGTGATAAAATAGGAATAGGAGTAATTGTTTAAAACTACAAATCATTTTTTGAATTAAATGACTTTTCAGATTGTGTCATTAGATGAAAGCAGCATTAAAGATAGATGCCACTGTCTATTCATAGATGTATTTTAAAAATACATAATTATATTTTTCCCAAAGAATACTCTATTACTTGAAAATAAATTATTATCCATATTATAATCTTGCAGTTAAAAAAGATACCTGAGAGCTATCATTTGCTGACTTTGCCCTTGTTAAGTTAGTTATAACCATTGTTTTTATTTTGTATGTGTTTCAGATTCACAGCCAGTATCCAACCGAGTTTGAATTCAATCAGCACTACCTGAAGTTCGTAGCATTTCATTATGTTTCCAATCGATTTAAAACATTCCTGCTAGACTCAGACTATGAAAGACTGGAACATGGTATGGATCCCAAGTTGACCGATATTAATTTGGTTGTTATTTTATTATTATTTTTAAAGCATTTCAGCAGAAATGGGTTGAAATATTATCACTGACATCTCCTTTATATTGATAGAGGAAAATGTGTAAAATTAGCATATTATCATCATTAATCAGTCTTTCAAAATTCCATCTGTAAGTGTCATTTAATGCAGCGGTCTCCAACCTTTTTGGCACCAGGGACCGGTCGTGGAAGACAATTTTTCCACGGACCGGGGAGGGGTTTGCAGGCGGGAGCCAATCATGTGCACCGGGGGGCGGGGTTTGCAGGCGGGAGCCAATCACGCGCACCGGGGGTGGGGTAATCGCGTGCACCGGGGGGCGGGGTTTGCAGGCAGGAGCCCCGCGGCCCACTTCCTAAAAGGCCGTGGCCCACAGGTTGGGGACCCCTGATTTAATGGTTCCTAGCAACTGGTTACTATTTCTAGAGTCTAGACAATAACAGAATATGAAGGCTTACCTATCTACAAACTGGCCTGTACTCCTTAATTTTTTTTTTTTGTAACGGCATCAAAGCAGGCTGGGAGTCTGGGATGGCCAATGGAAAGTAGCTAGTATTGTATGTTGTGGAGGGCTGGAGAACAGAGATGATGGCAGAAGATGGTGTTGAGGGTTTTCTGATACTGTTGGGACTGCCAGCAAGTTGGTAGCAGCAGTGACTGGCTCAGAGCAGCCCTGCAGGGAATGGGTTGCTGGATGTGCTCAGGATCATTGGAAGTAGTCCATGAGCCAAAGAAGGTGCTGCCGTTGGAGACAGAACAGTAAAACCGGGTCTGAAGATCAGTTGTTTGGCAGCAGAAGCAAAATCTCAATCAGCTGATGGGTGGTGCTGCTGCTCACCTGTTTGATGTTAGTCTGCAGAGTGGCAGCAGAGGCAGCAAGCCCTTCTTTGTGGGTAGTGGTGGTTTCTCCTCCCTGTAACTCAATGGTGCTGGAAGCAGCGACCCAGATGCACCTGGCCTGAGTATACTGGAGTGCTGAGGCAACAAGCAGTGGGGATGGGATCAGGCTTATAGCTGAGTTGGATGCCACCTTCTATGGAGCCCATCACTCTAGCAGCAGCCATCTTGTCTCCTGTGTACTGTGCCATTGGGACCATGAAGAAGTGAATCTTCTGATGTCTGCTTGCATTGCTGATACTACATTTTATGTTAGGTATAGTTAAGTATCAGATGAACTTGGATCTGCGAGAGTGCTTACATTTGATCATTTTGAAGGATTATGGTGGATGCCTTTCTCAAACTAGAGATGACTGAGCTGGAATTCATTTGTCCTCTGGGTGTGAAGTAGCGGAGGCAACGAGATCTCTCTCAGATAACTTGAGGCTATAGTTGAGTGGGAGTAGATTGTAATAATGTCCCTACTTCGTCCCGAGAGTGGGTATGAGATGAGGGTGGTGGTGGTGGGATGGCTATTTGTTTAGGACTACTGAGTGCATGAGTAGACGCGTATTCAGGTTCTGACAGGCCAGCTAGTCTGGGAGTGGTTGGGGACAGCTGCGTGTTAGTTGGGATCCATGGACCTGGGGGGGAAATGGCAGGGTTTAGGGGAGTAGTTTGGTTGGGGGGGAAGGGCATGCAGTAACATCTCTGTGATGATGGGCAGAGGACAATGTGGTGGGAGCTAGGGGGAAGGCCACTGTTGGGGAAGGTGCACTCCATGTTTCTACCAATTCTACCTACTAGCCCCCTGGGCTCAACCCCAGGCCTGGTCATCAGATCCTTGGTAGTCCTGGGCTCAGGTTGTTGGTCCTTACAGGTCAGTTGAGACAAGGCTCTCCTCATCTAAGATCTCATCATGGAATAGAGAGCTGACCTGGCATGTATTACCAAAACCTGGTTGGGCATTGGGGGAGGAGTCCCCTCTTGAAAATGTGCCCACTTTGGTTTCAAGTGCACAAGTAGCCATGACCCCAAACCAGGCACATTCTGTCTCTCTTAGTCAAAGGTAATTTTGGAAAACTGGCTCTCCATCATCATAGGAAGTGTAGTTTGAAAACAGAAAAAGCACGTGTATACGACATAAGTATTTTGCATAGTCAAAACATAACCAACTTGTTGTTAAGAAAACACCCATTCTTATAAATAAATAAACATCTTTAGCAATATATTGTTATTCTTCAGGAATTGCTCTTGCATTTGTTTATAGACGGGTGTCTGAGTCAAATCACTTGTACAACAAGTTCAGTCCATAGAATTACAGCGAATAACACTATAAGATAGTAAAAATCTAAATATGTCTTCATTCTTTTCACAGTTATTTGGTAAACAAATCTAAGTATACTTAGGAGGTATTTGTACATTTAAGTTTGATTGACTAAAAGAGGATGTATTCACTCACTCACTGGATCGTCACCTTGTTGTGGTGAGTGGGCTTGTGTGTTCCCAATGAACCCTGTGAACAAAGCCGTCGGGAGTCATGTACTCCTGGTAGGGTCACCCATGGCGGTAAGGTCCAGGGGGAGGAACCAGACAAAGAACGATCCAAGAAAGTCCTCAACGGAAGAACAGGCGGAAGATAACAAGGTGTATTGTTACAACGGCTGCGAAGGCGGATGAAGGCTGCAGCAGACAAAAGGTCACCAATCGTCATGGTATCCATGCCATTGGATTAGAGCCTTTTTCTGTGAAGTTTGTGTGCTGATCGTTGTGCACCGATCTCCACACATAAAACAAATTCACGCACAGGCGTCTTCCAACCACACCAAACCCAAAACAACCAAAAGTCCCATGGCAATTGACGAATGGCAACGGGGGCAGGACTGTGAAATCCGGAAGCTCCTAGTCATGGACCAGCACATGGGCGGTGGATACGGATTCAGTCGCCCTGACTCAAGGATCGAGGCAGTTGAGTAGTTCGGCAGCTGTATCCACGACTGAGCAGCCCTATTTAGGATCCACTCTGCTCACCCCATATGGGGAGGGGGCTAGAAAAGGTGCCCTAAACATATTCTGCCTCATTTTCTCCCTGACTGGATTACCGCGACCAGTGGGGTCACCATCTAGCGGTCGTAAAAAACACATGAATTTTGGAACATGGAATATACGGACACTGCAAGACAATATGGATAGTGAACGACCTGAACGTAGGACTGCCATTATTGCAAGGGAGCTGAGACGTTTTAATATTGATATAGCAGCACTCCAAGAAACTCGAAGAGCAGGAGAAGGACAGTTGAAGGAAGAAAAAGGAGGTTATACCTTCTTTTGGAAAGGACTGCCTGAACAAGAACGACGAATACATGGGGTAGGCTTTGCTATCAAAAACGACCTTGTGAAGCTCTTATCAGAAGTTCCCACTGGGATTAACAAACGACTCTCAACTCTCCGAATAAAACTCGCCAAAAACCAACAGGCAACTATCCTAAGTGTTTACACACCAACACTAGATGCAGATGAGGATATCAAGGAAAAAATTTATACCCAGCTGGACACCATCTTATCAGAGATACCAAAGGAGGATAAAATTATCCTCCTGGGCGATTTCAATGCAAGAGTTGGGCGTAACTTTGATTTGTGGCCAGGGATCATTGGGAAAGAAGGAGTTGACAACAGCAACACGAATGGAATCTTACTTCTGACTAAATGTGCAGAGCATAACCTTGTCATTACTAACACACTCTTTCGCCAGAAAAATAAATTTAAAACATCATGGAAGCACCCACGGTCGAAGCACTGGCATCTTTTAGATTATGTAATTGTCCGTGCTAGAGATCACCGCGATGTACTTCTCACCAGAGCCATGACGAGCGCCGATCACTGCTGGACAGACCATCGATTAATTCGATCCACGATGGCCATAAAGATTGTCCCTCATCGTAGGCTCCAAGGAAGAAAACCAAGGCGTAAAATGAATACACTGGCCCTTCAAGATTCTATTAAACGAGCTTGCTTTCAATCAACTCTCAAAGAACATCTGCCTATGGAACTTCCTGAAAATGTTGAGGAACACTGGGTTAAATTGAATACTTCTATTATTTCAGCCTGTGAACAAACTATCGGATACCAAACTAAGAGACATCAGGACTGGTTTGATGAGAACAATAGTGAGATTGAACATATTATTGACAAGAAAAGGAAAGCCTTCCGGATATGGCAAAAAGATATTAACTGTGCCGTTAAGAAAAAAATCTACGCCAGTGCAAAGGCAGAAGTCCAAAGAAGAACTAGAGAACTTAAGAAGATATAGTGGATAAAAAAAGCCCAAGAAACCCAACATTTTGCAGATGCTTATGATGCACGGGGCTTTTTTAATGCCATAAAGGCCATCTATGGACCAACAAACCATGGTACAAATCCCTTACGCTCAGTAGATGGTGCTAAACTTCTAAAGGACAAAGAGTCTATTGCACTGCGCTGGAAAGAGCATTACTACAATCTCCTTAATCGTCACTCTACTGTGGCTGATGAAGTCTTCTTGCAAATCCCGCAAAAACAAATAAGAGATGAGCTTGCAGTACCCCCTAGTTTGGAGGAAGTCAGTAAAGCCACTAAACAAATGAAAAATAACAAAGCTAGTGGACCTGATGGGATTCCTGCTGAAGTCTTTAAAGAAGGCGGGCCTGAACTTACACAACAATTTCATAAGCTCATCAAAAAAATCTGGATGAGGGAGGAGATTCCAGCAGACTTTAGGGATGCCATAATTATCACTCTCTTTAAAAAGGGTGATAGAGCAGACTGTGGAAACTATCGAGGCATCTCCCTTCTAGCCACAGCAGGCAAAATCCTGGCAAAGATCATCGCAAACCGTCTCCTATCTGTATCAGAAGACATCCTCCCTGAAACGCAAAATGGCTTCCGCCCTTCCAGGGGAACAGTGGATATGATCTTCACTGCACGACAGCTTCAAGAAAAATGCAAGGAGCAAAACCGCCCTCTGTACATGGCGTTTATTGATCTGACTAAAGCTTTTGATACTGTAAATTGTACTGCTCTCTGGACCATCCTTCTGAAAATCGGATGCCCTGATAAATTTGTGAACATCTTGCGGCTACTCCATGACGACATGATGGCAACAATCCTGAATAACAATGGCTCTCAAAGCGATCCATTTAAAGTGGAATCCGGCGTTAAACAGGGATGTGTTATTGCTCCAACCTTATTCGCTATCTTCATCGCTATGATTATGCACCTTGTTGAAGAGAAACTTCCTACTGGTGTAGAAATTATGTATCGAACAGATGGAAAGCTTTTTAATCTTAGTAGGCTGAAAGCAAAAAATAAGGTAATTGCAACTTCTGTTATAGAACTTCAATATGCTGATGATAACGTAGTCTGTGCACACTCCGAGGAAGATCTTCAAACTATCCTAAACATCTTTGCAGAAGCATATGAAAAGCTCGGCCTCTCGATTAACATTAAAAAAACCAAAGTGCTTTACCAGCAAGTTCGAACCAATCCCTCCGCAGCGCCATCAATCCAGCTTAAAGGTGTGTCACTAGAAAATGTCAACCACTTTTCTTATCTCGGCAGCCATCTATCTACAAAAGCCGACATCGACGCTGAAATTCAGCATTGCCTGAGCTCTGCGAGTGTAGCTTTCTCCCGAATGAAGTGTAGAGTGTTTGAGGATCGGGACATTCACAGGGAGACCAAAATGCTTGTTTACAAAGCCATTGTACTACCAACCCTTCTGTACGCCTGTGAAACATGGACCCTCTACAAACGCCACCTCCAACTTCTTGAAAGATTCCATCAACGCTGCCTCCCAAAATTTCTGCAAATTACTTGGGAAGATAGGCGGACTAATGTTAGCGTATTAGAAGAAGCGAAAACCACCAGCATTGAAACAATTATCATCCAACATCAACTTCGCTGGACCGGTCATGTTGTTCGAATGCCTGACCATCGTCTTCCAAAGCAGCTACTTTACTCCCAACTTAAGAATGGAAAACGGAATATTGGTGGACAGCAAAAGAGATTCAAAGATACTCTCAAAGCTAATTTTAAAAAATGTAGTATCAGCATTGAGAACTGGGAAGCCCTAACTCATGAGCGTTTCAAATGGAGGTCATCCTTTATTAATGGCGCTATGGACTTTGAAGAAGCACGAGTACAGGGCGAAAGGGAGAAAAGAGCTAAAAGGAAGGCACATCAGGCAAACCCTCATCGTGACCGTCTCCCACCTGGAAACCTATGCCCTGATTGTGGGAGGTTGTGCAGATCCAGAATTGGCCTTTATAGCCACTTACGGATCCACTGTTAAAACTCCTTAATCTCACAACACATGGACAGACTTAACCATACTTTCAACTGGGAAACTGTGAGCATATTAGACCAGGCCAAATCCAAAAATGCTAGAGAATTCCTAGAAGCTTGGCACTCAGACAAAGCAGCCATCAACAGACACATAGAGGTTAACAACATTTACATACCATTCATAAGAGACAATAGAATAGCCAGAAGACCAGAACACCCCTGGGCCAGCAATCAACAACAAGATATGCATAGATTAACAGCAAGATTAGCAGCAGAGGAGCAATCAAACAACACAATAGACCTTAATCAAGGAACTATTAACTCAGTCAATCACCCAAACAGCACACAACAGCCCAATCAAGGAACTACCAAGGAGAGTACAAGACCCCCACCAACACAGGCAGGACAAGCCAGGGTATATAAACAGACAGCAAGTTCCACTCCCTTTTCGCACTGAAGATGTTGCCTAGCCTGGCAATGAAACGTCTGCATGAAAACAACAAGGCTCAGAGAGCACCAAAGACTCCCCAGTTCAACCCTGAGCTACAAATATTCTCTTCGATTGGTACTGAAGCAGGTAGGCCCAAAAGTCTCCTTTTGATATTAGAAGCTTAATTAACATTTCTCTGTTGCAAACATAAGACAGAGATAGAAGTCTTGCTCAATGTCCTTGCACGGATACTAACCCTTGTAACACAAAGGTGCAGACATTGTAAGTTTCCTATACTTCCCTAAACTCACAGATGGTGTACGATAAGTTCCCCTTTTGTTATCCTGTTTTGATATGCTAATTATAAACATGCTGAGCTTGTGACACGTAAGATGATTCTATGTCTGGAACAATCTGTCTGAAACAAGCTGAGCTTGTGACACGTAAGATCTTGTCATATCCTGATTGTCTGGATTACAAACCCTATAAAAGATAAGCCCCGGGTGTGACCCGGTGTTCAGAATTTGCCAAGTTATTACTCTGAACCGTGCTAGCAATAAACCTGTGTTCTCTAACTTCGCTTGGTCTTGTGTCCCGTCATTTGGGAAGGTGAGTTTTTCCCGCTACAGTACTGTTAAAATTTTACCCTTGGAAGACAATCTTACTCGGCTACGAGTGATCGTCAATGGTATTCATATCGGAAAAAATAATCCTAAATGTTTAAAAGCTGGTAGCTATTCTATCATTTGTTCTTCAATAACATAGCAAAATTCTCAGATAAAAAGAAGTTAATGGAATAGTTTATAAAAATATTACATAAGAAACTGAACAACTAATTAAAATCTATCTCAACATAATTTCTGTTTGGAACAGCAGAGCTATGTAACTTTCATACACTGAGTTCTGTTATTTCTTTATTTTGATTTTAATTTGCCACTTTTGTTGTATCTTGATATGGTTACTTGACTAATCAATAAATTATTACTGCATTGTATTGTATTTTGATTTTAAAAATCTGAATTCTTGTGATGTTTTCAGTTATTTTACTTTTTTAAAAACTTTCTTAAGTTTTCCCAATCCATATAGCTTCTAATCAATATTTTATTCAATATTTTATTTTACTATTTTTATATAATTTTTTAAAAAGTTTTAAAAAGGAATATAAAAGCTAATGCAAACTAATATAAAGTAAGAAGAAGAAATCAAAAAGAAAGAAATCAAAAAGAAAGCTAAAAGTGCAAAAAAGGGAGGAAAAGTAAAAGAAAAAATAGAAAAGAAAAAAAAATACAAAGTAGCAGCTTCTTACCTTCTTTACAGCAGTTATAAGTACAATTATAAATTTACCTCTTACTCTAAGGTTACAACATGACTCACTTCTTTCTATAATCTATCCTGTCTAATCATTAAAACCATAAATCATTTTTTTTTCTGTTTTACGCAAAAAGTCCATAAGGGGTTTCCAGTCAGCAATAAACATAGATATTGTCTTTTCTTTTATCAAAGAAGTCAATTTGGTCATCTCACTAAGTTCCATCATCTTCACCAACCATTCCTCCATTGTGTGTAATGCTTAATCTTTCCATCTTTGTGCATATAATAATCTCGCTGCAGTTATCATATACAAAAACAAAGTCCCATGACTTTTTTTCCAACTATTTGTCCATCAATCCCAAAAGAAAAGGCCTCTGGTCTCAATTGTATCTTTAAAATCCTCTGAATCAGTGTATGTATTTGAATCCAACATTTTCTAGCTTTTTTACAAGTCCACCAAGCATTATAAAATATCCCTTCTTGTTCACATTTCCAACATAAATTTGAAGTGCCTTTATACATTCTAGACAATTTCTATGGTGACATATACCAACGGTACATCATCCTATAAAAATTATCTTTAAAACTATAACATAATGTAAATTTCAATCTTTTCAACCACATATTTTCCTACTGTTCCATCTGTATATTATAACCAAAAATTTTAGCCCACTTTATCATACATTCTTCCACTTGTTCTTCTGTTTCAAATTTCAATAAAAGTTTATATTTTAGCACCACATGTTCATCATTTGTACACAATTCTATTTCAAACTCAGTCTTACAATGTTCAAAACCATAAATTCTTTTGTCTGCTTTAAATCTTTCTAATAACTGTAAATAAGAAAACCATTGGCAATGATATCCCTCTACTACCAGTTCTTCTCTTGATTTTATTTTGTATTTCCCTTGACAAAATTCTAGTATCTCATGATAGGTTAGTCATTTATGTTTGCCTGTTATTTCTCATCTATAAAATGCTGCTTCTGCTGAGAGCCACAAAGGTGTTTTTGGGCACAATTCCTTATTCTCAATTTGGCATGTCTAACATAATGATTTTTAAAATCCACATTAACCTTGACTTTATCTTACCACAAATATCCATGCCACCCAAATCTCAGGTCGTGTCCTTCTAACTCTATTTTATTTTATTATTTTAAGGGACATTATTTGAAGATAAAGGAGAAAAACAAAGCAAAAAGGGAATTTGCATTTGGGACTGCATTGACAAAATACACAAAAGGAGTCCTGTTTTCTTCAATTATCTCTATGCACCAGTTGAAATAGAGGTATACAGCAGATATGTTCACAGTCATGTAAATTCTAATACCTGAATAAAGCTTACCATTAGTGTAATTAACATTTATTCAATGGGTTAATTGCCCAGTTTTCAGAATGATTACCATGCTGTCTAGACAGTAGTTTTTCAGATGTAGAGATCTAAAGAGCACACCCAATGGGTTTGGTTAGTGTGCATTTTTATGAGGCTTATCGTTATTTTAAGGATGTTATGGTTTGGTGGGTATTGGGAATTTTATTGATATGTAATTGCTGTGATACAGTCTTATGACTGGGACTGATAGAAATACTGTAATAAACAAATATTTTTTTTTAAAGAGGAAACCCAAAGTGTTGCAGAGTACCCTCAATTCACAAAGATAACTTGTTAAATGTACATTCATGGCCAAGCAGAAGTGGCTGGTTTGGTTTTGGGGGGAGCTAGATATGTGTTTTGTTCCCTTTAGGCTTTTTTTTTAATCACTGGCTATGAAAAGATATGTTTTCCTCTAATTTCTAGTTCAAATAATATGCCAAATATTCTTTGAATGTTTGTATAATAGTTATATATTATACATGACCTGTCCTTCACTGAAGTAGCAACACACAAAACTAGCAGAGCATTTAACAGGACCACCTCCAACACATAGTTTTAGGTGGTGGTGCCTGTTCTAATCTAAATGTCTTGATGCTAATGTTATTAGGATGGGTATTGCTGAGTATTAAAATAATATGAAATAAAGGCAGTGATTGTTCCACATTCTTTATGTTATTTGATTGCAAAGGACCAAAATATCTGCAAAGTTACATTTTTGTATGCTATATTTTAATGATGTTTCTGAGTTTATAAATTCCATAATTATTTTTATATGGAAATCTCACTGAGTTATATGTTTGTTGCATCATTTCACAGGAACAAGTCAGAGCAAGGGCAGAATCCTGCCAATTCACGAGGAACTTGATATATTCTGGGCACACAGAATTTGAAGGAGAGGAAAGTAGGGGGGGGGGGCGTTCCCAGGGTCAGAACTGAATTGGGAAACAATTTACCTGCTTAATCCCAGGAGGAAACTGAAAAAGGAATTGAATTGCTTCCTATTGTTAAAATGGAATTAAATATTTATCTGCATTAAGTTGAGGAAAACAGTTTGAGCAGGGGCATATCATTAGGGAAGAGAGGATAATACTGGGTCACCATCACACTTACAATCTCCAAGCATTCTTTTTTACACAGGTATTAAAACCAAATATCAGCATTTCCTGTCTTAAGAAATGGGATTACTACACAGAAGAGACTTTAGCCACAGGCCCAACTTATGACTGGACTATGATAAGTGCAAAATGTAGTACCTTGGATGAAGCAGATCAGATGGATATGTCATCTTCCCACAATAAGAGAAAAATTGTCTGGCCATGCTACGATAACCTTACTAAAGTGCAACCTGATGCCATCACCAACTTATTCAGTGTGAGTATAGCTGTTTGACATATTCCGCTAGCTTTTATCTAGCTTTTTGAACAAATTATTTTATTAGTTTTCAGTATTTTTTTAATAGAACAAAACAGCAAAATAAGAAAGTGTAGGGGAAGGGAGAGATTCAGTTTTTAAAAATAACGTTAAAACTTTCACAAAGAAATGCTAAATTCACTTTATTCACCACTACCTAAGTCATATAATATATGCACATAGTATATTCTCTGGCCATTTATCTCCATCAACACAGATTCCATAATCTATGGAGTCCTGTTTGTATTGAGTACCACCTTGTAAAGTTTTTAAGCTAATTATTCTATTGACCCCAAAAGGAGGACCATTTTTTTTCGGAATTACAGTTGACTAAATCTGTTTTCTGTATAGATTTTCTAGTAAAATACAATATGATTTTATTTTATTTGATTTGAGATTTATTTGATTTTATTATTTTATTATTTTATTATTTTATTTTATTATTTTATTTTATTATTTTATTTTATTTTATTTTATTTTATTTTATTATTTTATTTTATTTTATTTTATTTTATTATTTTATTTTATTTTATTTTATTTTATTATTTTATTTTATTTTATTTTATTTTATTTTATTTTATTTTATTTTATTTTATTTTATTTTATTTTATTATTTTATTTTATTTTATTGTCACCGACCATCTCCTCCCACCAGAGAGAGACTGGGTGGTTTACAGCAAGACAATAAATTACAATATGTAAGTTACAATATATAAAAATACAATTACAGATAAGAATAAATATAAATAAAAATGTAATCCAAGTGGCTGATGATCTAACTCAGTCTTTGTATGCGACGAGCACTCTAGGGCACTAGCCATCCCCAAACATGACTATTCCTCTCCCCGGCCCAAGCCAGGTGGCAGAGCCAGGTCTTCAGATTCCTCCGGAAGGCCAGGAGCGATTGGGCTAACCTCACTTCCAGGGGTAGAATGTTCCAGAGGGCGGGAGCTACTGCAGAGAAGGCCCGCCTCCTGGACCCTGCCAACCGAAATTCTCTTACTGACGGGGTCTGCAACGTGCCCTCTCTGCAAGATCGGGTGGGATGGATTGATGTAATGGGGAAGAGGCAGTCCCTCAGGTAACCTGGCCCCATGCCATGTAGGGCTTTAAAGGTAATAACCAACACCTTGAATTGTACCCAGAAGCAAACTGGCACCCAATGCAGCTCACGTAATAAACCCCATCCAGATCAAGAGATGACAATGTCCTGGATACAGAAGAGCCATTAACCCACAGCCACTTTGTCTTACCAGGGTTCAGCTGAAGCCTGTTGTTCCCCATCCAGACCCCTACAGCCCCCAGGCACCGAGAGAGGGCGGTCATAGCATCACTCACTTCACCCGGGATGGAGATGTACAATTGAGTATCATCAGCATATTGATGATACCTCATCCCATGGTGACGGATGATCTCGCCCAGTGGTTTCATGTAGATGTTAAAAAGGAGCGGAGAGAGAACTGAGCCCTGCGGCACCCCACAAAGGAGGGGTCGAGGGTCGGATCTCTCACTCCCTATCACAACCAATTGGGACCGGCCCTGGAGGAAGGAGGTGAACCAGCACACAACCACGCCGCCCACCCCCAACTCCCTGAGCCGACCCAAAAGGATACCATGGTCGATGGTATCGAAAGCTGCTGAGAGATCAAGAAGAGCCAGGATGGATGCACTGCCCCCATCCCGCTCCCACCAGAGATCATCCATGAGTGCGACCAATGCCGTTTCCATCCCATATTCGGGCCTGAAGCCTGACTGAAAGGGGTACAGATAATCTGTTTCATCTAGAACCCTTTGGAGCTGCAACGCCACCACTTTCTCATCCACTTTCCCCAAAAAGGGGAGGTGGGAGACTGGATGAAAATTGTCCAGTACAGTCGGGTCCAGCGATGGTTTCTTGAGCATAATCATTATTATGCTGTAATAAAGCTTGTCATTTCTTTTCCAGAATAATTCATATTGAGTATGTGCATTTTTCAAGAGCTTGCTGGAATATCCTTTGATTAATTATGAAGTGCCTATTCTGGTGTATTTAGGACTTGGCGCTTTTCTTTCTGTGGCATCCACAGAAGCTTCCTGCTTTTGTTAAAATGGTGAAAGCAGCATTGAGCTGCAAGCCCCATCCCTTTTGGCATGCATGTGACATCACAATGCATATACAAAACAGGTGGGACTTACAGAGCAATGCTACTTTTGTCATTCTGCCCCCCTTGACCTCTCCTGCCCTGTGTACACAGCTTCATATAAAGTTATTTTCCTAAAAGTGGCATTTGTGTCTGCTACTATATAGTGCACCTCTCATGCTCACTAAGAGTTATCTTCCTAAAAGCAGCATATCTGGCCCTACTATATGGTGCACCTCTAATGCTTGTTAAGTCCCAAGGAAAAGTGAATTTCATTAAAATAAATTGAGCAAGAATTAATGACAAGGTATTTATCAGTACGCGGGGGGAGAAAGGTCCTCAAGATTGAACAGTTAAAACACCATTTATGAGAACCCTTTTGTGAAGTGGTTTTTTTCCTCTATTCATAACTTTTCAACATTAAATAGTGTGTGCCTGTTGCTATATGTACAGTGGGGCAAAAAAGTATTTAGTCAGCCACCAATTGTGCAAGTTCTCCCACTTAAAAAGATGAGAGAGGCCTGTAATTGACATCATAGGTAGACCTCAACTATGAGAGACAAAATGAGAAAACAAATCCAGACAATCACATTGTCTGATTCGGAAAGAATTTATTTGCAAATTATGGTGGAAAATAAGTATTTGGTCAATATCAAAAGTTCATCTCAATACTTTGTTATATATCCTTTGTTGGCAATGACAGAGGTCAAACGTTTTCTGTAAGTCTTCACAAGGTTGGCACACACTGTTGCTGGTATGTTGGCCCATTCCTCCATGCAGATCTCCTCTAGAGCAGTGATGTTTTGGGGCTGTTGCTGGGCAACACAGACTTTCAACTCCCTCCAAAGGTTTTCTATGGGGTTGAGATCTGGAGACTGGCTAGGCCACTCCAGGACCTTGAAATGCTTCTTACGAAGCCACTCCTTCGTTGCCCAGGCGGTGTGTTTGGGATCATTGTCATGCTGAAAGACCCAGCCACGTTTCATCTTCAATGCCCTTGCTGATGGAAGGAGGTTTGCACTCAAAATCTCACGATACATGGCCCCATTCATTCTTTCCTGTACACGGAACAGTCGTCCTGGTCCCTTTGCAGAGAAACAGCCCCAAAGCATGATGTTGCCACCCCCATGCTTCACAGTAGGTATGGTGTTCTTTGGATGCAACTCAGCATTCTCTCTCCTCCAAACACGACGAGTTGTGTTTCTACCAAACAGTTCTACTTTGGTTTCATCTGACCATATGACATTCTCCCAATCCTCTTCTGGATCATCCAAATGCTCTCTAGCAAACTTCAGACAGGCCCGGACATGTACTGGCTTAAGCAGGGGGACACGTCTGGCACTGCAGGATCTGAGTCCCTGGCGGCGTAGTGTGTTACTGATGGTAGCCTTTGTTACGTTGGTCCCAGCTCTCTGCAGGTCATTCACTAGGTCCCCCCGTGTGGTTCTGGGATTTTTGCTCACCGTTCTTGTGATCATTTTGACCCCACAGGGTGAGATCTTGCGTGGAGCCCCAGATCGAGGGAGATTATCAGTGGTCTTGTATGTCTTCCATTTTCTAATTATTGCTCCCACAGTTGATTTCTTCACACCAAGCTGCTTGCCTATTGCAGATTCAGTCTTCCCAGCCTGGTGCAGGTCTACAATTTTGTTTCTGGTGTCCTTTGACAGCTCTTTGGTCTTCACCATAGTGGAGTTTGGAGTGTGACTGTTTGAGGTTGTGGACAGGTGTCTTTTATACTGATAACAAGTTCAAACAGGTGCCATTACTACAGGTAATGAGTGGAGGACAGAGGAGCCTCTTAAAGAAGAAGTTACAGGTCTGTGAGAGCCAGAAATCTTGCTTGTTTGTAGGTGACCAAATACTTATTTTCCACCATAATTTGCAAATAAATTCTTTCCGAACCAGACAATGTGATTGTCTGGATTTGTTTTCTCATTTTGTCTCTCATAGTTGAGGTCTACCTATGATGTCAATTACAGGCCTCTCTCATCTTTTTAAGTGGGAGAACTTGCACAATTGGTGGCTGACTAAATACTTTTTTGCCCCACTGTACATACAGCAGTATGAAGTAAGGTAGGTCAACAGAAAATGTCTGGCACAATGTCATACAGTGAATTTCTGTGCCTGAAGGTGAGCTAGTACCTGGGTCACCTTGGTCTAATACCACAACCATTAAACCATGCTATACATGACCCTCCTTGAGGGTCTGATACATCTCTCTTTCCTTATATATCAGATTTTCTTCCTTTTAAATGACGCACTTGAGATACAGACAGATAGGTGAATAAGAGCTGGTTCTGAATTACTTATTAGACAGTGAGGCCAACCAGGATGACAGTAAATAACTAACTGGCTGGTCTAAAAAGCAAAGCTGGGCTGGACATGGAAAATATTTGGATGGGAGATTCGGGGTGGTAGAAGGCAGAATAGAAAAGATCGGCATGATTTTAAAACTGGAGGAAAAAATTTCAATAACCTGCGCTATGCTGCTGACACTACTATCATAGCTGAAAAGGCAAATGATCTAGAAGTTCTAGCAATGAAAGTCAAGCAGCACAGTGAAAAAATGGGACTAGATTAAATCTAAAGAAGACAAAGCTAATGGCAACAGGTACAGCAACCAGCCGTAGAATTGGCAATAAAGGTTTTGAAGTGGTGGATAGCTTCTGCCTTTTGGGATCAATTAGCAACAGTAAAGGAACAAACAGGAAATATGCTGCAGACTAATTTATTTATTTATTTATTTATCATACTTATATCACCGCCCATCTCCCCCCACAGAGGGGACTCTGGGCGGTTGGTAATGCTTGGTAGGGTAGCAATGAAGGCCTTGGAAAAGGTATTCAGATGTTATGATGTGTCTATACCATAGCTTTCCAAAGTGTGTGTCGCGACACACTACTGTGTCGCCTGCAGTGTCCTGGTGTGTTGCGCGCAAACTCGGAAGCGCTGATGGGGGGAACCGGAAGGAGCGGCACCCCCACCAATCAGCGCTGCCGCTGCCGTGCTGATTGGCGGGGGTGCTGCTCCTTCTGGTTCCCCCCATCCGCACTTCCGGGTTTGAGCACAACACACCAGGACACCGCAGGCCACGCCACTGCCACTGTTGGTGTGTGTCGCCAACATGAAAAGTTTGGAAAGCTCTGGTCTATACCTTCAGAGATCAGAATCATGTAGGCAGTGGCTTTCCCCGTAACACTCTTTGGAAACAAAAGTTGGACTTGAAGAAGCAGGATAGAAAATGTATCAATCCTTTTAGTGTTGGAAAAGACTCTTGAGAAATCTATGAATAGCTAAGAAAGCAAACAAAGGTATAATAGAACAAATTAATACAGAGTTCTCACTCAAGGCATGAATGACCAGGCTCAAATTATCATATTTTGGATGCTTTATGCAAAGATCTACCTCTCTTGAGAACCGTGTAATGCTGGGAAAAGTGGAAAGAAAAAGATGACGACCAGCAGCAAGGTGGATTGACTTAATTACAACTACAATTAATTACATGATGGGTGCACCTTTGGAAGCCTTGAAAACCAGGTTGAACACAGATCATCCTGGAGAAAATCTTTGGGGGCTGCTAAATGTCAACACCGACTTGATAATTCCTTAAAATCTCAAGATGGGTCAATAATTTGTAGCAAGTATGATAATAGCAATGCTGGTCACATTTAGGACTCCTTAAGGCAGTGCTTTCCAAAGTGCCGCCGTTGGCAACACACCAGCGGCAGCAGCGGGGCGGGGGCGTGCACGGCGGTCTCCGCTAAAACGCGGAAGCGCTGATGGCGTGCCACTGCCGTTGTTACCATCGCTGCCCCGCCGCTGTGCACGCCCCCGCTGCCGCTTCCGGGTTGTGTTGCGACACACTAAAGTGTCGCAACACACAGTTTGGAAAGCTATGCCTTAAGGACCTATTGAAGTCTTTTGGGGTTGTATTTAAAATTGAAGTCTTTTGGGGTTGTATTTAAAACGTGTCTTTGTATTAGTGGCATAGGATATAAACTATGATATGAAAAGCACTGTTCTTCTGATTCTTAAATAATTAGGGCTATCAGATCTGAGCTGCCAAAATCCAGATAACCAATAAATGGCAGGAAAGAGTTAGGGCAAGATAGTAGTTATATGGATTTTTGCAGTCCAGGTCTAATAGATCTATAATAATCTAATGATATTTGAAAGTGAAGAGTAATGTGGTATCAATAACAGATCCTGGGAGGCTGAAGAATGCTGATACAAAGCATGCTACCTGAGATATTTTTTAAAAATCTTTGTTTTCAACAACATGACAGAATCATTTTCATTTTCATTTCATTTCATTTCTATCTTATTAATAGGAAATAGTTCTAATAAGAGGCAATATGGGAATTCAAATTCCCATTTTAAAAATAGAAATAAGTTACAGTTTGGCATACTTATTAAATAAGTCTGTCACATTTCCTTTTTTTATTATAGTTTAGTACTGTTTCAGAAAAAAAGTGGTAAATGTTAATCTTGGCAATGTACAGTCTTGAGGTCACAGCATTGGACTTGAACTGTGTAAGTATTTTTTAAAACACTTCCAGCCCTTATCGTCATTTTCAACTGTGGCAAGAGGTTGTAGCTCATGCATTTGAAGGAATAAACAACAGAAAGATTTAACCTCATGGAAAACAAGAAAAAAAACTTTCAAATGTTTTCAGGAAATCGAAAGACTGGAGAACAAATTAAATCACAGCCCAGAAAGGTGGCAGTCATTGTGGGAAAGAGTCAAAGTAAATGTGAAAGAAGATTTGAGGAAAGACAATGTAAGTATTTTGACAAGGATCTTCATTCTTTCTGCAAGGGCTAAAAATAGTTGTCTCAAAATTCCACTTATATGTAGCACTATTAAATTATTGAATATAGCAGTGTATGAATTTTGTACTCTTAACATACTTATAGTATATGTCTGTACAGTATATACATGTACTGTATGTCTACTCAGAAACCTCACTGGATTCACATTTGATGCCAAAATGGAATAATAATGATTATCCTGCCAGATAATGCGCCTGACAGTCGTTCTGCATCCCACCCGCAACAGTGTGCATCTTAATTTTTAAAAAAACGTTTTTAGCTTTTTTAAAACTAAATGATGTGATAGTTAGTGGCTGATACAATAAACCCAGGTTAAACCATGAAACATGGTCTTGACCTAGACTTATACAAATGGCTCCCCTCAGTACAAGGACCTGACAGACTGTGAAGTCCTTTGGGGTAATGCAAGGATGTTTGCAGTGAGACGGGGGAAGTAGCCCTGCTTGAGGCATGTGGAGGGCTGCAGTGAAGAAGAACATGGGGGAAAAATGCATGAGCAGCCTTCCACTTGCATGAGTCCAAACCATTGTGACTAAGAATATACACTATAAATGCAGAGGAATCAATATATACTATCAGTCTCATAAAATAATAAAATTGGTTAATGAATAATACAGTAATGACACATTTCCTATGTCCAACGCCATGAAAGATAATCAGACTCATCTCTTACATATGAGATTGCATTTGGGGCTTCAACCACCATCTCTATGCAGATCTTTTTCTTTTTGACCTTTGGTTTATCCAGTTCCCTAGGTATGGGATGAATAACTTTCATAAAGGCTAGCCATGCTCACCAATCAGTGAAAACCAGGTTGCTTCCCCATCTACATTTGTCTGTTTGTGGGTGCAGTATTGGGATTTTGTTTACCACTTGGTTTTCTTTTTAGTTTTCAACAACTTCCGTAACTACCCCTTTTTCTTATGTACGTACTATGTACATACATACTCCTCATGCAGAGATTATGCAAAGACAGGGAAGAACTAAGAAATAGTAAACTAAAGAAATTGCAGACATGAGATAAGGAAAAATAAAAAGAAATATTGTTAAATCTAGTTCTTGCAAACCGTTCTTGCTTCCATCATGTCCATACTCCAATTCATACACCGCATTTTGTTTTTTAAACTTCTCCCTTCTCTTTTTGACCATGTTTATCATATATGTGTTTATAGTTGTGATTCAGTTCTCATTCATTCTCATTAAATGACCAAACCACCTCAATGTACAGTACTTATTTTCTACTGGTCATTCATTTACATATTCATCTACATTCATTCAGCACCCATTCATTCTTGATCCTAACTCCTCTTCTTGTTTTCCCCTACACATTCTTAATTGCCCTATTCCCACTGCTTTCAATTTACTTTATGCTAACCTTCACTTTCATGTCACAAAACAGGCAAAGCATGCTCTTAAATGCAGCCATTATCACTTCTTCTGCCAAACCAAATACAGCCCACTCTCCTTCCAGCATTTCCATGTTAAAAAGTTGATTAGTCCATTTCCTCCACCCTCAATAAACATTCTACTAAAGTACCCAAATTCTTTTACTTGCTATAGTTTTCATAATGAATGTAAATATGGTAGAAATGGAGTACCTTGGTTTTCCATAAATAAATATATGTATACTCCTTGTTGCATCATACAGTCTATCTAACATTGCCTGCAAATCATTTGGATTCTCAGCCAACAACATGGCATTATCTGCATTAAAAAGTACACATATATTCATGTCCCAAACCAACCCATCTCAGCCATCACCAATCCTTATACATTTATTCCTCCATATATTAAAGAACCAAGGGAAGATCACACATCCTCCTTTTACCTCTTTGTTGTTGTTGTTCAGTCGTTTAGTCGTGTCCGACTCTTCGTGACCTCATGGACCATAGTACGCCAGGCCTTCCTGTCCTCCACTGTCACCCGGAGTTTACTCAAATTCATGTTCATCAGTAGCATTTTGGACACCTTCCGACCTGAGGGGCTCATCTTCCGGCGTCATATCTTTTAGCCTTTTGATACTGTCCATGGGTTTTCTTGGCAAGAATACTGGGCAAAATTCTGTCTCTGCACTTCCTGCCTGGCATAAAGCCCCACTGCACTTTTCATATCTTGTTCATTGTCACTTCTTGTGCCCTTTCACTCAACACATTAACAAATAACTCCCTTTCCCCATAGTTTTTGCTTCCACCCTCATTACCTGTCCCTTTGTATAGGGGAACAATAATTGCTTTCTTCCAGGCGTCAGGCACAAATGCAGTCTTTACACACATTAAACAAATTACACTACCACTCATTTTTTCTTGGACATTAATAGTGCTCATTTCAATTCCACTGTTGATGTATCACTAAATATAAATCTTTAAAGTACTCCTTCCACCTTCTCTTACTTCAGTTTCATCCCAAATAACTGCATCTCTTTTTGTTTAAATTCCACTCATCTGCAGGAAGCTCCTTGTTTAGCCCTCTTCATCTACTTCCAAAACAAAGTGACTGGAAGTTTCTCTCTCTGAAGTTGTTTTACTTTCAGTCCCATTTCTTTCATTTTCCTTTTATTCCATGTCCATTTTTTCCCAGGCTCCACTCTTGACATAACCAAATAAAGGTCTGTCCCACACTTCATCACTCTTGTATCCTTCATTAAATCTTTTATTCTTTCATCTTAAATGATCAAATCAGTCATGCTTTTTGATGAATTCCCATTCCATGTGTAAGCATTAATTTCTGTTTAAATCATATATTCAAAACAAAGAGACCTTTATGTAAGCAGATACCAAAATGTTGTGCATTTACTCAGAATGTTGCACAACTTTTCCTAAAACTCGCCCCTGCTTCTTCCATTAGCACCATTTACTGGAGCACAACACACAACATGTGACTTCCTACTTTCATATGCACTCCTAACAGCTTAGATAAATCACAAATTCATACTTTCTGACATAAATTTTAACCATTTCATTCATAATTACACCTACAGCTTCATTCCCCAGCATGTATTCATTGATTCTATTCCACCCTTCTTCAGATCTATTGGGTCCTTCCTCTTTTTCTTAATTTGATAGAAACACAATATATATTCAGGCTATTTTAATGGATTAGCATTCGTTTGAATCACATTGCAGTGTTCTAGCTAATCAAAGCTAATTGCTAGAAACAGATTTATACCAAAAATACATTTCCACGAACATTGAATAAGTTCTAAATTCTTTTTATACTTCCTTTAAAGTATCTTTTTTTATTTAGATCATTTTTTTAATTTTGGAAAATTTACGTGCTACTGTAGATATAGTACCATTTTTCTATTGCAAGAAATCAGGTATAGCAATTCATCTTTTGAAGTGTTTAATTCAACCTCTGGATTTCTGTCATGAGGTCTGGAGAAGATGTAAGCCGTCACTGAAAAAGAACCAGAGTGTCTCTGTTTGGATCCTTAGCTAACGCACTTGATATGTTTTTCAACCCCTTACATGTTATCTGTTAAAGCATCAGAGACATCCTTCTGGCTCTTCAGCAATAATGTCTGTCAACCTGCACTCTTGTCAGAAGAGGTCTATATTACATCTACCAGACAGTGGCTTGGGTGAAGAACGAAACAGCAACATTTCACCTTCCAATGGTGTGGAAAGGAGAGTTACGACACTGTACAATCAGTTCACATCAAAAAATGATGAAAATAGGTAAATTGAATTATCAGACTATGATACAAGTCTGGCTTTCTTAAAACATTTGCCAAATCGTTATATTTGCTTTATTTTCATTTTCTTTCAAATGGATTTTGGGAACTGTTGACTCACAAAAAAAAAATCCTTTATTAAAATTACCTCTTTTTTTCAGTTGCAGCTTAATCCAGAATGGTAATCTGGTTATTTATTAGCCAGTTGTATTACAGTAGAAAATAGTGATAGTGCCCTCCAGATGGGTTGGCTTTTGTTTGTGCTGTCTAGGAATTCAGAGGACACATATAGTATCAAGCTAATTAACAGAAGAAAATGTCACAGGACACCACTGTACAAAATATGTTCTGTAGTGTTCCACAGACATATTTAAAACAATGTGATGTAATAATCAAAGGAAGGGCTCTCACAATTTAAATGAACCTTAAAAGTTAAATTAATCTTAATCACATTCATCTTAATCCAAACACTCAAAAGAATCTGAGACTTTCAGTCTAGATCATCTTTCATTTGTCTGAAAACAGGGGTAAATTCATATTTATCAGTTAAGAAAACTTTCTGGGAATTATACCAAGATAAACAAAGGAGTCAGAATACCATCTGAAACCCCAATCCTTATACTTGTCAAAATTGTTACTATGACTCAATCGCATCAAATCTGATTTACTCCAGTTTATAGAGCAATCAGACAGAATACCAAATTTATGAATTAATGAATTACTCATATATGATTACACATATATAGCTGGTCAAATTACATATCACCTGCACATAACAGAATATTATACTGTACTGTTATACCCATCCTCCATTATAATTCCAGTAATATTTTTAGACTGTGTAATTATACAAGCAAGAAGTTTTAAAGCCCAATTAAATAGAGAGAAGGAAAAAATAGATCTCCCATGATTTAGGAGTAAATCATATCAATCAAAAATATAAATTTTTGCAGCAACCCCAAATAAGTCAAAACTTGCTTCAAAGATTATAAGCATTGAGTCCTTAAAACAGTAAGGGCAAGAATAATGGTTTAAAAATCTGATATCGTCAGAAGCCTGATGATCCTGTATAAATCCAGCCTGAGCTGTGTATGCAAAAGTCAGAAGAACATGCTACAATCTTTAGGCCAAATTAATGTTAAAATTTTAGCATCCACAAATTAATCAACAAGATTTCTTACTGGTAATCAGCATTTAAGGTCAGGGCATTTAATGTCATCTCTTCCAAAAAGGCTATCACACTTCACCAGCTCCTCACTTCTGCTAGCACCAGCCAATGGCAACCTGTGCCTATGGCTCGTGCACTCACCAAGCCTCCACGTTGGAGGAGGAACTTTTTAAAAACCAAGCACTGTCATACAATGTCAAAATAATTCACACATCCTGCTCAGGATTCTTGAAACAGCTACTTCAAAATTGAAATGTTTCAAGTTTTTAACATTTTACACACTTTTACAGTAGTTGTGCTGCTAAGTTAAAACAGATATATTGATGGATATTACTTTAGTAGTGAATTAATAGGAAATTTTACTTGTGCATATTCTTCTAATTGTTTTAAGTTCTGTCCTATGAGTTTAACTGAATTAATAGTAATCATTAATACATCAATGTTTTTATTTATTTATTTATTTATTTTATTAAATTTTTATCACTGCCCATCTCCCTACTCAGGAGGGACTCTGGGTGGTCCATGATAAAGTCCATGGAAATGGCCTCCCAAGGTTGTCCTGGACTGGGCAACGGCATTAGCAGACCCGAAGTTTTGCCCGTCTAGTTTTTTGCTCTGCGACACTCGGGGCAAGATATCACGTACTGCTTCACATCATCCCGTATGCGCGGCCACCAGAACTCTCAGGAGACTAGATTCAGTGTCTTGAAAAATCAAAAATGGCCAGCGGCAGGGCTGTCATGATAGAGTTGTAGGGTCAATTTCCACAATTCTCCTGTGGGTACATAATAGCGCACCCGAAACAGAGCACCTCGTAGTTCCAAGTCCAAGGGGTTGTTTGATCTGCGGGGATCTGCACGATTTTCTGTCTCTGTTTCTGTATGAAAGAGTCTTTTCTTTGTTGTTCTTGAATCCGTTGAAACAGGTCCTGCGGTCCGGTTGTCGCGGCAAATCGCTCTAGGGGAATGACGGGTTGAGGCATGGCTGGGGACTCCAAACAGTCATATTCGGGCTTCCACGAAAGCGTGTCTGCCTGCTGGTTGTGACCTTGCGGAATGTAGGTCACTTGGAAATTGAACCGCAAGAAAAACGGACCAGCGGCTCTGTCGCTGGTTCAGAGTTCTGGCGGTCTTCAAATGTTCCAGGTTCCAGTGATTGGTACACACCTCAATTGGGTGGCGGGCGCCCTCCAAGTGGTGTCTCCATACCTCAAACACCACCTTGATTGCCAGCAGCTCTTTGTCCCATATGGTATAGGCTTTCTCAGCAGCCGCGAGCTTCCGGGAGTGGTAGGAGCAAGGGCGTAGCGTGCCGGTTCGGGGGTCCGCTTGGAGAAAAATGGCACCAATGGCTACGTCGGACACGTCCGTCTTGACCATGAACACCTAGGACAGATTGGGGTGTCTGAGGATAGGTTCAGAGGTGAATGCGTGTTTTAATTTTTCAAAAGCCCGTTGCCCAGTCTCTCCCCAATTGAACTTAGTCAATTAGTGGGCGAAGTCGAGAAGATTAAGAAGTCGTCTAGGTAGATGATCAGGTAGCGGTCTAAGAGGTCCTTGAACACGTCATGCATGACATGCATGAAGACAGTGGGGACATTTGAAAGACCAAACGGCACAACTGTAAACTCGTAGTGGCCGTAACAGGTGCGAAACGCAGTCTTCCATTCGTCCCCCTTCCAGATGAATACTAAATTGTAAGCCCCCCTCAGGTCCAATTTTGTGAACAACTTGGCGCTGTGGAGACGTTCCAGGAGTTCGTAAATCAACAGCAGGGGGTACCGGTTCTTAATGGTTATATCGTTCAGCTTTCGGTAGTCATAACACATTCGTAACTCCCCCGACTTTTTCTTCACGAACAATACAGGAGCAGCCATCAGGGAAGTTGAGGGTCTGATGAATCCCCTCTTCAAATTGGTGTTGATGAAGTCCCAGAGGGCCGCTTGCTCTGGCTCTGATAGAGAGTAGACACGCCCTACCAGGAATTTTGCACCAGGAACCAGGTCAATGGCGCAATCGTAGGACCAATGTGGCGGAAGTTGGTCAGCCTCCCATTCTTTGAGTACATCTGCGTAGTCTCTGAACTGCGGAAGGAGCTGTGGTTCCGGGGTGACAGGTTGTACAGCCGTGAAGGTGTTGGCCACATGCGTGGTGTAATGCGGGCTGGAGAATTCAATCTCTCCCACTGTCCACGCAATCTGCGATTTGTGTGTCTGGAGCCAGACCAGTCCCAGAACCAAGGGGCATTGAGGCGTTGCGACCACGTAAAACTCCAGCCATTCCTGGTGGTCCCCTACCCTCATGAGTAGGCATTGGGTGGGCGGTAGACACAGGGCTGGAACAGAGCATCTCCCAGTCGATGGTCTCCACGACCAACGGAGGGTCCACCTTGCGGCATGGAACCCTCCCACTCCTTGGCGAACCCTTGATCCATGAAATTGAAGGTGGTACCGGAATCTACCATGGCTTGGGCCACCAGCGTTGAGGTTCTCGGAACCTGAAGGGTGACGGTTATAGACAGATGCTTGAGGGGCACGGAACGGGGCAATGTTGCCTGGCTGACCGCCAGTTTGGCCCAACCTAACTGCCCTTTTAGGCTGGGCTGAGTCCGTTTCCCAACAAGGCGGTGTTAGACTTTGCAGGGCAGTTCATGGCACGGTGGCCCGCCTCCACGCAGTACAAACACAACCCTTCCTGTCGGCGCCGGTCCTTCTCTGCCTGCGTGAGGTAAGGCCTGGCACCACCCAGCTGCATGGGTTCTTCTACTGCACGTGACCAACTCACCAGAACGTCTGGAGCGAAGGATGAGGACTGGGTGAATCGTCTCCTCAACCTCCATTGCTGTAGACGCCCGTCAATTTGGAGACAGAGATGCAACAGGGCTTGAAGAGTTTGAGGGCACTCAGTCCAGGCCAACTCGTCTAGGATCTCAGAGCCCTTCCAGGAATTGGTCCAAAAGGGCCTCCTCGTTCCACTTTAGATCCTGTGCCAGCAGTCGGAAGTCGCTGATATATTCAGCCACCAGTCAGTTCCCTTGCCGCAATTCTCTCAGACGTCTGATTGCGGTCTGGGTCTTCACAGGGTCCGTGTACATGGTCTGTAGTTGGCAGCAGAACTCATTGAAGTCCCCCAAAAGTGCGTCCTGCTGGAGGATCAGTGACGAAGCCCAGCATGCGGCGTGACCTGACAGTAGGCTGATGACGAAGCCCACCTTGTGCCGATCTGACGGGAACTCCTCTGGGCGTAGGCTTAGGTAGAGCTGGCATTGAGCAAAGAACGCTGGAAATTGAGCTAGGGTCCCATTGAATTTTTCCGGAACTTGTACTGGGCACTTGTGCCGCTGATTCGCTATGGCTGGTTGCGTTTGCAGCTGGGATAGCTGTGCATTCAGCATGGCGATCTGTTGGTTAAGCTGCGAGTTCTGTTGGTTCAGTTGTGCGTTTTGTTGGAAGAGTTGGGCGTTCTCCATCGACAGTTGTTCTGTGTCCCCAGCAAAGGCAAGAGCGAGGAAGGATGAAGAGAACAAGCAGCCCAATACATGCTTCCTTTTCTCCCCAGTGGGGGAGTGGGCCGGAGACAATCTGTCCTGTTCCGACAAAGCTTGACATGGGAAGCAGCATTTTAAGATCTTTATTTACAAATCACAAAATGCAGCCCAAATCACGAAAGGTACCGAAGCGTCGTTGACTGATTCCTGAGAGAGCCCTCCCGTAGGAACTTGACTGGTATCGGGAACAGACTGGGAGACGGTGGAATTCCGAGCAACCAAAGAACAAGGCTGAGTTTCTCGCAGAGGCATGGCGGGCGGCAAGGCAGTGCAGACCTTCAATAAGGCATGTGGCCTCAGGATGCGGCAGGGATTCAGGCAGGCGCGTGGTAGCAAGGCAAGTCTGTACCTCTGGAAAGCACGCGGCAGCAGACGGCAGCTGGAGAGCAGACGGGAGCACGGCAGCAAGGTAAGACAAAATCTCTGGGAAGCATGTGTCAGCAGACGGCTGGAGAGCTGATGGGAGCATGGCAGCAAGGCAATATGAAATATCTGGGAAGCATGTGTCAGCGGACGGCGTCTAGAGAACAGACGGAAGCGCGGTAGCAAGGCAGAACGGAGCAGCAAGGTCCGGAGCGACAATCGTCGGGCAAGGCTCGGCAGCAGGGATACCGATGGTGAAAGACTCTGACTCGGAGGTAGAACTCAGGGCGGCGGCAGCACTAGGCTCCGGTGCGGGATCGCACGTTGCAGCAGAATCGCAATCCGTAGAGCACGTGAGTGCCAAGATAGAACGGTTGTCTCCGGCAACCTGTGCTGGGTGTGCTGCCCCTTTTATTCTTTGATTTTCGCACCGTTTATGGCCAGGAGCCAGTCGGGCCTCGTGCTGTCCGGCCCACCTTTCCCACCTCCTTTGCCGCACGCTGATGGGCAGAGGTGTTTCTTCCACCGACCCACCTCCAATCAGCGGCTCAGGCTCGGATTCAACTTTCGCACCATCGCAGCTACTTCCTGTTATCGGCTCGTCCTCCTCCGACTCAGAATCCGGCATGGCAGCAGGGCTAGGCTTGGCCCTGACAGAAGGCCTGCCTCCTGGACCCCATCAAATGAAATTCTCTTACAGACGGGGTCTGCAATATGCCCTCTCTGCACGATTGGGTGGGACGGGTTGATGTACTGGGGACGAGGTGTCCCTCAGGTAACCATTTTATGACATTCAGTTGCTTAAAATAAGATGCATATATATTTCTTTTTCTTCTAGATCTTTTGAAGGTACCCTTTACAAAAGAGGAGCTTTGCTGAAGGGTTGGAAACCACGTTGGTTTGTGCTAGATGTTACAAAACACCAGGTAAAGTGTGCTAATGGTCTGTAATATTTTTATTTATTTATTTATTTATTTATTTATTTATTTATTTATTTATATTATTTATTTATTTTTTATTTTTATTATTTTTATAAATAACTCAAGGCAGCGAACATACCAAATACTCCTTCCTCCTCCTATTTTCCCCACAACAGCAACCCTGTGAGGTGAGTTGGGCTGAGAGAGAGTGACTGGCCCAAGGTCACCCAGCCGGCTTTCATGCCTAAGGCGGGACTAGAACGCTCAGTCTCCTGGTTTACCATTGGCTCCTTCCTAGGGCTGAGAGACAGGGACTGGCCCAAGGTCACCCAGCCGGCTTTCATGCCTAAGGTGGGACTGGAACTCACAGACTCCTGGTTTCTAGCCCGTTGCCTTAACCACTAGACCAAACTGGCTCTATATAGGTGTGCAACCTGTGAACAAAGGTCTTCATGCAGCTCTTCCAGGAGAGCAGGGCATAGAACCCCTGAAGTAGTCATCACTCACCAATTTTCTGCATCCGAGACTGACTTTTTTTCTTTCCTTCTTTCTTTCTCGCCCCCCCCCCCCCGTATCGTAATTTATTTTAAATCTTAAGGGTGAGGGGATATGTATTGCTCTAAGTTTATTTTAATTTATGTTATTATTTCATTGCATTTTTGCATCATTTTTTACCATCAGACTTTCAAGACTGCTGAGCTTTAAATCAGACTTACTTCTAAATATTTAGGATTATTAAGTAGATACTATGAGTATTAGGGTTGTGCATGCTTCAGAAATGATTCTGAGAAAGTGATTCAAATTTCACACGAGCACAGTACTTCTATGCTATTCGTTTTTTTCTCAAGCTACCATGTGAAAAAAGGTGCTAAACTTTCTTGCAAATTTAATCTTAAAACTATTACATTAATATTGGGCATTAATAATGAAATAGTATTTTGAATGCTAATTTTTAATCAAACAGTATTAACAAATTATTTCTTATCTTACAATGCCGCTTATTTTTAAAATATTAATAAATGAATATTACATTTTCTCATGAGCATTCCAATTATCCAACATTTGGATTTTTTTTCTTTGCTATCTTTAAGGACTAATTATGAACTGATTTAGAATTTTCAGTATTTTGATTAAGGCATTTTATTAACTAAGCTTCAACAGTTATAAACCATTTAACCCTTTCAAAATTGTTCAGAGGCTGTGATCCAGAACATCCCCTGTACAACAGCATCCCATTTAACTTAATTTTTGTCTTCTCCTTCTTTATATTTGCTATGTAAACTCTTTTATGCAGAGGTGAGTTAACTTTTTAGGAAATTAAAAATTGTCCACAACATTTAATTTGAGATTACAGTAAATTGCAGCTACTCAATATACCAGGGCTTTCCAAAGTGCCGCCGCTGGCGACACACCCAGCGGTGGCGGCGGCGGCAGCGCGGGGGGCGTGCGGCGGCACGGGGGGCGTGCGGGGGCGTGCGGCGGCGCAGGGGGCGTACGGCGGCGCGCGTGTTCATGGCGGCCGCCGTGCACATGCGCGCCGCCGCTTCCGGGTGGTGTGGCGACACACCACGCTGTGTGTGGCGACACACTTTTGT